>BOPP01000027.1:6135052-6157824 GCA_017312745.1 Gryllus bimaculatus | reverse complement strand
GCGCCGGCATCGATCGGCGGTCGCCCGGACTCCGTGCGGGATACCAACCGTCCGTCGCGTCATGAATATGCAAAGAAACAAAATGCAGAGCGGGTGATGGGAGATTTCTGACACGCTTAAATATTTTTTTTTTTCGAGCCGTATTTTCGTATTTTATTAGCCGACGGCGAGAATGCTGGTGAACAGGAGTTTCTTGCGCTGGGCTAGAGCCGAACTGGGTGAGTCTATGGGAGATTCTTGTTAGCACGAGGAACTTTATTTCAACAGTTCTTTGTCTTCTTTTGTTGCTTCGATCTTCAAAGACGATGCATTATTATTTTTAAATTCAAATCTTTAGAGTTGTATTTGTGGATCTATTATAATTGTTTTCTCATTACATTTCAATTGTCAAAACAGTTATTTTTTGAACATGTAATTGCTAATACTGTAATGATATTGTAGTTCTGTTGAAATGCGCAGAACACTATCAGGATTGCTATTTTCTTTTATATATTTAGTTATTTTGAATATTTTGTGATGGTTCTCTTCTTCTGAAAGATTTCTAGTTTTACTCCTATCCAAACGTTTCCCACTATGACTACTCTAAGTTATTATTTAATCTTCCTAGTAAGACCCTTTGATGATTCCAATGCATATTGAAAAATGTCTTATTAACGCATGTGTCTTAATTTTCTGTAATTAAAACACTTTTTTGTGGTGATAGACAAAATCGAATATTGGTTTTTATCACAATCCGTGACTTAACAATCGCTCAGTCAATAAAAAATTTATCTTCGTCGTTCTAACCTGACAATGTACTAATAAATATTATAAGTAGTGTCAGAAATGAGATTTGCTTATATTTTACTCTCGTTAAATTTAATGATCAAAATTATAAATTAGGAGTGCTGTAACCGCTCATAATTCCACGTATTATTTGTACCGAGATTCAAAAGACGGAAAATACTCAGTATGCGATGACACGCTTGTGACAAATGAATGAACCCTGTTTAAGTGCCGGCTAAATTAATCATCCGACAATTTTCGTCTTAATAAGTATCTCTATTCGCTCAGCCAAGGACCGAGGCAAACAACGGATAAATATTGCTGAGACTGTTGTCATTTCCTGGAAGCGAATAAGAGAGCAAAACATTAGTTGGTAGCTTTGTAGTACTTAAATGGTGCCAATTATGAAAATAAACAATACATACAGTCCGAGTCGCCAGAGGACTACAGCATTAATTTCTCTTTTGTAAAATCATTGTTACTCGTTAACACTTGTTCCTGTACGCAAATGTTTTTGAACACAATTCGAAAGAAGACCTAGTAGACGATTAACAACGGGAAACTGATACATTTCTGAAAAGACACGGAATGAAAAATGATGACTTAGACTTATATAGTTAATTCAGTGGTGGCAGAAATGGATTCTCATTATACTTTGAAGACTCAGATAATTTGGGTCCTGTTACTTCACAAATCACAATGTGCAAGAGTTGAAAATGAAACTCTTTTACTTTCGAACAGTAAATGAAACATTACCATCGTTACACCTTTTCTTGTTTTCTGATTTTTCTACACGAGAGAGAAGTTCATTTTCGCTAGAAGTATTATGAAAGTATATATGAAGCATCTGTGCCAACGCAAATACTGGTTTTTATTACACCGAAAATGAATGTTTATTGTTATCAAATGCTGAAAATAACACTCTTGCTATCTTAATATTCATAATTCAGTTGTTTGTGGTAATAAGAGAGGAAAAGGGCTACAGAGCCCGAGAAAACGTACTATCCCTCATTCATTACACACAGGATTTTACTGTTTAATGGTGATAAATGTATTAAAAAATAAATTTCCGTCTAGAATTTACGTAAGATTTATACTCACAATTCTAGAAGAACAGCCACTGTAGCACACTCTGCTATTTAAATAGAAAAACATAGACATTGCAAAACTGAAAGGAATACGAAATTTATTTTACTTCTCATCAAAAATGTTTTTAAATTGCGACAAAAATAACGTGAGAGCTCAAGAAAATGAAAGTAAAATACAATTCCTCCTGTCGGCCTCAATTTTAAATTAGAAAATTCTTGACTTTTTTATATATCTGGAAAACATTGAATAGAACGTTTATTCATTCAATTAATTTAACCTAAGAATTGGTGCGCTCAAGTTTTAGAAATACTCAATGCAAATATATTGTCACATTAGTTACACAATTTATCTTGCCAGCACGAGCCAATGTTCGAAATTGTTTGTTTAACTTCTATCTTGTTTCTTAAATAATTTTAATATTGTTGGGATTGAAGAACAAAATAATTTCGACTTGAAAGAAAACAGCCGTTTTAGTGTGTGGTCTATACCGCGAAATCACAGTGCATTATGAATTCGCAATCCCCAACCGTCGTTGTCTATCACAATCGCAATATTATCGAACTGGGCACGTTTGTCCCGGCCGAAAACCGCCGAATCCGAAGAGCCAACCATTGCCTTCTCTCTGATCTGCGGCCCCGTCCTTCGTGCCAGTTGGCATTCCGGCACGTGCGAGTTTTCAAGCTTTATCGCACGACACCGCCGTGCTAAAACCGGGAGTCGACGGCGCACGCTTCTTTCTCAGCGACTGTTGAACTTGCAGCACAGAAGGTCGACGCCGGAATTACTTAACCTTTGCTTGCCTCGTATCGCGGTGCCAGCCCCTCAATACCAAGGTTGAAATGCTGTACGTTAGTGCAGAGCAGTGTTTCGCACGAAGTTGCCGTTGCGACTGTCATAGATACTGCGACGCCAAGCGTTGAGATAAGCCTACCACGGGGAGGTTGATACGGTTTCTTGACACCTATTTGTAATGTATCGCACGTGCGGTACAGCGGCTTTTAACCTGTGTGAAATCTTGTAGGTCACATGTCAACTTGGCACACCACGTGAATGCGTATATCTGCGTTGACCTTAAGGTGGGATGCTGGTGGTGCTTTGCAGCAAAAAAAAATATTCTGGGGAATAAAACATCAGATTTCTTAAATTGCTTCAGTTTGATGATGTTCAAGTAACGAAAATTATTCAAGTATACAATATTAGTATTAGACATTCGCAGACTCGAACACCTCAATTCATTCGACACTTTTTCTGAGAAATGTTCAAAACATTACAACAATCTGTAAAAGATATTGCTGCATTGCTGCTGTTCTCTATGAAAGGTTGAATTCTTCAAGACATATATTGTATTTTTACTTCCTTGTGGCATTCAATACGAAGCAGGAAGTGTTGGAAAGTAGAAGTAACGTGATAACGAGACATTATGGGGACACGGACACAATGCTGGCGGACGGCGAAAAAAAAACACTTTTTTGGTATCAGGGGCCCCCAAAACATATATTTCCATTGTAATCTCGAAATTTATTTTCCGCAGCACTACACAATTTTACTAAGTATATTATTCCGTATATACGTACGTACGTACGTACGTGTACGAGAAAGTAAAAACGGTGATTTTTCTGAGTCTGGAGAATTTTACAGCTAGATAGTCCAAACTTGTTTACGGTTTGAATATGACGTAAAATTGTAAAGTTTTTCAGAGTGTACGTCTCAGAAAATGTCCCATCTCACATAAGTTACAAACATCACGTACAAATTCAATAGTGACTGCGGTATTTTAGTGCTATTTGGGTCAGGACCGAAAAACATATTGTGGATAGTAATGGCGGTAGATGAAATGACACGTGTGAACTCTAAACAAAAATTGTAATAAATTCCGCGTGTTGAATAAATTCTGCGTGTTGGCAGGCAGTAAGCTATACCCAGCATGTTTTGCAGTTTTCATACTTTCCGGCCATGTTGTGAACATTTATTAGTGATCCATGTTGCTTGGGTAGTAAGTATTTTCAATTTTATTTATTTGCTATTATTTGTTTGTTTTCCCACTAAATTCACTGTATTTCTTTTTGCTCAACTTATGTTAATGTTTCAATTTTCTCCTACTTGCCAGAGACCCACTGACGATGGGAAAAGTGTTTCCCGAAAGTTAACTCTGGGTTATTAATTAAAATTATTAAACTTTTTATGGACGATTATTTCCTTTACCATATTAAAAATTATAATGTTAGAGATGTGCTAATGAAGACGAAAATCAAGCTCTCCAACTAGCTGAACCCAAGAATAGACGTCGTGGCTCCCAAAATGCCCGGGGCATCACAAGGGTCACTTCTTATCTCTTTTCTTGCACTCTTAGGGCAGCCCGTTGCACCGAAGTGAAATCGAGGATTCTGTTACGATTCTATTGTTTGATGTTCTGGGGCAGGTTAATTGCTATGGACATTATTCCCTGTAGTGTAGGGCATATTTTTGTATCGCGGTAGGAGGCGATATTCCTCACCCGCTTGATGGAGTGATCCGGCGCCGACATACACGATGGCTTGTGGGTGATTTACATCTCCAGGTGCCTACCCCCATCGGGGCACCGACCTAGCCTGCACACTCCCTAAGCTCTCGACTAGTCTCCGACTTGCATGGTTGGTTTTTCAGCATTCGCCTGCTATAAATAGGAGAAGCTACGGAAAACTACCGATCAGAGCAGCCGTTAGAATTCTCCTCCAGAGCGTAAGTGAATTCAACCCAGCTTTAGAACGAGTATCAAAAATTGCGTTACCATCGGAATTCGAACCTACAGTCACTCAGTCAGAGGCACTGCATGTTGCGATTCGAGTAGATTTTGCATTGGATTTCCGAAAATATGCCCAAAGATTTTGCACCAAAATCCTGCTAACGAAACCAGAAGAAACGATAAATATTTCATTGACTCCAACCATTCATTCTCTCGTGATCATCATTGATAAGAAAAAAGATAGAATTGTCGTGTGCCTGCAAGACTGAAATAATAGTTATAAGATAAGCGAGTCATGTTGGGAGGACGGTAGCAGCAGACACTTTTGTGAATTAACCTAGTATTCACAAATGAGATGTGTAGTATTGCGAGTGGTCCCGACGGGCTCTTGCCATTGCTTTGGCAGAGCCGATGTAAGTAAACAGCTAGATAATTTGTAGTAAAGAAGATAATGCAGCCTTTGTCGAACAATTACGTTTAGCAATGAAAATGACTAAAGTAGGAGAGTGTTGATTGGTACGTTTCATACCTAATCAGATCTTATACATTTAAATCTCCCTTTTTTCATTTGTACTCAAACGTGAATTTTGCAAGCAATATATTCGTGGTATATTACTTGAATATTTACGTAATTTTTGATAAAAGAATAATTCATTATTTTTTTAGGTTTTGAGCCCTTTGAACTACTCAAATTATTGAAGACCATAAACAATAACCACTAAATTCTATATCATCGAAATGACGATACGAAACGTAATGGAGAGATATGGTGGAAAGAGGGGCAGGAAAAACAAGAGGACACTAATAACACCTGCCGGATATTTGCATTGTCCACAACATATTCCACGGCGATTGGCCGGGGTTCGAATACTTGGCCTTAGCGTAGAGGCGCACGTGCTAGCCTCTACGCAACAAGACTTCAGATGTGTCTACTGGAGGGTTTTTAAATGCGCGCCCACCAGCAACTTGTTTTCCTGGGAAGCTCTGCGCTCCAGCGAACACGGGCAACCTCCCCCGACTTCTCTCGACTTTGTTCTTCAAACCCCAAAATGGCGGAACACGCGCAAGCTGTAACGGAGATGATAAACGCGAATCGCGCTCAAATAGTTGCTTCAAACGAAAGTAGGTTTGACGAATTTGTTCAATCAAGCAATCGAGATTTGAATAATGTCTATGTACTTTATGACTTATTACTTTATTTCATGTTCTTTTTCTTTCACTTTCTGCCAGGTAAAATAATTTTGCCTAGGGGAAGGAATGGCAACTTCTCCACCTGTTTTTGTCTTGTGCTATGTTTTCTTAAATTATTCTGTTTTTACTTTACGTAGCAATAATTAGAAAAAAGTAACAAAACTCTATGTAGGCTATCTCCTTTAGTAAATCCTACTAGATTTATTATATCACTCATACAGGCGGACAATTCTCTTAATAGACAAGAATCTTTGTTTCTAACCAGAATCACAGAATTTAATATAATTATAGCACTATTAAGTGGACGGGATTAACTTCAAATATTTCTAATGTATAACATCAAATATGTAAGGATAATTTATTTGTTTAGTAGAAGAAATGAAAATGAATATCGCTCAATTTAAAGTAAAAACTGTCAACCAACTCTTCCAAAAGACTGTGGCCAGGAATCCAGTGATGTGTCGCCACCATGAAGAAATGCGAACAACCCTTACTTTGTAACCTCGCGCCCGGTTCTCTGGACGTAGTGCTGGCGAACTGCAGCAAGCTGTTCACGACCTTAATATGCGTGGCTTACAGCCTTTGATAATTTCACAGCACTGTGTTCTCTCTCCGATATTATCATTACAGTCACATTGACTTCCTCTACCTGTAATACACAATCGATAGCACATGTACTGGGCGATCGAGTTATGTTTGCCTAGCTAACCTTCAAATAAGCGTGCAATATGATTCTCGATACAGAAAGCAAATGAATATTTCTTGTGCCCTTGTACTATTTTTATTCAGCCTTGGGTAGCGAGAACGTGGACTGAAATTTAAATAGGTTAACTAGAGAAATTGTTTTATAACCCGTCTACCGCTGGCCACAGATGTGGCTTCAGAGACGATACACTCCTCTCGCGTATACAAATAACTACTGAATAATGCAAAATTTACCTTTGTATCAATGTCATTGTGAAATAAAAATAAGTTTCGTTAATGTAGTAGTGTTTTAGTAGTATCTTACAATAGAAAAATATTTGCACAATATCCTTCTTCTGAATAAAGGTGATAATTACGGTAGTTATTAGCATTTATGTTATTATTATAATTATTATTCTAAGTAATATTATTATTGATTGTTGTTATTATACATTATCATAATATTACATATTATTGTCACTTTGAGCACGGTGTACGATATCATTAAGAGATTAGAGAAAGAAAACAGAATTGAATCTAAACCGCAAAAAGGACAACGAAGATCCGAGAAAGAGAGCGGCGGGAACATTTTGAGGAAAGTACTAGAAAGTCCGAAGGTGAGTCCCGTTCAGCTGGCAGCGGAACTGGGTGAAGTGTAAGCGACATCTGTTCACCCCGAAACAGTACGCCGAGTAATTAGGAATGCCGAATATCACGGCAGAGCAGCTAGGACGAAACTCTTTATCAGTGCTGGGAATAGAGCTAAGCGAGTTTAGTGTGCAAAGGAATATGTGACGAAATCAGTGGCATGAGGTAATTTTTTTAGAAGAGAAAAAGTTTAATATTTTTGGCAGAGACGGTAGGAAAATAATATGGCGTAAACCAAACACAGAATTTCATCGTAAAAACGTAGTGTCAACTGTGAAACACGGAGGTGGACACAAATGGTGTGGGGTTGCATATCAGCTGCTGGCGTGGGGGAGCTGGTGTTTATTAAAGACACAGTGGACAAACATTAGTATCTCAACATACTGAAAGAGAATTTACACGAATCTGCTAACATACTGGGCATCAGGAGTTCGTATAAATTTTCTCAAGATTTTCTGAACGCCCCGAAACACAAATCATATTTAGTAAGGGAATGGTTGTTGTACAATTGTCCAATAGTACAGGAAACGAGGCCTCAGTCTCCTGACCTCATTCCAATCGAGAATTTATGGCATGAATTGGAATGCACAGTCAGGAGAATTCCAATTACGTCAAAGTCCCATCTGCAAACGAGAATCAAGGAAAAATGGGCACAAATTGAACAACGGTATCGGAAGAGGATTATTGGTTCAATGCTAACGTGATCGCAGCAAGTCATTGGCAACAATACTTATGCCACAAAGTATTAATTTTCTTTTCGTTTATTTATTTATTCATTTATATATTTTTTTCATTTCACGTGTCCGAATATTACTGAAGCTAATGAATCCAGAAAATTTTTTTTTTCTTTTTTATTGAATGCGTCAACTATATTCGGCATTATTGTTTTGTTTACTATTATCCGTTAATAAAGGAACAATTGTGTTTCACTTGCGTGCTTAAATCCCTTTCCTACAACCGTCAAAACATCGCAGAACTTACGATTTCTGAAGTAAATCTGGGTGTCCGAATACGAAAATGGCAGAGCACTGTATAAAAGTTTTGCTATCAAAACGCGAATAACTACAAGTAATAAACTTCATTGACCGGAATTGATTAAAGAAAAGTTTATCTCAATATCTTAAACCGTTCAAAAAATATTCGAGGCGGATTTTTTATTGCCTAACTCTGTATAATAAACTCCAACTTTACTACAGATCCTTGTTTTTTCACTAAAATTATTTTAAAACTGCAAAATTATCGACGTCTGCTGAATAACAAATCTTTACACTATTTCACTATAACATAGCAATTCGATTAATGTAATACGTCTTAATTTCATAAACCGTAACGTCATAATACGGAGTATTGCTATAACCAAAACAGTCCATTTCCTAAGACAGTCGCCATTTGCAGAAAATCCTGATATTACTCTTACCTACCTTACATTTCACTTCGAAAAGATATGTTATTAAACGGTGGATGGCAGATTAATATTAAGAAATGAGTTTCTTTTCTCTACGAATCTTTTTTTTTGTAATGAGTCTAATATAATAATTTGAACATGTCTCTACTCTCTCTTCCTGCGAAGTTTTAGCAAGAAAATAAAAAATACAAATGTAAAGGAAGTAAAAATATACCGACCCCCAGGAGTGAGGTAATACTGATATTGAAAATTTCATGTATTTTGTTTCAAATCATGCATTATAAAATAAAGATATTGTTGGCATCTAGAAGATCATGTATACACAACAACAGACATTTCTGCATATTTCTTCCATGCATAAAATTTCTCATTTAGAAAGAAATTATCAAAGAAAATATAAAATGTTGATATACTTTACCCTTCACTTTGTTTTAGTGTAATTTTGTATTCAGAGCAAAGCAAATTTTAATGAGATCGTTGAGTATATTTTGTAAATAGTCATTTTCACTTGAAATAGAACACAAATAATAAAATAATATGCCTAATGCTACATTAACTTTGATTATCAAATATAATTATTAAATTACTAAATCCTATTTTACGGCAATTCTTCGGGTGGTTATATCTCCGTACATTATATTGGTTACGTACTTCTTGTTTCGACAAAAGGTGCATTATAACACAATCGCCTTCATTTTTTACTATTCCAATGCTTACATTTTTAATATTTGAGAGATTTAAAAGGATTTGGGAAGCGAATCTTTACTACAATAGATTTGAGAGATAACGTAATCCATGTCTTTTTAATATCTCCTGATCAATACTTTCTATTCTGCATTTTTTGTGCAAGACAAGGCTCAATACTTTTTATTGTGACATGTATTTTTTTTATTATCTTGCTTTTCATGTGAATGTAAAACAAAACTATTTCTACTTAAACATTACGATCATTTATAAGATATTATACAAAATTGGCAAAATAGATAGCATTTCAATCACGATTGCCTTAAGAAGTATGTAGCTAAGACTACGGTTAATTTCTCTAACTAGAATTTTGTTATATTTTCCGTTTCTCCCCTTGACGTTTGTAATTTTGCTTGTGGTAATGACAGTAATATACATCATGTTACAGAAATACCCTATCTCCAATATATCACGAAATTATTCATCGAAACTGATGCTAATGCTTAATTAAGCTTCGCAGTGCATCAATTACAGTTTAGTATTCGCAATGTCACCGTAAATTTTGAGAACCTGAGCTGCCTGCAAATCAATTGCACGTAGGTATCAGTTGAAAGGAAATTGCTACATTTGATACAGCTTATAGTAAATATTGATGCTCATGAATAATATTGTAATAGAAGTACATATAAATTGGAGAAGTTTGAATGGTAGACCAAGACACAACATTCTTTGAATAAGTCTACTTAAACAATTATTTTAGTTTGGTTATACATGATCTACAGTGAATACTCCGTGTAATTTCGCATATCATTTTCCACTTAGAGCTTCGTTTGAATTTCATAATTAATTGTTAAAATGTAACGTTATTATTTTTTCTAATAAACAAGAATAAAAACAGTATTAATTTGATTAATTGGCGAATAAGAAAGAAATTCAGTAAAAAGTTGTCATGTTTTTTTCGTTAGTGAATGGAAAATAATCACATATTTACGATACAAACCCTATTTTATAATTACATACAAAGAGAAAAAAAAGCTTTTCTAAACCAAATAAGCGAAATCCAGAAATGTGTAATAAACTGGTGCTACATTGTTTCAAGTGTGCTTCATAAAATTCAAGGTTTTATTATCATCTTGATTGATCTTGATCACGTGCAACATTTATATATCAACATACATCTCAAAGTGTTTTTTTCTGATTTGTCATTATTTATGATAAGTTAATTGTTTATTTATACGGTACATACGTAATGGTTGCAACAATTTAGAGAAAACCGTCACATGAAAGTACCATGTGCTTCAGTGATTAACTAAAAATTGTGCTCATTTCAATACCCACGAATGGGGAATATAATATTTCAATCAAATAATCATGGTAGAAGTTTTAAGCTCCTCGTAAATATTAAATTATCTAGCTCTGATTGCTGTGACGTCTACAGAAAAAGATTTGATTCACTTTCATTACCATTTCATAATAATAATAATAATAATAATAATAATAATAATAATAATAATAATAATAATAATAATAATTATTATTATTATTATTATTATTATTGTTTTATTCTAATATTTACCATGTCGGCCAATCAAGCATTCAAATGTGGATGATATACAGTTTGATTGGCAACTAGAATTATTTTCCTATGTGAATTTACAATAACACTAGTTGAAAGACAAATTTCAAAAAACCTACTTGCGATAATTTCACCAAATCTCTATCCAAACTATATTTTGGAGTTAAAAAATATATAATCGAGCACTATAAGTTGAGTTGACGTTGTTATGTTAGCATGCTATGTAGTATATGTAAGATATATGCTCCAAGTCTTCAATAAATCTCTGCGCTTTCCTCGCAATCTCTGCTCGTTCTCACGGAGTGCAAACTGGGAACACGAGCTCACCCAGTTCAGAATAGTCTAGGAAACCACAGAGCATTTATTATTTTTTATGTTATTGCATTTTTGATAAGAAATTGGTAATAAAATAAGAAAATATTCTCCCCTGCGTAATATAATCTATTTGCTAAGGCAATTCAGCTACAGATTTTGGCTATTATCCTTCACCGTTCCCTTCATAAAGATAACCGCGAGAACATTGAGAACGATAATTTGAATCACTAAATTCCCCACTAAAACTTGGAAAACTTGCGAAAATAGTGAAGTTACATGTGAAGCATTTTAAGGATCATGAAGTATGTGTTACATGTGAACATCCTTTTGGAAACCAATGGTTATGAGGGAATTGAGACTACTCCGAAGGGTGGAACCATGTAGCTTCTTTCATTTGATAGAAAAAATTCGAACTATTTTTAAAAATGAAATGTTCCAAATAAAAATATTTAACATTCCGGGCAATACTATATATTCATGAAAATACATTGTCACAAAACCTATATTATCTGAAAATCCACTTAAAACGTAATACACTTCTCATTCTAAAGTTGTAATTCTCTAGAATTATTTTATTGCTGTCTTCAATGTAACAAAAGCATAATAAAAAATTATTAATCTTAGGTATCACTAACGACATACAAAGTAAGTTTGTTGCGACAAAAAATCATAACATTCAACAAACCTTTCTCAGATATCACACAGCATTTTTTTAGAACACCCACTCAGCGTTGCAAGCCCTGCGTTTTATTTGCGCTCTGATTGCCTAGAGGGAACCAGCAACAACCCTCTCGTGCCCACATGCGTGTGCCTCCTCCTCGCTTTGCTTCAGCACTTTGCCTCGCACCTGAAAGCGCCCCTCCCCCCGAGGCGCCCCTCCTGAGCCACCCGGGGGACGGCGTGTGGCTGCGAGCGGCTCCAGCAGGGGGCGGCTCACGAGAGCTGCGGCTCACGAGGATTAGTTGGCAAGCGCAAGCCAAGGAATGTCCCAGAACCCGCAACTCCATAACGCACCCCAGGGAATCCTCTAGACAAGCAGATTTACCGTCTGGGGGCGTAATACTACTTGATCTCGGGAAAGATTTCCCTCTACCACATCACTCGGTTTCATTTATTATTATAATTATTGCTTAAGAGACGCAAAGTCAATTCTGAATCGTCGGTTGAAGAGACTACGTGTTCCAAATTCGAACCTGCATCGAAGTGTATTTGTGTTCCTTTCTCATCTCTTTCTTTTTCTCTCTTCTTGTTTCTCATTCCCAGCTTTGACTCTCGTTGTTTTTCTCTTCATCCCTTTCAACCTTTTACCTCCTATCTCCTTCTACCCCTCTTTCATCTATCTTAAGTGATCCATTTAATGTAAAAACAGTTAAAACTGTAAGATGAGTGAGGAGAATTACATCCGTCAGCAAATGCGCCGTCCCATTCAATACTGTCTCCTAGAGGTGGTAATTCTTGATCCATCCTGAAAGTTTGAATAATTATCTTATGACTCTTTCGTTCATAATTTTCTTGAAAAAAATAGTCGTCATTTGAAATGACTTTTCGCTCTAGAAAGAACCGATCATATTTTATTAGTTAGTATTATATTTTATTAGTAGTTAATAAGTAATAAACATAAGGCATCATGTCAGTGACGCGGCTCGTCCCGGATAGCCTAGATAACACAAACTCCAGCCACGGAAGCCTACGCAACCAACTCGAAATTGTTTGTCCGATGATACCCAGTACTACTCATTTATTAATTTCAGGAATTGCATCTTCGAAAATATGTCAGTTATCTCAACTAATCACTCTCTTTCTGTTTAATCCTTAAGAAACGTCAGTCAACACTCCACACTTAACAACAGAGTCAACTTAACCACTTCAACCACCCTACACAACTCAGTAGTCTGTCATGCTGAAAAGAACTTCAACACTTTACACGCGACCTCAGCAACCTCATGTCAAACTTGCCAATATATCTCGTCATGAAGCCGTCAGATTGCGCTCATTCTATTTTATTTGATATTTCTTCTGTTTCATTTACGACAATCACGACCTTTAAAAGTTATAAGGGTCTTTCCGACATAAGAGCCAATTTCGTGAGAGCGTGATGATAAAATAACGTGCAAGTTTGCTCTGCAGGTTCCGATTCGAATGTTTCTTTCTAAGAAATTTTCTACGCTTTTCGTGATTCCGCTAACAATCATTTGGCGAGTATTTTTCTTGCAATTCTTTCTTGTGTCTGTTGACCGTCAGTCACCTCGATACTCTCACAGACACGATAAACTCCGAAAACAATAAATAAGATGCCTTAGCCTCCATATGTCAAGCCACGCTCGCGCCATCTGCTTGCCCGTCTGGGAAACCTGGCGCTCCAGCGAGCAATGGAACTTCCCCTGACTGCGCTCTGATTTCACCTTCAATTCCAGAAAACGGCGTACACGCGCAAGCTGCAGAACTAGGGAAGCGGGGAATAGTGGCTTCATACGAAAATGTGTTTGACAGATTTGTTCTATGAAATAAACGAGATTTGTATTACGTCTGTATTCATTTCTATTTATTACTATTTGATGTTTAATTTTTTTGTCGTCCTTTTATATACATTTTTAACAAATGGCTAGAATATTTTTCAATGGCAAATCCTTTCCTTGTTTTCGTTTTGTGTTATCTTGTATTAAATTCACCAGTTATTTGTTGAACATAGCAATAATGTGTAATAAATTAATAATTATCTATAAAGTAACTATTCTCGTTTACGGGAGGACAGCACTTTTTACACACAAGAATCTGGCAAACCTTCGAACCTGCAGGTAGGAATTTCATGGAGTTATTGCATTCTTAAGTCTGCAGACAAATTATAATATGTTTTTTCAATTTTAACGAAATTAAGAGATTGCAAGTTCGCGTTTATGTCAAAATCTATGAAAAATTTAGATTAGGTTTGGCATTAAATCAGTTTTAATTTAATTACTGAAACATTTATTATTTTCAGTGATGAGTGGCGATTCATTTAATTTGAACGTTACAGAACGGCGTATTGAATAGTTTTGTATTTGTGCTTCAAATTTTGATCTACATTTTCAGTCAATATCGTATGATCTATTTATGGTGAAGTATATTCCACTTACAGTATTTACTAGCTGCAGCTTAAGTGGACTGCAATCTACATTACCACATCATCAAATTTTGCTGGTACCTTCTTTTATTCTATTTTGTGGAGAGTGTACATTTACGATCTAATATCGAACCATTTTTTTTAAATTTATTGAATAAATGTTAATTTTACCCTTTCAATATATTAAGTTAGGTATTGTTGCTATAGCCCGAGTTCTATTATAATTATTTCATAACGTACATTAAAAAGCTTTCGTGTAATGGCTACTGCTCATTCTATACTTTCTCTGCACACAGAAAACGCATTCTTCTGAAAGTCTTTACACACATAAATAATAATTCACGTCCACATGTCCGAAGGCTCCTCTTCCTGAAAGTACTCGCTCTGTATTCAGTTCACCAAGGCCATCGGTACTAATCCGGGGAACACTCCCGACAATACGTCTCGGCAGCGCGCAGACACACAATCCGATGTACAGATATGTTGGTCAAAGATTCTTTGAAATCGTCTGCGTCTGTACGAAAGTTTTCTGTCCTCATACTTTGCAACATTTTGCCGATGCACCTGCTGTTAATGTTCTGGGTGTGTTCGAGTGCAAGTATCGTGTCAAAAGTCACAATACATCCAAATTGCCTGATTGTAATTACTGGGTTTTCTTTTTATTTATGGTCAGTTATGAACCAAATTACAGGGAAGGAAGCCCTAGTCTTTTCAAAAACCAGTGTATTTACTATTGTTAATACAGGCAGAAATGAGGAAATTGTAAAAAGAACCTAAGAAACTCTGAAAATAAGTTCAATCGCATTTCCGTCATTCATGTAGAAAATTGTATTAATTGTGTACTTTTGTAATAAACTTTGTGTATGAAAAATTTACTAACAATCACATTTTTACTGTCCGACTACCATGTCGAAAAATATTAGAAATATGTAAACATTGTAAGCAGTCCTTTGAGCATTCTTTGATGAACGGGAAATACCGAATGGTCGCGACCTGCGGAAGTTGTGTCTGGCTCTGACTGCCAATCGATTTGTAGAGCGCCTACGTAATCCAACAGGTTCCTTCACCTCTTATTAGCTTCGCTTTCTCGACTGAGTACACAATGCAAGTTCACAAAATACTACCAGCAAAGGTATCTTTAATATATGAAAGTCTCTTACTTTTCTTAGGCCTTATGTGAGCCAATGCCCGTTTTTTTGGACACCTCGCTTGTATGCACCTCAAACGACACATTCGACACAACAGAGGAACATTCGAACCTGCTACATTTCGTACTAAGTCAGTAGATGTTATAACCGATCAGTATATTTTTTTTACCTTGAATACATTTATAAATACCGACTTCACAGCTAGACAGGGATTAGGAACTAATGAGTTCTATCAGATTTTTTGAGAACTCACTTGTTTTCTGCGGATGACTTGAGAACTGTTGAATATTGCAATTATTTTGCAGCAAAGGTATGCAGCATGGGCATTCATAGAACTACTAAAAAGCTTGGAAAGAGCTCCGTTTATTAATTTAGATCACTCTGTATCGAAACAGTACGGCACACGAACCGATATCTTCGAAAATCGTATTGGGACGCACTTGAAAAAACAACAATTTTGCGTTGCTTCAATATTTCTAGGTACTTGGGTTCGTATTTCCTAGATATTTTATTATGATCTATTTTTAAATAAGAAGGATTTTACTGTTTCCTAAGAGTGAATGTTGTATATAAGTCTGGAATTTTTGAGGATTGATTCCGATTCTCCATTTGTTTGCTCCTCTGCGTTAGCGTTTTAAGATTATTCTAAACTCTTGTATGCCAGGTTAATATCTGTACTTGCTGTGTACAGTGCCGTATCGTCGGCAAAAAAAATACGGTTTCCACATTATAAAGCCACAGTTTCCTTTCCAGTATTACAGAAGAAAATCAATAATCTACAAAAATATTACTCTCCAAACTCAAACACAAATTGGAGGTCAGTGTTCCGAGATCATTGCAAAGCGCATACGCAAATTTCTGAGGGATGTTTGTTAGATCGTTGAGGATACATGATATAAAGCTAGAGCTCACGGAAGCTAGTTGCCGATGTAGGAACATGAGTGCAAACCAACCCCTTTTGCCAATCAGTCCTGATCGCCCTTACATTATATATAAACCAGTAGTCCAACAGTTCTTGCAGCAGTTCTTTCCACACTAACAATATCAACATACTTGCTGTTCCATAACGCAACACGTGGGTAGCTCATATTTAATTGCGAGCGGCCTCTTCATTAGAGATTTGCTTTCACATGACGCCAGGTATGCCGGAAGCAGTGACGCACTGAATATGATAATTCAGTCGATATGCGCAGTATAAGAATATGCGAAACAATACGATCAAAAATCGACATTTTCGGTCGTGATCGGAACCGTTTAATTGGTTTTGGATTTTCTCAGAGTTTCTGGATATCAATCGAAACCATAGCCATCTGCCTATGGGAGGCTGCACTGTTTTAATCACATTTCTGCTCGCATTGTAAATAATGTTGCATATTGTTATTATTATTACTTATTATTATTATTATTATTATTATTATTATTATTATTATTATTATTATTATTATTAGTATTATTAGTATTAGTATTATTATTAGTTGTTGTCGTTTTAACATTATTATTTTGATGAAACTACTGATGAGTTAATTTTCACCTTAAAATACTATGAGGTCGAAAACATGGATTTTCAAATATAAGTGATATTCATGGAAGAAACAGTGTAGAAAGAAAATAAATTATAAAAATTATAAGAAGATATCATCAATTAGAAATATTTTACGTGTCCTCTGAATCATGCGATTTCTTTTCATTTCAAAATATTCTTACAACTATCTCTTATTAATACACCTGTTTTTTGAATCACAGGCATACGTATACTACTGTTTATGCCCTCGTAAACTGTTAAAAGCCGTCTTTCAATCCGTGGATTACAAATCATAAATACGTATTTTGAAAAAAAAAACAATTTTTTTCCACAGGTTCGGATTTGGAGCTCCAGAGCTCTAAAAAAATTGCTAGAGTGACGGGTAGAAGAGACGCACTTGCAGAGTTGGAGCAAGTGCTGGGAGAAATCACGCCAACACCTCGCGCGTTAAATCACGCGCCCCATTAGAACGTGCGTGCTGCACCCGAAGCACAACTCCACCACTTGCGCCTCACTTTTCTCGCTAAAGTGTGGGGCGCAAACCCTGCAAGAAGATGGATAAAAGCGCCTCACGCGACGCTGTTTAGTTGCACACCCAGGTTATCTCGCTTCCAGACTTCCTGCACACGATATATCCCTTCAATAGATAATTCACGAGGGGCAAACGGCGCTATTGTACTATTTACAAAAAAAGCAGACACACAAAACCCCATACGTATACTACTGGTGGATACGGAATTAGTCCCATGCCGGCATCAATCGAATTTAAGTCCAAAAAAATAGAAATTCCATGATTATTATATTAGGAGAAAGCTACAGCACGTGTAACTCCCAACATACGTTATGACACAATACACCTTTCTTCGTGCTCAGTAACGATGCATCCTAGCGTATTGAAACCAGATTTTCATGTTCATTGGGACAAGCCATTACGTTTCTCATTCCGTAATTTTGGCAATAAGACATTTCTAGAATTTACATTGCCGTCTTGGAGAGTACTCCCACTCCATTGCACGGTTCAGAGCAATCGTTCAAGTTGAGTTTCAGTTTACAACTATCTTCACGTTTAAAATAACGCGTCCCAAGTGCGGAACAGGACAGGTGACAGGTTCTGACAGGTTCAGCTAGTGTTTTTTTAAGTTATTTAGTTTGTATTTTATTGTTAATATAACACATATCTGACATTTAGAATGCGGTTAGGTTGAAGGCGTTCAAGCCATATTCTACAGGGTAATTTTCACATACCGACTTCTGGCATTAATCTCAGAGTGTCTGTCTAATGTATTATAGAAGCGGATTTGTGCAGAACAGAACCCTGGGGAGAGTAAATCTGCCATTTGGAGATGATCACACATGTATCTATTAACTTTTTAAGGATTAGATGCCAGGTGTGGACGTCACATTTTCTCATCATGCGTCTGCGAACAAATATCAGCACCTTAGACGCTACCACCTTGACACACGCCCGCCCGCAACCTACGCCTTACTTAACACACAAACATGGGCATTTTCACACAAATTGTCGCGTGTTAATTTAGTTGGTTGCTTGGCTAGACCCTGCACTTTCTACAGTAACCTGCATTCTTTTTCCCGTTAAATGTTATAGTGTAGAATACATACAATGTGGGTTGATGACCAAGGGCCAACTCTGGCGAGTTTTTTACGGACCGTTATAAAAACAGTTGTCTTGTGTGTCTTTCAGTGAGATAATTTCTTTGCGGGTATTGTTTTAGCAGCATATAGGGTGTTCTGATAACATTCCACTCTAAGTATGTCATCAAATAACAGAAGCAGAGGGAGATTACCGTGATTCAAATGCTGTGGTTGTCACGCTGAGGGCGTGAGGAAGAAGTTTGGAAACGTGGTGTCTATAGGCTCATGCAGTTTGTAACCTGCTCTGAAAGCAAAGCGGGGTGCCGAAGAGGATACCAGTTAAGGTTGTGCTGATCTCATTTCGTTTCTGTTCCTCAGCTTCTTCGAATTCAGAAAAAAGCCATGTTACGCTCCATTCTCAACCAACGTACACACACATTTGGGAATGACAGACTGAAATGGTAGAATTCTGTTTTACAATTGAGGAAGAGTAAATTGTGATAATACAGGATGATACATTTCAGATACAAAAACAGCGTTTAATATTATCATACAATAATTCATTTAGTGTTTTGGACTCAGAAGCGGGGATTCTCATAGAAAATAATTTTGGTTATTTCCAACACTTCTACATTATGCAAATTTTCAAGAACAGACTTTGCACGTCGTTAGCATCATTTGTGAACAGCAAATGCACAGCAATTCTGACTGGCGGGCTCAAGATCTGGCGACGTAAAATCGGGTGCAATTTCTGTGCCGCACGCGATACAGAAATGTGGAAATTTACACCCAATTTTGTCAGTTAAAAATTTTCGTTTTTCTCCCATAGCAACCAAAAACTGCCCATAATTCTTTGAAATACCATCAGAGTTTGCAGTCGTTTTAATAAGAAATCTCTGGACGTTATAGATAAGAGAAATTGCTAATAAACGACTGTACAGAAACGAATTGTAGTCAAAACGATTTAATAATGATTTATTACTGTAATTAACGAGGTCGTTGTGCATTTTTCTACCTGAAATGACTCTCTCTGTATTTGTATCAATGATTTCTTTTATTTGCTAGTTTTTAAGATAAAATGTGTTGGGTATTCGAATAAGTAAGCGTAACGTAGGATACAATAAACACACATTTACTCCTAACAACCTTGAATGCAGTGGTCATCGGAGACGGGGTCATGCGGAACGCGGCAGAGAGAGGCCGTGGGCGAGCACGAAATCGCGTTCGGCGGACCCTGGCGGAGGCCGTGTGCGTGGAAAGGATTGGGAAGAAGTCGGGTCGATGTCTATAGTCTAGGGAAAAGACAGCGCGAAGTCGAAGCATAAGTCGGTGGACGGGGAAAGCTAATGTCGCACTCTCCCGTGATCCAAAGTATAATGACCGGGGTAGGTCGCATCCTAACGCAGTAACCCTGACTATAACGCATACTATACTCTTGTGTTTGGCCCCTTATACTGAGAAATAATTATATGCGTCGTCATTGCCAACAATATTACTTATTTAAAATGCAGCTTTCGATGACTTAGCCATCATCATCAATATTTTTTTAAATAAATAATATAGTTGACAATGACGACGCATATAATTATTTCATTGGAAATGCCAACGATAACTCATCACAATACCTATATCCTCATACTGTTCCCCGATGCTTGTGCTGAGCGAAGTTATCTCGACGTTGGAGGCCTATTGGCTGCCATATTTGTCATGTATACCGTTATATGAGGCAAATATGGAATATACATAGCATAAACGGAATATAATTTCCATAAATGCCCCTATTGCTTTAGCAAATGTCACACGTTACTCTCTTCTCTCGATACATTCTTTTGGCAATTAGAACCAAGTGGCATGACGACAACAAAAGTGCCCTAAAAATATGCTGTTAAATTCTCCTCCGAAATTTCGTCTGACGCTGGGACGGACTCTACTTAGCGGATTCGGTAGCTTCTTGGCTGTCTATACGACGCCACGTCCTAGACTCAGGTGCAAACATTTCGGCCGCCTTATGCACAGAGCATTTCGCACCGAGGAAGATGAGGATGATTCAGAATGACGACCGAAACGCTGGCACCTGTGCCTAGGGCGCAGCGTCTCCCGCACAGTGCAGTACTCGTAGCTACTGATTCCGGCACGGAAGCCTACGCTCTCTGTTCGTGGATTCCTTCATTGATTGATTGATTACTAGTGATTCAGGCAGCTTCAGTTCCTAAGATTACTATTCCAGTAAATGTAGTGCATGCTTTGGTTGAAAGGCGGCTGTAACCTACCGTCGGCTAGCGGGGTTTTCTCTAATCAGGCATCTCTCACCAGCGGGGCACCGCCCCAGCCAGGACAAACTCTAAGCTCCCGACCGGTCTGCGGCATGTGTGGTAGAGTAGATAATGTGAATAGAAGTGTGTGTAATGAACAGGATAGAACAATGAATGGAAAGGAAAGATCTCGCGCGCTCCGTGGCCGTTTGTTAGAATACTGCTCTGGCATTCGCCTGGGGTTGATCGGAGGAACCATGGAAGACTACCGATCAGAGTAGCCGGCCGCTAGAATTCTTCTCCCGAGAGATTCCTTCATGATCGTTCAGTTTTTCTCCACATTAAAAATCAACACAGGTCAGAAGAGGTCTATTACCATGATAAAGATCGAACTCTGCAAAACGCACGTACATTTTCTACGATGTTCCTGCCTTTCCCTCTAGTTGCTTTAATGAAGTCTAATACATGAGTTTCCTTATATATAAAAACGAATTCATCGCGCAACGCAAAGCACATCGCTCTTCACTCTCTGTGCGGCCTTCCTCCGTCTCCATGTTTATAAACTATTCCATGCCTCGTCGGTTCTACATATCTTCGCTTGTCATCGCCTCTTCTCTTTCAATGCCACTCCTCTCTCTCACTCTCTCACTCTCTACGGCCTTCTTCGCTCTTCATGCTTTCAACGGTCCTCATATTCCCCTCGCGCACCATGCTCTCGATAATGTCCTTGCTCTCCCAGTCCAGAGCCCATAAAGCACTCTGCGCGCTTCCCTGGCCTCCATACCCTCTCCATTGCCATAGCTCTCCAATTTCCCCACGCCCCCTCCCCCTGCCTACACATTCCCGCCCTCCACGAACCGCCCACTTCGCTTTCCACCGCTGCACGCTCTCAGACCGCATTCCACGCCCTTCAGTTACCCCTCCCTTGCAGCCCCGCCCACGCACTCCCTACCCTCTCGACCGCCACCTCCCCCACCCGTCCCCCTCTGCTGTCCGTCCGCGCTGCAACTCGACCGATGCAATTTCGGCCGTCCCCCAGGCAGTCCCGATCGGCTTCTCTGAGCCGAGATCGACCCGTATAAGCAGTACTTTAACCCGGGGCTTAAGAAGATATAAAATTAAATATTGAATGGAAGAGAGGATACTTTCGGAGCAGACCGATAGGCGAGAGACGTCTGGATCGCTCGACAGCAATCCTATAGGGAGCGATTTTACGACACATGTTCGATCTGTGCCCTTTCTCAACCAGTGAATTATGTAGGAGACGAGTACAACATTACAACTGTATAGAAAGCAGACACCCCTTCCCACTCACCGTTTATTATTATCGGATATTCTGGGCGCCTCGCCATAAACGCTATGGATACTGTCACGAACCGGCTGTCGGCTTTGCGTCATAGAATTTTTCAAAGATTTCGTGGACCTCCAGAAAGGTATTTGCTGCGAGCAACCGTCGGAAGTCTGGAATTAAGCATTTATCTCGATCTGGACGGTGGCCGTCACGTGGGCAAGGGCGGGAGGTCCGGGAGTCATTACCGTCACGCAGCACGACTCAGCTCGACTCTACCGGCGGCGTTGCCACCACTGAAACTTCTTGGTCCGGGTCGGGAAAAAGTCGTGGGTTCGTGAACGTTGAGAGTATGAGAGAGGAAGATATAACTTTTTGAAAGATTTTCAGGTCATTTTTGTGTTCTGTTCACTTACAATTCGTAAAAACTTTCTTCCGTAACCCTGTACTGGCGTCAAAAGTTTGGAGTAAACCTTCGTTCATCTAGTCAGTCATCATCTGTCGTAGCCAGTCATTACCTTTTATCCCATCGGTCAGGGGCGTTAAGATCCCGGGGTTTACGGACCCAACCAGGAACTAGCTATATCTCGAATTGCTGAACTTCCGTTACTTCGTCACGGAGCGCAGTTAAGCATTTCGGCTAACGATGCCCGTCCTCCAGTGAGGTATTTGCTGCGAACACCCGCCAAAGTCTGATATTAAGCAATTACCAGAACTGGATGGTAGATATAAAACTACCACCGAGTGGTAAACCAAGAGTAAATATTATATAATATTTACTATATATATA
>BOPP01000027.1:6103803-6122415 GCA_017312745.1 Gryllus bimaculatus | reverse complement strand
TTTCTCTCTCTCTTTCTTTCTCTCTCTCTTTCTTTCTCTCTCTCTTTCTTTCTCTCTCTCTCTCTTTCATTTTCTCTCTCTCTTTCATTTTCTCTCTCTCTTTCATTGTCTCTCTCTCTTTCTTTCTCTCTCTTTCTTTCTCTCTTTCTATCTCTTTCTCTCTTTCTATCTCTTTCTCTCTTTCTATCTCTTTCTCTCTCTTTCTCTCTGTCATCACAAATTCGCTTTTCTTTCCTGGGCACATAATTCTCCTCCTGCAAATCTATTACCTTGTTTTTGACACGCACGCCCCACATGAACGAGTACCTCCTGGGAGGCCGTTTGCACCTGTCGCCAACAGCTGTGTCGCCGGCCTTGAGTTCGCCCACTCGGCGGAAGCCGAATTCCCGCTCGGAGATCCCCCTCGCCATGACATCGATTTGCGCATCCGAAAAATCCATTGGCTTCGGCCGGGTATCGGACCGCGAACTGGCGAACAACAGGCTAAGGTCTCTTCTCTGTTTCCTTTTTTATTCAACACATGTATACACAGTTTGCCAACCGGCACGTCGTCATTGGTCATTTTGTGCTTTAAAAAACTGGAGATTACACTAAACAATGTCACCAATCGCTCCTTTGAGTCCATTGTTGTATGTGGAGATTTTAACATTGATTTTCTCGTCGAATCGTGCGAGAAAGAGCAGTTTCTCAATTTCATTCTTTCCTTCAGTTTAGATATTACAATAAATGTGCCTACACGGATCACACTAAATTCAAAAAAGGCAATCGATGAAATAAAAATTAACCAAACCACTACTCGATATGAAAATGAAACAAAAGATTTAGAATACAGTGACCACGATGCACAAATTTTTACCATTATAAGAAATGCGACACATTAAATGATACACGTATGAGTAGATTATTTACTAAAAGTAAAAAAATATATTCATCAATTACGTGCTGCAAGAGTCATGGAACGCGGTTTACAATACTGTTGAAACAAACGATAAATATATTGTTTTCAACGCTGTCATTTTAACACTTGCTTTCCTCTTCAAAAAAGAAAATTAAATATTTAATGGAAAAAAGGAATTCTTGGATAACACAAGGGATTAGAACAACATGTAAAAACAAACGAATTCTTTCTTTCCTTTCTAAGCGCCATAACTACTTTAAAATACAAAACATTGTTAAGAAAAGTCATAGGTAAGACTAAAATCATGAAACATGACCAGGATATTTTGGACACAAACAATAAACAAAAGCAATGTGGAATAGAGTAAAAAAATCGACCAAAACAACTAAAAACCTTGTAGAGAATGTTGTTTTAAAATATAACGATAGAAATGTGAACGATCCATCAACAATGGCTAGTCTCTTTAACTAATACTTTTCGAAAATTGCTGCCGATCTAGTAAGGGTCTTCAGCCACAAAATTTCTGCATCAGACGATTTCTAAAATATTTTAGGCACGATATTTGTTTTCGAAACTTCTTCCTATGAAATTATCAAAACAATCGGTAGACTAAAAAATAAATATTCCGTCGGTTTAGATGAATATCCGGATAGTTTGTTAAAGGTTTGAGCGCCCGCCATTATACGCCATAATCACATTTTAATGTATCCTTATGCACAGGAATTTTTCCAAATATTTTTAAAACAGCTAAGATAAAGCCGCTTGTCGAAACGGGCAACAAAAATGAAATACAAAATTATCGGCCAACTTCTCTTTTGTCGGTTTTTTCAAAAACATTAGAGAGACTTGCTTACGTACAAATGGAAACATTTCTTAGTATACACGACGCGTTTTCAGATTGCAAACATGGGTTTCGAAAATCAAAATCTACGGAAAAAGCTAAATTTTCTTTTCTTAAAGATGTCGCCTCATCCACGGATCAAAACTAAGCACTGATTGGAATTCAAAAACTTTTGAAGTCATTGATCATAACATTTTACTCTAAAAATTACCTTCTAATGGAATTCGTTTTATTGCTCTAGATTGGTTATGTTCGTACCTTAAACAACGATCTCAGAGAGTAGAAATACCTTACTGGAATAATGGAACATTATGTACTCACATTTCTGATTCTTTGCCAATTGCTTGTGGAGTCCCGCAGGAATCGATTTTAGCCCCTATTTTCTTCCTACTATACGCAACCGATATGCCCTCAGCGATTAGAAACGAAAGAAGAGTTTTATTTGCGAATGAAACGAATATTCTTTGCAATAAAGAAACTATAAATAGATATCAGATATTACAAATAGATAATAAATTTTTAATATCAGATATTACAAATTGGTTCTGTAATAAATTAATAGTTAATGAAAAGAAAGCTGTTTCAATGCAGTTTTCCATTTCAAACAAACAGATCTGCATTTCACTGAAAATGAACGGTATGCCATTGGTTGATGTCAAGGTGACAACATTTTTAAGTCTTTCAATTCAGTCAAACCTTATATGGAACGTCCATATAAATAAATTGAACACTAAATTAAGTTCTTTATGCTACGCTTACAGAATTCTGTCAAATTCAGTCAGCTTACACACATATATTTTCGGCAAACGCCGTTGTCTATAATTACAACACTCGATGTAGTAATCATATTCATCAGGTGACAATATCAACAGCTCACTACACAACAATTGCGCCGAGCCCGCGCAGATTTTCAACATTGCCTTCGGTGTCAATGCAGTCTCAGTTGTAATATGTTACATGTCGTAGTGCAATGTTAAGTCTGTTTTCAGTAAAATTTTCGCTGCCGTGTTTAGTTGTATTTTCACTACTAGTGAAATAAATTCACCTTCAGAATTATGCTAAGCCTCGTGCCTGTTGCTTTCTAAATTTGAAGATTTAAGTCGTGCACACAGGGGCCAGGGGGTAAATTCTGTAAATTTACTCCCTTTCCCCCTGAAAATTAGTGAGTGGTGGTCTTCAACTATCTGGCATCTCTACAAATGATTCAACTTAAAATAATTTGTAACATTAAAGTATTAATTTAATCTCCTTGTAACATGTATTATCTATTTATTAGGAAAATGGTCAAATATAAATAAAATGATTAATGAAAAAGAGGCCCCAAACATGAAGTTGACCTCCCAACTTGTTTTAGGTGGCGCTAGCCTATGTTAAATATCAATAATTTGCTTCTAGTCTACAACATTCTCTAATTATCTTCTCAATTATTCCAATTAACACACACTATTCCATTGTGTGTGTGTGTGTGTGTGTGTGTGTGTGTGTGTGTACACGCGGGATGACACGTTCAGATAAAATATATGCCCATAAGATATATAAGGGTAAATCAATACGTATGTGTCTTTCGTTCCAATTGTCTCATTAATTATTTTTCTTACCGTACATATCTTTCAACGAAGGGTGAAAAAACACAGTTTTCACTACTGCTTAGTGAACAGAAAATTACCAAAAAAAAATAGAACTCAAAATTATCGACAAATATTCGTCTCACGGTTAATGTTTTCTGACTGCATGTATGACGAAACAATACAATTACAAGGTGTACGCATAGAAGCGTATTTCATGACATGAGAAAACCAAGCCGATATCGTATTAAGGCCGTAATACAAAAGAAACGATAACAGGAATTATTTTATTACGCGCAAGTTCAGCAATTCCACAGTCAGATCATTGACGCCCGCCCCAGTTCCTTCGACCGAGAAGGGGTCAAGACCCTCGAGGCGGGGAATGGACGTCGTGGAGGAGAAGTCGTGAAGCAGTGTAGAGGAGTGGGAAGCAGGAAGCGATGCCCGCCTTACGCCTCCTTCCGCCAGGCCTCCCCACCCCACCCTACCCCCACCCCAATACCCTTCCCCCGATCGCCCTCCGCCCACCCATCACCGCAACTTCTCGGTGCATCAAAGAAGGCAATTTCCACGTCTTTTCGCCCCCTCCGGCCTCCGCCCCCGCGCCGCCCCCGATGGCCCTCCTGTTCTGCTCGCAGCGCTCCCCCGAGGTGCCGCGCCCCCGCGTGGGCGAGGGGTCGGGGGCGGGGGCGGAGAGGTCGCCGCGTCTGCACCTGGCAGCCTCTTAAAGTAGAGACCTGCGCCTGCCACCGTCCCTTACCCACGTGCGTTTGGCTCGCGCTTTCCAAGCCCACGCACGCCCACCTGGAGACGCGCGTCAGACGCAGGTTCTCCCAGGGCCCAGTGAAGAGTGGCCGTTACACAAGCACATTTATATAATGTTAATCGCTTTTATTTCAGTAGCAACGAGTGCGACGAGATGTTACATCGAATTTTTACGTTTCCACAGAAGATACTTGCAAAACTGTGCGATGGTGTACCCCTAAATCTTATTATCATGAATTCCCATGTTTAGCTATTTACAATCTCAAAGTTTTGAGAGATACTCACGTGAAAAATAAAAATGATAACACTTTTAATAACTTGGAACTATTAAGCTCTGAAGATATCGTCGGTTTATAAGATCAAGTAAGACATCGTGAAAATGGATACTTTTATTAAGTAAAGAAATATAGTTAAAACATTTCTATTTTCATTGTAAAATACTGAAAGGTGACGAGGTAGTCAGTAGATAGTGTAAAACACTTATATTAGAACACAAATTAAACGGTTCCTCTCTGGAATGAACACTAGGTACATTAGAATAACAGGAATGTACAACACTTACAACAGTCTCCCCTACACATTTACACGGAAATTTGTTTACGATAACGTATTCACAATATCCTCGCAAAATTGTTATGATTTCTTCAAACAAACGTAAAAATCCAAAACGTAAAAATACAAAACGCAACGATAAAGCTGTTTCTCTCTCACACAAAGACAGACCTTGGTTTCAAGAGGTACAAAATTCAACTAGGCAAATTTTGCAAACCTAGCACACAAACTCACTAAAGCAAATTCGATTAACCCAAAATGTAATCTCAAATGTTCATAAAAGCCTCCAAAGTACTTCATAGTTAATAGCAAACACTTCATTATATCAATATTACGTGTATTTTAATTTTTGATTTGGCAATCTCCCATTAAACGTACAAGAACTTACCGACAAGCGCAATTAATGACGAAATAACAATTATGAATGATACTTTTTAAAATATTTATAAAGCATTCAATGAAAATACATATAAAGGGTAAAAAATAGGACTTAGTTAATTTTAATGTTATAAGGAACTATTATTCATGGCCAACATCAAAATTCTCAGGATTCTTTAAAATAACAATTGGATCCACCTCAGCTAAATTGTACGCAATTCGGTTTAATTTTTATCCCTTACTCTTATGGCTACTCTTCATTCTCCAATCACGTCACATCTTTATCCACTAATTACGTCATTGTAACTTAACTGCACTACGAACGTCCCTGTAATTAATTTTATCGCTACTCAGAACATTCATGCAATAACAAAACGTTTTTGTCTGCTATTGTTTGTACACAAAAATACTACAAACTCATAATCTACATCCAATTTAAGACAATTTACTTCATGGACTTCAACAATAAGTTAATTTCACCCATCAAAATTAACAATGAAAATAGAAAAGTCTATCCTCAGACGATTTATTGTCAAGGTGACATCCATTCAAGATCCAATCAATGTTGCCAACCATTCAAGTTCAACATTCGAACTATTTGTATTTCACACAAAAACTCGAAGAGTATCACTTAAGTGGTACTATATAATTTTAGTAACTAATAGAAAAATATTAAAACAATTGTTTATTTCATATTAAGAACTACGCAAATACAAAGTGTGAAAAAATTGCTCATCCTTGTACTATTAACGTAGGTGAATTCTATTCATAAGATTAAGAACTTTTTGCCAAAAATAAGTTTATCTCTACTCTCTTGCTAAGAATGTCGTAGCATATACGAGTATATTCAAATTTTGGAAAATTTTTGACTTAGTAACTTTGGAAAACAAGCTTGACAATTAATATAAATGCTGCTGAAAACAGTATGGTATTGGATATGATGGGTTAACCGACATGAAAATATAACAAGATTGTTTGTTAATTTCATAAATTAGGACCTGTATTTAATTATAAAGAATACGAGCACGTGATTTCATTGTCATACATTCATATTTAAGTGTTAAATAATGAATTTTAATTAATTAACAATTATAACGGTACTATAACGGTACTAAACAACAACTATAACGGTATTTTAATATTTGTTATTGTTCGTACCATAAAATAATTCAAATTTGGTCATTTTGTTTACTGAAGTTGCAAAATAAATAATATGTTTATGCATATCAAAATTTACAAATTATAATTAGTGTTGTTTTCTAATAACTTAGGCAGCGTCGGAAAAGTTTATTCACCTCTCCAGGCTTTGTCCTACCGAGAACAGCATATGTCGTATACCCTGGCTTCAGGGGACAAAGCATCAGACGCATTCAAGGAACTTGCGACTTTAGTTCCATGGCGCCTACGTAACTCTTGTAGCAAACGCCACTGGCGTTGGAAACTGGGAAACAGCATAATTGTCTACACCTATACAATTAGAGATAGGAAGTTACAAAACGTGAGAGGACTACATGAATTAACATTGCAGACACAACTGTAAATTGCTGTTAACGGCGTGAAAAGCACACTCATGAAATTCTATATTTACTGGTTTACCATTGTCATATGTTTTAGAAAAATAATTTTGGAAGTCTATTTATCGTATTGATAATCTCTACGTTCATCTCACAATTGGGTCACGATATAGTAATAACTGTTCTGTTGATTTTATTTCCTGTCCTTTCCTCTATATGAGGTATATGCTATTGTAGACACAAAAGCCTACGTTAGGAAACAGATAAGGAGACAAAACGGTAAGAACGTCCTAGAATCAACTAAAACGTAGCTTTGCTATTTGTGCGGGTTTTTTGAGCTCAATGGGGAATATAACTATTCGAATAATCGATCTCTATATTCTCGCAGCAGTATTTCAATTCCTTCCCGAAGAGCATGATGAAAAATAACCAAAATCACTTCCTGTGTTGCTTTTGTTTTTTTCACACGGAAGAAATTATATAATATAGTTTTGCATTACAATTTAATTTTTCTATATTTTGTGTTTGCATGGATTATTTTTGAATTTGTACAAACAATGTATTTTCAGTATTTGATAAAAATCTGGAAGAAACCTATTCGATGTAAACATATTTTTAACTTTTACTGATTACATTCATCAAGTGACGTCTTTGTGTATACGTAGGAGAGAGTAGTACACAATAAGAGATGGTACAGAGAAAGAAAATAGCTGAAACTTGCAAAAGGAAGTGCATGTTATAGTTGTCAGCACTCGTAGTTTGCATTTCAGTTTGCCTCAATTTAAATGTCATGGCTAAGTGTTATGGTTGTTACAAATGCTACATTGAAAAATTTCATGTTTTATGTAGTGGAAAGTTACTGTAATAGCGATTTATATCTGAACATTGCTATATTAAGCTGCAGATTAGACTAAATATACTATGTACTTCATCTGCAATCAATTAGCTTTGAATTAATGAATAAATCAATTAGCTTTGAATTAGTTGGCTATAATAGGCATGTTTTGAAAGCTCGTTGAATGATATTTAATATACCTTCACTGTCATACACTGATACATTACAACTTAGAACTCGTTGGCTGTAAGACGCTTGTCATCTTAGCTGATGTAGCATTCCAAAAGATGGCTGCCACCTAGCTGTAACCAGCATGTTTTGCAGTTTTCTTATTTTTTGACCATATTGTGAGCATTCATTGGTGATCAACGTTGCTTAGGTAAGACCCACTGAGGGTGGGAAAAGGGTATTCACGAAAGTTAACTCTGGATAATAATTAATAAAAATTATTAAACCGTTTGTGGAGATTATTTCCTTTACCATATTATGGATTACAAGATATCTGTTACCACCACTGAATTAACTGATTTGGTGATGGTGCTCCTAAAAGTAGAAATATATACATCCAAGAGACTTTCAGTATAAATGTTCAGGTTCAGTTTGATAATATTTACATTCGTTAAAATTGCTTTACAATTTGGAAGCATGTAACCCAATTTTCGTTTTACCACTCAAAAAACTATTGAAGTACACTTATGGTTTGTATGAGTTTATATTAAATAACATTATGTAATTGCAAGCAAAAAGAATCATTGGTTTTTCTTATTTGAATATTACTGTCCATGAAAATTCTACATTATACTCAATTTTTAAGTGTGCTTAATTATGTAAAAACAATGTTGTCTCATTGTATACTATATTTGCCTTGTCTCAGTGAGGGTCATATATGGTAATCAAATGAAAAGATGTTCAACTAATTTTTTTTGGATAAACTAAAGATCCTTCTTTTTAAAGAAATTCATGTTTTTATTGAGATATTTAGTGTTTGTATTTTTTACAGATGTAGAAGGGGATGGCCCTACGCCCTATCCCCAACCTGGACGACCGGATATTTACTTTCGAGGTTACATTCCCCTAGACAAGCCAGCTTCCCTCTCACCTTAAAAGCCATATCTGCCCTTCCCCGTTAAGAAAATCGAACAAGTAAAGTGTGAGAGAACAAGAAGATGAGGAAATAAAAATTTAATAGATGAGAAAAGGGGAAGAAAAGAAAATGAAAGAAATAAAGTTAGGAACAAAGAAATTAAACGTAAAACGGAAGTTAGTTTTAATATAATTGACACCACAGAAGTGAAAAGACTAAAATGGCATGAGCACATGCAAAAAATGAACGCAGAACTCTTCATCCGTGTCCAAATATCCATGACTGATATCACTTTTACTATTATGACGAAAAAGTGTCTCCAATATGTAGTTCATCAAAAAAATGAGTTGGGTTTCTATTTTGTAATGCATACTCATTTCCTGTGCAAATTAATATATAGAAAAGTTGCAATTTTGAACTAATTGTTTTCCTTTTATCTTTTACATTTAGAGTACATTGCTTCTAAAACTAATGTGAGAACGATAAATCATTAACATGATATACTTAATGCGTTGTAAATAATGTGTGTGTTTTTAATTAAAATATATAAGCCTGAAGATGACGATCAGCATCATCGAAACGTTGTGCTGGACGAGTAATACAAAGTGAAATATAAATGTGTACCTAAGAATTTTTTTAAAAATAGTAATCTTTAATTTATCAAAAATATTTTTAAAAGACAGATCATAATTGAATATATCAAATGAATATTCGTATCTCAAAAATATGGTAAGTATTCCTCATGTTTTAAAATTTTAAATGTCTCCAAGAACCTCGAATAATTTTGTGTAAATATTTGTTTAAGATGATTCGCTAAAAAAATCACATTTTGTCTCACTGTATCCCACTATCCCCTATTATGTTTGAGTTGTATTGATGATATTTTATTGAATATTAAGCATTTAGCATGTGTTGGGTATAATTTGTGTTATAGTAAGAGGAAGGGAGGTCGAGAGAAATTCCTTTCACTCTCATGCACAAATATGTATGTTCCATTTCCTCTTCCGGCCTTTGCCCGGTTTAGCACTTCACAAAAAACATGGAGGAAACATCCGTCAATCTCACGATTATTTATAGGCGGCTGAGCTTTAATTACACGGCAATTTTCACATGCATTGCAGCTCTAGCTCTAGCAAAAGAATCTGTATTAAGTTGATATCACGCCTCGTCCTCATGAATTTAAATGAGTTGTTTGCAATATGTAGTTTTCTCGAAAAGAGTTCTTTTTAAATTTTTCTGTTGGAGAGTGACCTTGGCACACATTTCAATAAATGCAAAAATTCAAAAGCAAGGAAAATGAGAGATAAAATAATAAATCACTTCTTGAGTAGGCTATAAACAGGTCAAACATACTTCAAATACTTCATCATTACGTGAACAAAAGATATACATATTTTTCTTGAACTCATAATCATGGAACTTATAGCCCTGTTGTAAAAAAGTTAAATAGATAAATATTCTAGTTGTGAGAATAAGAAATTTAATTTTTTACTGCCAGCACATCAGTTTAAAAGTTACTATAACAAATTACTTTTTTTCCATATTTCTAATAGATTGAAAGTTACACTGAGCATGTTAAACGCTCAAAACACACACTTTTCCTGAACACGAGAAACAATATTTATTGCTTCAAATGAACATCATATCTACATTAAACATTTCATTCCAGGAACTCTTAACTCGTTGATATTATTTTGACCACATACTTGAATCACATTATTTTTTTTCTACTTAAAAGCATCTGAAATGACAAACAGGTCAGCCAGTAGCCAATGAAGGCTAATAGATCATTCAAATTAGCTTCGCAACTTTATCATTTATAATGTTACTTTTTTAATGCATGTTAATGAATATGCCACCACAAAACGTGTCAGAATACGTATTAAAATACTGTGCACCGATTCGTTCCATGGTTTTTCATATTCATGAATTAAATGTAAATAGTGTTAAAAATAATACACGTTGCAAAAGTGTAAAAAAACTGCTACTGTCGTCCATGTTTAAAACAAGTGTGAACAAGAAGTTAGCCACTAGTTTTAATATTACCCTGCACGATGCCCCCTTACGTTTTCACAAATGTGTGCACACATCCTTTCGATATAATAAATGGATGTAACTACACACACAAATTGTTTACTCTACATCGTCTACGTAATGAGAGGCAACATCGAGAACATCTTTTAGAAACAAAATAAACGATTACGTTAGATTTAATTACCTTTAACGCAAACCTGATTGACAATTTCCTACGCGTCACCGGACGCACTCTCTGACGAACGCAAATTCCCATTGCACTGACTCCCTGTGCCACGCACGTCACTTGCCTGTTTCAAAAACAATCGAGTGCGACAGCTTACTTCACCACCTTTCTCGACGCGGCGCGAGGCGGCCCGGCGCGGCGGCGGCGGCGGCGGCGGCGGCGGCGCGCGCTGGATTTATTACGAAGAGCGGCGCAGGTCCGACGTAATTCCCTAAGTGCTGATTTTTACGCCGTAATTTGAGCGTGCCCCTTTCGCATCAATCGGAGCTGTTCGGCGGAGGCAAGGAGGCGGGAGGGGAGAGCGAAAGAGGAGAGGAGGAACTAATGGCTTCAAAAGCCTCGTAGTCGCGGAACACAGAAGGCCGCAGAGTGATGAAATTATGTTCGCTCTCCCCCGCCTTTTTTTTTTTTTTTTTCAGTAAAAACGGTCTCGTGGATTTGCCGCCCTTCGGTTGTGGTGGCGAGGTGGCGAGAAGGGTGAGGGTGAGAGAAGAGGGGGCTGACGAAGGGAACACGCGACCGCGCAACCGGACGCCCCGGCGTGGAAACTAGCGCCGTTGGGGATCGAATTGCGCGCCCCGCGTAGGCGGCGTGTGGGTTTTCGGGCCAAGGTCTGCGTCCCACAACGTTATTTTTCAGTACTCATGCATGGAAGGCAAGATTTCCGTTTACCGTTTATTCATTGGAAAGTTGCATTAGGAGGCATGCAATTTGCGGGACCTGAACCGCAAAGCAAATACGACGCCGAATACCGCAAAGTAAACAAAACCCTGGAGTGACAAGAATTACCATGGGTGCCATTTTGCATTTTGAAAATGATCTCAAGAGTATGTTTTGCACATCTCTTTGAACTAATATTGAAAAATAATATACGCAAATAGCACGAGACGATTCGATAATCATTTCAAAATTACATTTCTACGCCAATATCTTTGTAGTTTCTTTCCAGTTATGTAAATAACTGTTGACGTTTAATTATGACCGTCAGATAGCTGAGCGTCATAAATATTTCACAAGATTCTCTTTTCAATCCCACTGTCGCCCAAGACGTGTAACTAACAATTTGAAGAAGTGGACAGTCTGTAACGAAATATAGAGGAGAAATTATTAGATTAGGGATGCTGAATAAGACAAAATGTATTGGCGGCTGTAGATATTAACACACTTTGTGTACAGGGTTCTAAAATTTTATAAACACTTCATAATTAACATACGTGTTCTGAAGTATATTGAAACTCAATTTTTAATCGATTCTTTCAACTGGAATGTCATTTTGCGAGATGCGAATGAGTTGTTTCATGAGCTGGTTTCATGGCCATCTTTTCTTAAGTTTATTTTAACGATCAAACGAATATTTTCCATGGGATTCATGTCAGGGCTACTTGCATCCCATTGGAAGAGAGACTGATCAATGTGTTTAAGATGTTTTCCTACTTTCTTTCCTGTTGTGATAGGGAGAGTAGCCTTATTTTTTTACCAACTCATTTATGTGAGGGAATCATTGGTTCTTTAGCGCTTCTAAGTATTGTTCGTGTCTCATACCATTAACTGTGAATACATTTCCAATACAGTAACAAACATTACACTTCAAACAGTTACTTTTCTCAGGTGCTTTTCAGGACTCATTATAATTTAAGTCAGAGAAAAAATATTTAGTCTAATTATTTGTACACCTCTCTAGAGCTCTTTTGTTCTTAGAAGGTCTCTTTTTCTCAATTGTTTCTATTTTAGTAGTTCTTTGGGTCACCAGGAATCTGCCATTCTATTAATATTTTCCTCTCGTGTGACACATTGCCGTATGATTTTTTTTATTGTATTTACGTCGTAAATCGGTAGTATTATTTATAGATGGGTGAGGAAGGCTCGCGCGCGGTCCCACATTCACCTCAAACTGAGAGGAAGAAGCCGAGGAGCAGTAAATCTCTGAGTCCGGTTACCAGTAGTGGAGTTAGCGTTGAAAAGTGGCGACTATCTGCATTCGGGCCCACGACCATCCAGTCTACGCATCTGCTGTCGCGGACTCGTAACAAAATTTGATACTCGTACCGTAGTCTGTTTATTAAGGTTCCAGTACATGATTTTGTTGCCCCCACCCCCCTCAGGTTGTTTGATGTCTCACGCGAAAAAAAACAACAGCTGCGGAAGTTACTTTTATAAAATATTATAATCCATATACAAGCAATTTTGTATTCAGAAAGCGTATTCAGAAAGTCAGTTTGTTTAGGTCCAATCAAAAAGAAAACGCAATTTCATGGGCACTATTTAGCAGATGCAGCGAATGTTGCACACTCTTCCACATAATCTCCGCCAGCATTGGGAAGTTTGACGTTAGACACTCTGTGCAGTAGATGTTCGCTACCTGGGACAGGTACCAGTGTTTTTTCCTATTAACACGTTTTGTTGACTTCTCTTTTTAGTTGCTGGTGGAGTAGGGTGGGAAGAGATATTAGTTTGTCAACAATACTGTAGAATCCAATCTGGAGTTCGATCGCGCACACCAATACGTTTTCTATTAGAGGAGGGGAATGTCTAGTTTTGAAATATTGCCAAGTACTTCGCCTTGCTTCACATACAGGTTCATTGTCGATAAATACATTAAATTAAACTAAGTTGAATTAAATTAGACAAAGAATTATTCCGATAGCCGATTGTCATAATATTTTAAAAAATGTAAGCCTCGCAAATAGTGAAAAATATTTTTTGTTTATGTCGGTAAACACGCAGTTAGGAACCAACGGTCTAAACAACGCATGAAGTCCATAGCAACGGCTGTTTAGATGTCTGAGAATCCCCTAAAAGTATTTTAGCGGAATTTCAGTGTTAGATTTTACCCGGGCTCATAAATATTTGGATAAATATATCCGAGACATAAAACATAAATTTTAGGAATAAATGCAAACAAAATTTATTTTTTCAAATTCTTTTGGTAGAGATATATTAAAAATATAAGTTTTGAAATGACTCCTTAATGTAATGCCATTTGAAGCCGTGACATTAACCTTCTTTAGTCTTACAAAAAGCCGATTCTGTAATTTTTGTCCGTTTTGCGCCCTTGTCTCTTTTGTCCCCTTAACCATTTGTCCACCTTCTCCGTTTGTTCCTTTTCTCCGTTTGCACCCCTTCTCAGTTTGTCCCCTTGCCCCATTTTGTTAGTGTTGTTCCATTTTATCCCTGATGTCCCCCTTTCCCCGCTGACTCGTCTCCTTTACACATTGTCCCATCCGGTCCTTCTGACCCCATTGTCCCATTTTTTGCATTTGTCCCATTTTGTCCCATTAGTCTCCATTGTCACATTTGTCTTCTAGTCCTATTTTGTCCATTTCTTCCCATTGTTTCATTTTGTCGTCATTTCACCGCTTTTGTCCCCATTTCCTTACTTTTTCTCACTTGTTCCCTTTTGTACCCCTTTGTCCTTTTGGTTATTCCGCACCCGGCGATTGTTATTTAAAGACGGTATCGTGTCACTCTACCAACAACCCTCTCTACAGAACATCGAGAGTAATGACAGTTCTTAACGCATGAACATATTAAATGTTTATTTTGAATAAGCAATAAACAAGCGTATGTACGTAACACGTCCTCTATTAGGCTTAATTGACTAATTCAGAGGACTTGTTATATAAATAAATATTTGTGATGTAGCTTCAACGATTAGTGTTCACATTCAGCCCAGCAATGAATTTCATAATATTGAGAAGTTTTCTAACTTGCAACATACTATATTTTATACTATATTTTATTCGCATAGTTTACAGGACAGCAACATATGTTACAAATGGCTGTTCCGTTTTCTATCAATATTAATGCCAACCATGAAACTATTGCTATAGTATCATAGAGCATTAATAACTGAAACGGACACAATACTTATTATTATATCTTATTTTCATGGATTCGCATGTTAAATATTGACATTTAATTAAGTAGGATTAGGGAGTCTACCTTGGTTTCCTTGCATTCCTTGGCTTGAATTGCTTTTAAGACCCTACATTTTCGCATGTGACAGAAGTCTTCCTTCTATATTTTTCAATACATAATTTTCCTATTTTATAACTTTGCTATTGGAAAAACTTCTGAGCAGTGTTCGTGAGAAGACAAACAAAACTACGGAAGTGAAGTTTTCTTCTCTTTCTGGAGTGATATTGGAAGAATGACTCTTGGCAGTTCCTTGCCACGTTCCACTGGAATTCTCTTCACTTAAGAAGTTTATAACTTCTTTTCTAACCTTCAAAATTTCAGACATTTGTTCCACTGCACTAAACTTCTAACATGTTAAGTGACAGACATGACATCCTAAACATATTATGCCCATTTCCTTCGCCGTCTGTACGACCTACACACGATTTTGGATTTGGGGAATGTACGTGGATCCAATATACCGCGTTTCATTTGAGCATCGTTGGTTGCTCTCGGATTAGAACTTGAAAGGCATACAATTAAGAGAGATAATATTTAAGAAAATTTTACTGCCAGATAAATATATTAGTTTGTGTTTAACTAATAATAATAATAATAATAATAATAATAATAATAATAAATTATTAATAAATTATTAATATATTATTATTACTATTATTATTATTATTATTATTATTATTATTATTATTATTATTATTATTATTATAATTATTATTATTATCGAGCTTAACACTAACTTTTATTTCTTCTTCATTGTTTTGAACATCCCAATGGCTGTGAAATATGTACATAATATACTGCATTTTTGAACATGTTTGCATAAGCCCATTTCTTTACTGGAACCAGTTCTCTCCCACTTTTGATGTTTGCAGTGGTTCTACACAAAGAAGGCATACACACATTTCTTCATCTTCTAAACTCACAGATTTGTCTTTTTTCAACATATTAGATCTTTCAGTTTTTCGTCTAGATTTTTATTTTATTATCTTTTTTATATTTTCTATATTTATTTGGAATGGGCCATATAGAGACACATCTAACGTCTTTAGTCTGTTACTTGTGTAAGGTTGAAATGACTCCAGAACACCCCACTTTTTTTACAGAAATCCAAAACATCTACATGAAGACGGAGACGTTATTACCAGCAGTGATAAAACTGGACACTCTTTCAAGAATCTTACATTATTTAAAATATGCTTCATAAATAATTCAAAGACGGAACCTGTAATCCATGAACTAGGATTTGCAGTTCCACAACAGCTTATTTGACCATCACCAACTAAGTGTTCTTGAAAAAATTTACGCGGAAATACAAACATTGGTGTGATTGAATATCCTATAACGTTAACTAAAATAATTTTTAGATTAGTGCCCCTTTCTGCTGAAGACATTCCACCCAGTTTTTACCCTATTCTGCTATTATTTTTCTGTGCTTTTGTATTGTTACTACCCGAGTTTCATTTATTTTCCAAATGTGATTTGCATTGAAGCCATATTATTCGTCAACAGTGGCTACCCTATGGCATATTCAACATTTTATCAGCTACTCTTAAACTACATCTGCCATATTCAACTTCCAAGGCGGCTCTTTTGTTTTCTTACCAATATTTCGCCTTTGAAATTAGTTCGTCAACTGTAATTCCGCACTATATCTCCAGAAATTAAAATTAGAACTGTCAAATAGTGTCGGGGAAAGTAATTGTTGAAAGTAAATTGAAATTGTCACAACGTGCCTCTCAGAACCTGTCAGAACTAGCACCGAGGCACAGTAATATGAATATCAGTTTTTTATTTCAGGTTATTTTGTCATACATATAAACCAAAACACATCAAATTGTAGCCTAAAATGGAAATTATTTAGTGTTTATAAGTAGTTGAACATACCTCAAATTTATTGTTCCTGCGCTTGACTGCAACAATTCTATAGATTTTTACTTCACTACGCGTAAAACACAAAATGTTCCCAAATAGGCAAATCAAGCAAAGGTTCCCTTAGCAACGTATCCGCACCCTCACACAAAGATTTGAAACGTGCACGTTAACTAACACGAGCTGTGCTCTATTGGACCGGTCAGTAAACACGACATCAAAACTTGCCCCTGGCATAACTATACCCGGTCTCCCCTATATAATATAGTTTATTAGAATATACCATATTAAAGATACGTATTTCTAAGGAAAAGGTCGCATGAAATAAAAATTATAAATTACGTAATCTGGAGTAATGTCTTTCGACTTACGTCAAAAAAGTATTTAAATAACTACAAAGCAATTGAACATTAACTGTTTACATACCTTTTTTTAAAATCACATGATAAACGGTCATTTCACGAAAAATTGACATTTTAAAAAAATTCGCTTCACATTTTTTTATTAAATTTTGACCCAGATGTAGTAAATAACGTGTAAAATAATGGCGCAGGTTACATTTTTGGTAAAATTTCTGAATATTTGAAAAATGAAAAAGTTATATTTTCTCTGAAAGAAACTTTTCTCTTCGTCTTTTTATAACTATAAAGTAAAAGATATATTTTTCTTTTATGAAATATGTTGTTTTGACAGATGTTGAAATAACGTAATGTATTACAATTTTCAAAAATATTAGTAATTTTCCCCCAATTTTGGGTAAGTTATGGAAAATTTTTAAATAATATTCTCAAAAATTGCTCCAAATTCTTTCTCTAAATTTTCTTCGCGATCATGAGTAGCAAAGAACAGTAATAAATAATTGATGATAGCCCCATTTCCAGCAAAGGCACTATATTTTCGAAAATTACGAAAAAAAAGTCCAAATGTGTAACATTGATAATAAAGACTATTGTATTAAACGAAATATGTTCTAAAAATTCAGATTAAAAAAACATTATTAATATTTTTTTAACAAGTTAGTAATTTTGTAGAAATGTGGTGATATTAATGGTATTAATTAAAAACATATTTTCTGACAAGCTCCACATGTTTCTGTAATTTTTTTCACGGAAAGAGCGAAGGACGCATAAAGGAATGCCGCATGTGTTATTTTCGTGCAATGCTTTCAATTTTCGAAAATTGCATCGGTTAGTAATGATGGTAGAAACCATCTCTAAGACTTCAGTTCAAATCTTATATCGGAGAAAACGTGTTCCTAGTTGGAAACACTTTTGCAAGTTGATATTGTAGTTTAATATTGTTTAGTCGCTAGAACTAATGCGAGTATATATTGTTGTAGAACCATTAGTTGTATAAATTTATTAAGTCTAAATGTTTATGTGATTTATTTCTTGCAAATTATTGTGATTTAACTACATTACAGCTCTGTTAAAACCTACTGATTGTTTAAAACGCAGTCTTGTTTTCATTATATTGTGAAAAGCAGGGAATTTAAAAAAAGAAAGAAGGAAGGAAGTAAAAAAGAAGGCGAAGTTCTGGGGGGTACGTCTGAAACTTTGCACGATAAAATTCCGAACGTTTGGTCGTAAAATTCATTATGTGGGCTGTGAGGTTACCGCTGCCTTGCGGGATGCCTACTCGCCTTCATTGCTTCCACTAGCCGTGTTTACTTCGAGTACGTTGATATTTGCCACCGGTCACTAGGATCTCAACTCTCAATCTTTACGATGAATTATTATATATTTTCTGATATTTTTGTATTTATATATATTATTTTATTTAATAGGTAATTATTACAAACGAATTAGATTACTTGATCCTATGTGGCTAGGCCGAAGGCCTTTAAGCCATTACAATACCTACATCCTTTCGCGTTCTAATCTTTCGAATTCTGGTATTCACCCCAAATGGTCTCTCCATCGCATCAAAGCCGCGGAAAAGGTACGGCTCAGGAAAAAAACCCTGAAGGGGGAAAAACCTGCCGTCAGAAGACGAGTACATTCTAATCTATCCGACGTTTATTTTAGCTATTTTATTTTCGGGCGCAGGCGTCCCGCCGTCTCCATCCAGTGTTTGGCCTCCTCAGCACCTGAAATCAAACGGCGCCACAGAAGATCGTCCGCACCAACGCCT
>BOPP01000027.1:6071841-6103547 GCA_017312745.1 Gryllus bimaculatus | reverse complement strand
TTCTGCCTTTAGTTTTCCCCGTCCTTTTCTTATGTGCTGCTTACCTATGCCGTTTTAGTTTTTATTGTATTTGACATGTTATTTACAACTGGACTCGATTTGCTTATTGTCTGTTTTAGACTGTTTACTTGATTTGAAGTTCTTCGTGTTTTTGTATCTTATTATATATGTATTGTAGATGTTATAATTTTTTTGTATTTTCAGTGTAGTGGGATTTTTACTGTGTTATTTATGATTCTGGTATTTAGTTATATTTTTTATTTTTTAGCTGGACTTTTAGAATTATTGAGTTTTTTTATGGTTTATGTATTTATGTGTATTTTGTGTATGTATATATATATATATGGGCAGGCCATTAGGAAATATTTCATATTTTCAAGATTGACAAGAGAACAAATAATAAATATTGATGTTATATTGTTAAATTATGATAAATAATGGTCCAAAACTAATACACCACACTTCGTACCCACATAACGCAAAGAACTGCTAAATTATAAAATGTTCTTGGCCACGTCTAGTATCAAAACAACCCTTTGCGCTGTACTTATATCATTGATATGAGCGTAACGTTAAATCAGTACCTATTTGTCTCCTTTAAATACAAAATCGGTGATGTGTCAATCATTGTTTGCTTTAATGTTATTATGAAACTTACAATGACATTTACGAATTTAACATGGCACCTGGGTGAAGAAACGCAGTACGTGTTTTTCATCAATAAATTAACGTAAGGAAGCTTAGATGTTTGAATTGGTGGCGGGCCTCTGAGCAACATCTACCTTTGCCTTGCATGAGCCCGCCGACGAACATAAAAGCAGTTGCCTATAAGCACAGCACAGAAGCGATATATGTCTCACCTCTCCACAACAATAATATGGGCAATAAATTGCCGCAAGGACGGCGGCGGCGAACGGCAAGCCTTTGTTCTGAATCACGGGGAAAGAAGAAGAGAAAAGTTACATTCGTGAGGAAGTTGTGGTTTTAACGTGTTCTTTACATCAAACAAGGCAATAATATACGGTTATAACACGCATTCAATAAATGTATAAAAGAATACGTATTAAAATTGAACAAGGAGGCACTATGTCCATTATGACGACCCATCCTTCACATATGAAACCACGCATATTATTTTGGGAACTGGTCACCCGCCATATATATTTGCCTTTTAACAAAATTATATTAATTTGCACACTTTAACTATTACAAATCAATCTCCCAACTCCTCAGTAGTTTTGAATGAAATACAAATATATTTTAAATATCGGTTTTAAAAATTTTTGACAATGAAATCCTCCCGTCATTCATTGTTGAATATTCCACGAATAGTGCCCGACTAATTTTAGGGAGGATTTTGCGATTTGGTTTGTAAAAAAAACTGTGTACTAAGTTATATGATACTGTAATAAAGATCACGTTTCTTCGGGAGATTCATTAAAACTACTCGGGTGATTTAAAGAACAAAATTGTGACGTCAAGATTACGTGAACTTGTCAGCACGTTTGAGTATAATAATGGCACTTAGCCAGTAACTGTATTGTTTCGTTAACCTGCGTGAAGGCATCTACCGTTACGCATATGGAATACGTTTGCCACTTCAAGGAAGTAACGGAAACTATTCATGATGTTCACGTTTCAACAGCCAAGTTTGTGGGTAAGTCTTCCTCCAACAGGCATTATCCTTGTCATAATCAACCGTAGGATGCATAGTTAGCGTTGAGGAAGCGGTCTCCAAACTGTCGTTCCAGAACTTGACGCTCCACACGAAGTAAATATAACATCCGAATGTCATGATTAGGAATAATGCCAAGACGCGCGAGTTTCAGTACAAACTGCCATTCTCTTGAAGGCATAAAGCAAAATTGTCTAATACGACAGAAACACAAGTACCGCTGTATTAGACATATTGTCTTGAAATATCAAGAGTAATTACGGTTCAGGTAAGAATGTACGAGTATTACAGACACATAAGCAGCAAATAAGCAGAATTATAAAATTAATAAATTAGTGTTTTGCACCGATCATTATTTTCAAACGACTCGTGCGCATTTATCATGTATGGCGCTATCAAATTAAATGAAATAGATAAAGCATGTAATTGTGTACACAAATAAATAATATTAATAAATAATTCAAAATATATCTAAGGAACAGTAAATATACAAAGAAACAATTACATTATTTATGGGTCTATTTTTTGAATTGTTTTTACTAAAAACGTCTATCTTCAATTTCGTACTTTTGCTATGTCATTTTTTTTGTGTTTTTTTTTTTTAATTTTGAATTGATTTAGAGTTTCCCGAAAATGGGAGAAGCCCAACCTTTTTTTCCCTCCTTTGATTCAAACGAGAAGAAAATTTGCAGGAAAAATGTTGAACCGCTTTCTGAGAATGTTTTTCAAAAATTGAATTAATCTCACGCAAAAGCTACGCGAAAACCACTCCTTCTAAAAATATTTCATCGCTTTTTTAAGGATCTATTTTTTAGAACAGTCTTTATAAAAATCTGAGTCTTCAATATTGTACTTCTACAATGTTAATTTTTTGCAATTTTCGAAATACAGAATGTTCCCAGAATATGGGACCAGAACTACTTTAACCGTCTGTTGATTCATACTAGGAGAAACTTTAAAGACAAAATTGGAAGTGTTTTTGAGAGGCACGCACACACAAATGAAAAGATGTGAGACCCAAAGACTTGGCGCTTTTTTTTATGTATTTCGCCGCACTGAATGCGAATCTGAAGTCGTAATTGCGCCGACAATTATGGCTTCAGTTTCGGATCGACCCTTCATATATAAAAAACATCTGTTAAGTCTACGAGTCTAACAACCCTTGAAAACAAAGAAATACAATACAACGGTGTTTTTTCACGATTTTAAAAATATTGGAGAATAGTGGCGCAAATCTGGCATCAGATTCAGTGTGTCGAAATACATATAGAAAGATGTTTCAAGTTTGTTTACAAATTGATTAAAAATTTTCGAAATATCGTACTTGACGTTATTACAATTTCTCAGAACCCCAAGGTATCCAACACAGACTATTAACCATCATAAATTCCAAACGAAATGACCGAGGATCAAACCCGTCCTCAGTGGTGGAAGACGAAGACGTATGTGTTATCCATTACTCTCCCATATTTTCCGTCCTTTAGGTATATCGATAAAAACCAGTTTTGAAAAATACCCCACATATAGTCATATTTGCACCAAATATACTTTTTAAGGAAATTTTAAGAATTGAAAACTAGGATAATAATTTGAATAGAAATATATGGAGAAGGCAAAATTTCAATTTGGAATGCTCTTGGATGGACTCTTCCATTAACAAGTAACATATTCTGGTTTCAAGAAACATATAGGAAATTGTAGTTATAGGGTCATTTCATACCTTGGAATGTACTGGTATGCGTATTTTTTCTGCTGAAGATTGAAAGCGTTGACACGAAGATATTGCAGATTGTATTATATTGTCCAAGATAAATTTACTTAATTTTATTATAAAATTAAGTATGCATTAAACATTAAAACATTATAAATCTTAATAAAACTAACTAAAACTAAATAATTATATATAATTAATTAACAAATAAATAACCTGATGGGTTTATTAGTATATTAATGTCCGTCCGGATAGTGAGTAGAAGGGGATTGTACTAAAGATTCGCTTGATAGGTCAGTGTCTCTTCCATTGTCTAATGAAGCAGTGCCAAGCTCCACGCTCCTCGCAGCGAGCACCCCTCCCAGCACCGCCTTGAGCCTCCCTAGCGCCTCCCGCCTCACACCCGGCGAGGCCGATCGGCTACGAGCGCGAGCCGGCGCCCGTCGCGGCGCGGCGCGCCCTTAGCCAGGAAACCTCTAAATCCGCCGCAGGCTGAGCGACACCTGCGCCGTCCGCCCCTTGTTCGCGCCTTCGTGTCTTTCCCACGCACCCCTCGCCTGTGCGCCACGCTCCCCCCGCGCCAACCTCTGCGCCAGACGGCCCATTCCGAATCGCGCCACATTCTCCCAGCCCGCCCCATCCGGTCTTTCTCCATCCGTCCGTGTCCGTACCACGCCATCCATTCGCACCCCGTCCCAATCGTTTCTGCTCATCACCCCTTCGCCTGCCACGCCAGCCAAGTCTCCTGCTCACGCCACACTTCTCGCCTAATAGCCCAGTGGACTCGTACACCCGCCCACTCGTTTCTGCCCGCTTGCACCCTCTCTCTACCCGTCCATCCGCACCCGCACCAGCCTCACTTGTTTGCCCGTCCGCTCAGCCTTTCGCCTCTAACGCCACGCTCCCTCTCTTCTCGCGCAAGCGTTTTGCCTTCCACCGACCATCCCGTTCTCCACGACCCGAACCTATTTTTCCTATCTGCTCCTTCGGCCGTTGCTCACACACAAACTCGTTTGCCATACATACAACCGTTCTCCCAACATTCCAACTCATTGCTTTCCACCACCTCGTTTCCTGCTTCTCCGTTCACATGGTGCATCGTACGTACCTTCTTCTGTCGACCGCCGCCTTTCATCTTCCGACGTGCTCACTTCTCGCGGTCCATCCCGCTGAACGTCTGCCCGCTCACACTTTTCCCATGATCACCTCAGCGTTTGTCCAAAACCCTCGTCATTCGACCCCACATTGTCTGGCCTCTGTTCCGGCGTTTTAACTTCTCCCGTCTGCGTCACCTCCGTTTAGCTACAACGCCAGTTCGCCTGCAAATCATTGTTCCCACCACCAGCCCGCCTAATCCGTTTTCCCCCGTGTATTCACCCACACAACCCTGCTCGCCCCGTCCGCCCGTCCGCCCGTCGCCCGTCGCCCGTCCGCACCGTCCGCGTACGCCCGTCCGCCCGTCCGCGTCCCGCCCGTCCGCGCCGTCCCGCCCGTCCGCCCCGTCCGCCGTCGCGCCGTCCGCCACCCGTCCGCCCGTCCGCCCGACCGTCCGATCACGTCCGACCGTCCGCACCGTCCGACGCGTCCGACCGTCCGAACGCGTCCGACCGTTCCGACCGTCCGCCGTCCGACCGTCCGACGGCGCAGCTCCAACATACCCTCCGTCGGTGGCTCTCCTTTGGCCCGCTCTCTCCCGCTCCGCACCACACGTCCGGGCGTCGCGTCGCTTGTTTATCGGACGAGTGTTCGCGCGGCTGTCCGGCCGCTGGCTCCGCTTGCATGTCGCCACGCCGCAGCCAGCCTCTGAAGCCGCCCCCGCACCCTCCCTCGCGGTTCCACGCTAGTCGCCTGCTCGGCCACTCCGCCGCAAGTTGCTGCTTCGCTTCGCGCGCGTGTTGTTTGCGCCGACGAGAGAGCGGGCTGCTTCCTCAAATCCATATTCTGTCTCACTCTCGGCTTTTGTTCACCTCTCTCGATCCCTCGTCCCCTTCAACTGCATGACAGAGAGCTGGCCTGTCGGTACAATGCTATGTTGTGAGGATATAAGGTCTTACTATTAAGCAGGAAAGTCCTATTCGAATTTTTTTCAGCAATGTCTTTTAGGGGAGAGCTTCTTTTTTCATGCTGTAAATGTTCAACATAGGACAAACTCACTTTCTGGTTCCATCTCTTTATGACGTTTTTACCCGATAACCGTTACACAAACTAAGCCTGCAAATCGAACAAATAAAATAAATAACGCGTTTTCTCTCTCTCTCTTCTCTGCCGCGCATTGCCGGGGGTTCAATATCCCACGCGTTGACCCACCCACCTCCTCGTCCTCCACGAAAGTAGGCGAGCGAGGAGGATCAGAGAGGATCGAAGGCAGAGAGATACCTTGAGCCAATCAACTCCGGCCGGCCGCTTACTCTAACACCGTCGGATTACACGTCCCACCGGCCCACGTTCCACGGCGGGGGATGGGGCAGGACTGGGTGGGTGAGGGGAGGCGAGGGGATACGTCCGGCAGCGGGCGACAACACTCGCGGTGCAGTTCAGAGCGGGACGCGGATCTCCGACCGATATCCCCTGTTCGTGGGTGGTGTGGTAGCGGTTGGTCGGCTGTTGGAACTGGCTGCAGTACATATGTTCTTAGTTCTCCTAGGTCGTGAACGTCGGTGAAACTGAAGCCCTGCTCACTAAGCTCTGAGTGAATATGAACATCTTGACAGCTTTCTTGTATTTAAGTATTGGATTCAGAGCAGTGGCAGATTCGGAGGGGGGAACGGACGAACGTCCTCGTTACATGTCACCTACTTAATTATGTAATCACCAAGTAAATCATTTTAATCTGATGTTTGATGAATCTATACTTGTTTTGAACTGATATAAGCGAGGAAATTTATTTGATCCAGTTTTTAATTACATGCGCATTATGCTACGCCAAAACTACTGAAACCAATGTAAGTTGCTTCGGAAGAACTGTCAGTCCATTGTATTAATCGCCCATTACTCTTCATGCTCCTACTGCCATAAGAAGAAACGTATTTCAATGGAGCAATATTGCAGTAGAGGAGAATCTCATCCCTTGCATTGCCATCTATTGGATTATTGATGAAACAGATGTATTCGTTATGGGCAGTGAGCAATTCTTACTCCAGTAGGCAAGGGTCAGACGGGAACAGCTGGTGTAATTTTACAATGTGGGGAGACGGAAGTGATGGGAATAAAATTGATGGATCTTTCTCTCTTATCCCATCGCTAGTCGACGCATGTTATCTAATTTGTGGAATGTTTCATTTGAATAAGTTTATGCTTCAGGACGGACTACTTCCGTACCTCTCTTAAGAATCATGCCCGAGGCACCAATTTTTCTGAGGATTACAGAAGTCTATGTCACTCAGTATTGTAGTTTGTATTTTCACTTAGCCGTTTATTACACATGCTGCATTGTATTAAGAAAATATTATGTAATACTATGCGAAAAGTAACGATTTGTCGATAGAAAAATAGTTTTGTAGTTCCCTGATACCGAAAAATGCGACGAGATCTGCGGAGGTAACCATAGCAGGAGATGGCGTCGAGGCACCAGGTGTGTAGCAAGGCGTGACGAATTCGACGAGGGGTGTTAATCGGGGGAGGAGAAACAACGGGCGGAGGAAGAAGGGCCGCGAAGGTAGGGTCTCTGGATTCGGCGGAAACTGCCGCGATAGCCGATTAGGGACCGGGGCGAGCGCTTGGATGAGGCCGGGAAGCTACGCACGCCGCCGTTATCAATCTTGGAAGTCACCCCCGATCTCGGAAGCCCGCGCTGGCCGAGGTCGCTCGCTTTTAGCGCTTTCAATGGATTCTGGAAATCCAGAAGTCTTTCTAACTCACTCAACTACTCTTTCCCGCCTCACGTTCGCCGTCCACATTCATTAAGCAAGCGTGTAAAAATTGACACAGAGAATACAGCGTCCAAACCAATCAGCACCAGAAGAAATTAGTAAATTATAATGGAAACGAAGATCTGGAATGAGCGCGTGTTTTTAGTATCCTACATTACTCTCATTGTATGTACAGACTGCATTGTCATGCTCATTGTGGCAGTGCTAACGACACAGCAGACGTCGTGGAGCAGAAAAGCCACAAGAATGAGGCCGTCCGCAAATAAATATTTCCTATTTACATGTTACGTTATGAAACAACAACTTTATTCATATTCTTGGTATGCAAAGAACTGTTAATATAGTATACTATGTTAATGCAGTATTCGCGAAGACTTTATTTGTTCAAATATATTTATTTTGTTGCAAGTATGCACGAGATAATTTCTTTTGTTATTTTTTAGCAGTGTGTTTCTTTTTAGAAAACAATTTTGTATGTTATTTTTCAGCAACATTTGTGCTGCTGCTAGTTACTAGTAATTCAATAGAATAGAAGTTGTGCACCTTCTAGAGGAGCTAGTTAAGGATAGCTGCAGGAAGTCGCAGAAGTAGATGTACTATATTTTCAGTATGCTTTATTTAAGAATCACTGTTAAGTATCCCATAACCAACGTCATAAATGTCAGCGTGTATTAAAAACCTGCACACGTGTCCATTCAAGCAAGGCAATGCCTTATCCTGCGAGTTTTTCCTGCAGTCTCATCCAATCGGGAGATTGATCGTCACCACAATGATATCACTATGGTGACGTTAGTGTCCCCGATTGGATGAAACCATCAACATCTGATACCTGCCAGGGGCAGAATTGCATAAATCGCAGTACAGGTGAGTGATTTCGGTGGCGACAGCACACGCAGAGAAGGGAGCGAGCGTGAAAGCGCAAGAACCGTCGCCAGCGCTCGACCGGAGGCAACCAGTTGCAGAAAGCGCTCGGGCGTGCAAAGGAGGGTGTTAGGTATCTGGACGGGTGCGGTTGTTTTTCAATTCAATTCAATTCAATTCAATTCAATTCAATGATGCCTTATTTCGCGTGGCGAGTCTTAGACCAAGAGCCCTGCTTTTCCGCATGACCACGCTATGCTCCTTTCGCCATCTGCAGAAAAAAGGAGGTATACTCAGGCGACGAAACAAGCGATTTGAATTTTGCTCAGAGGCTTCAGTTGCCCATCCTTTACATGCAGACTTGCCCATCCTTTACATGCAGTACATCTATAACATGGGACAGTCGACTTTACTTCCCCTACAATGGAAGGGGTACGAAGATTTTTTTCGCCCTTAAAAATCCACGCTTCGATTGAGTTTGAATCCGCACACTTAGATATAACAATCTGATACAGTAACCGTTACTCCACAAAAGCCTCCTTTTTCATACAATGCAGAGAATCATGTAAAGATTGTATAGAAAGCAGAGATTATGTAAAGGGTGTAATGGGGGCATTATTTAAAACGATGAAGAGAACAGCAGTGGTGACGGCGTCGGCAAGGACGTTGAAGAGAAACGAGCAAGGCAGAAGCAGTGCAATAGAGACGACGAGCAGAATGCCAGCGGAGACAGTGCCAGTAGAGATGAGGCAGGGCTGCGGGGTGGGTGGCAGTAAAGAGGATTAAGAGAACAGCACGAGGGCTGCGATGGTGACTTAAAGAAGATTAAAGGAACAGTGGCCCGCGCTGAAAATGTAGCTATAGAGACGACGAAGGAACGGCACGATAGTGCCGACAGTGTCCACAAAGTGTGAACACTGAGAACGGCGAAAAAGCTAACGGTTGGAGGGAACGCCTGGGCGCTGCAAGATCTGCACAAATGACACGATCGGCTGCATGAATGGTGATAAATGGGCCCATACACATTCGGAATCGATCCCCCAGTCATTGTTTGTGCATTTGGTGGTTAACCCTGTCATGAAGGTGCCCAGAGCTGTTCAGTGTTACACGTCACCGGCACGATATCTACCCGTCTCGAGGTCCACCGAGGTCCACTTTTTTCTACAATGTTTTAGCAAAATTGTACTTGGTGGAGATTTACATGAAAAGACCTTTACTAAAAGGTAACTGGGAACTCGTATCCCGAAGGAAAGGAGCCGAAGATTTACCTCGTGTCAGTTTTACCCCAGGATGTCATCATAACCGTAAAAGCAATACCGGTAAAAATGCTCACGTATCCTGAACTTGTTAAAGCTCCTTGAGGGCCAAAAAACAACGCTACAGACGCGGAGCGGGGAAGCGGGTGAGGAAGAGAAAAGAGGACGAGGAAGAGGAAAAAGAGTTGTGGTGGGGTGGAGCAGCATGGAACAGAACGGATCGGGACGAGGAGGGAAAGAGAAAAGATGGGCTAAGATGGGCGCAGGGGGCGGAGGGCTGTCAAGCGGAGGTGTGGGGTGGAGCGGGACGAAGCGCAGTATGATAAAGCGGAGCGGAGTGGGGAGCAGAAATCAGAGGTGGAATTGGTGGGAGTTAGTCTGAGCGGGGCAGAACAAGGGTTATTGGGCAAGGCGGGGCGGGTAGGGGGGTGGGGCGAGGTGACGTGAGCGGAAGTTGGTTGGTATAAGAAGGATAGAGTGGGTGGAGCGGAGCGGGGAAAGCCGAGGTGGAATGGAACAGGAAGTGTGGGTGGGCGGGTGCGGAAAGGGTCGGCTAGGGGAGCGAGGTGGGTGAAGCAGTCGGTGAAGACCAGAGAGGCAAAGCGAAGAAAGCCGTATCTGGTCAGGGCACAAAGGAGCGGAAGCAGGGCGAACTGAGTGAAGCAGAACGGGCGTGGTGCGACGGTAATTCTTGGGTCGGTGGAACGGAATTGGTATGAATGTATGTGAGGCGTTGTGGGGTAAGCCGGTCGGGAAAGGGCATGCACAGTGTAGGGAGGAGATGCAATGCGAATTGACGCGGAGGAACAGACTGTAGTCCCAGAGACCCAGAGTAGTGTAAATTTGGGAGGATCGTATTAGGGAGGAAGGAGGAGAGAGTGCGGCAGAAGTAGGGCGAAGAATGGCCGGCGGGCCGTGTGAAGCAGGGTGAGTGGGGAGGGGATGAGCGGAGTAGGTGCGTGTGTGGAGTGGTGGCGCAGAGGACGGGCGAAGAGAAGCGAAAGCGGGGAATTTTTGGGCGGGATAGGGTAATGGTGGAGATGGGCAGGGCGGGGATGAGCGAGTGTGTTATGAGCGCGGGCGGGGATTAGAGGGTAAGAGTAGCTGCGAGTTAGGATGGGGAGTATGGAGTGGGCGCAGAGGAGCGGGACGCAGAGGAGCGGACGCAGAGGAGCGGGGCGAAGAAACGGCGGGCGAGAGAAGCGAAGTGGGACTTGCGGGCGGGATAGGGTAGTTTGGGATGAGCAGGGGGAGGAGAGCGAGCGAGGCGGGCATTGAGAGGAGGGAAGCAGCGGTGTAGGACGGGGAGGAGAGGGGTGGGGCGCGGAGGAGCGGTTCGGAGCAGGGCGGAGCGAGGCGTGCTTCCGCGAGCGGGGACGCCGACCGCGACCTGCCCTCGCGTGTCCGGCGCACGCACGCCGCATGACGGACGCCCGTTTCCGGTGGCGCCGCACGCCGCGATAAGTTTATATTTGGCGCATCGATTTTTGCACGCGCGCGCCCTTCGGGCTGTCACTTTCGCCGAAATAAAACGAGATACAAGGCGAGAAATAACGTATATTGGGTGATCACAAAGATGTTCAATCATTTATTGTATAAAGTATTCATCAGCGTGAAGCAAAGCATCTGATAAATCCGTTCGTGCATACACAGACACACAGGACATGAATAATGGAATACATTATAAATGACTATGTGTTGGTTTGACTTCTATGAGATATTAGCAAACATTAATAAGCGATATTAACAACATAACATAAATAACGTAAAATAATCTATAATAATGAACCCAGCATGTAATTGCACATGATAACGCAGCAATATGCATTACAATTTACGAATTTACGAGAACGAATCAATCAACGGCTTTTGATGTTAGTTTAAAATATGCAATAATTCAAAAAAATATTATTTTTATGATGAATAAAAATATATTAAACTATTATTAAATTATATTAACAAACAATCTATGAATGTTTACCACTCTCTGTCGTACGTATAGGCAAGATGAGTACAAAATGTAGTGTAGAGCAAGTTATTTAATGTTGCTAAAAAGCAAAGTCCAGATTTTCATTCATTACGTTCTGGGAGTTCCCAATACCAAAAACGTGACTTTCACAATCTTCGCTCCGCCTATAAAAACCTCTAAAATGTCTAACGTATTTTCTTAAAATTCAATGTTTCCCAATCAATAGGGCCGAACATGAGAACCAACGATTTTGAATGGATATTTCGAGTTTTAGGGATATTTTACATGAAGCGCCTAGAATATGCTCAATTTTTTCTCCAAAATTGCTCCAAATATTATCTTTAAATTTCTTAAGTATTTACTAAAAAATCTTTACGAAGTCTTTCATTTAATCAAGTTTTATTATTAACAACACATTACCCAAATGTCAGATAACTTCATTGTATTGTTCAAAGTTTTTCAAAGAATATGTCAAATATTTGTGTGTGTTAATTGTATTTTATGCCTGAAGACCTGACTCAATTTTTATTATTTGGATTTAAAACGTAACAGAATTTAACATTATGAAAGTAGGAGGAAATCAACGTTTATTGGCATGAGGCAAAACAAGGAACCATGAAGAACCGTGATCATCCGGGAAAATTAGGCTGTCATTGACTCCCAAAAGAGACATTTTTACAATAATTATACTCCACGAACGAGGCAGAGCCTTAATATCTAACATCATAATCATCATCATCATCACCATCACCATTATCAGACGTTTCCCAAAACAATTTCTATACATTTCGTTCCTTACCAGTTTTCACGAATTTTCGGCTTCTTTGTTAAAGATTTGTGGGCCTATGGGTTATTTTAGAGAATCAATGAATCCTTACGTCTACGAATGTTTCTGTATATTTTCAAAATAGCAACAACTAAGCCACATTTCATAAAGGAAACAAATATGAAATACAAAATTATCAAACCAAGTTTTTTTTTCACATACGACTGAAAATTTGTCTCAGGAAAAATTAAGCAGTTTCTGAGTAGCGAGATGGATTTAGAAAATCTTTAGTTGCGCCCACATATGCATTATTGCTATAATTTACTTTACATTTGATTCTATAAACAATAGCGTTCTCTTGTCAATAGTTATTTTATCTTTGCCAGTTTTGATATTGTTGTCAAGTTTATTGTAGCATTGTTTTGTTTCACTAACTACTCATTTGTATACTATAGTACTTTTTACATGCATTATCTGTCTCTACTCATTTCCCTATTTTACATGTGGTTAGGCGGATGACAGGGACTGATGACCCGAGCCTCACCACGCCAATAGCCATCATTTTCGTTTAATAAATATACATCTCATAGATATATTCAGAAGGGTTTTCTCACATTTCTGTTTCAGCTAGTTGTCCATGCAGTTACAACCTATTGACACGTTCATCTTGTTGTCTTATGGTTTTGGCCTTGGCGCACCTCAACTTTAAGGTCCCCGAAAAATCAATAGTCGATAGCTGAATAAAAAACGGCGAACCGTCCGTTGACCAGGCATCCCTAAATAGGAAAGTTTATTTCAGAGCGATGGCAGCTCGTATTACCTATAATAGAGCATCGGATGGTCTGGTCGCGTGACTTCCAAGCCAATATTCTTTATCATTCTGCGAACACCACCACAACCAACATAGAGACCCACTGCAGGGATCAAAATTTCAGCGAATTTCGAAAATGAGAGCACATAAATCTAAATGTGTCTCGTTCATATTGATTTCTTATTGCTTTCCAATATCGTTCTCCCTTGTAAAGCTCATACTTCTACCAACACTGTATCTAAAAGATTTGCATTCAGAAGTTTCAATTCTGAAATTGGGAAAAGGCTACATGCAATGTCTAGAAGCACTATTTTCTCTATGAATTTAGAGAATGTGACCAATACTCGAATGTTGAGAATCCTGTGCGCTTGTGGCTCATAAGCCAAGAAAGTGAGTAATATTTGACCCTGGCATTGTCAAGTATGCTGAATGTAAAATGCTGAGATTATCAGATTTACAAATCCGTCGACGTTTTGATTTGGAAAATATATGAAAGAATCATAACTGCAAAAGCTTTGAGATAAACAGAAATGCACTTAGGTGAAAAACAAGTATCACAGCAGGCGCTCAGGGTTTTATGGCACTCTGAAGGAAAAACAACCCAGAATCAATATTGCCGTAGTTGTATGTTGACGCATATAAACCTAATCGATACTCCGAGACCACCTCTGACATCCAGGGGCACTATAATGGGCGTATGCTACCATGCAACACCACTCAGTCGTTTACCATCATATAGTTGTTCTTAGCTCGCACTCATGGTTTCCGAGACCTTTTTGTAAAATGATCAAGCTTGTTGGTTTCTAATATAATGTATTGTCGTGTGCTAATCACGTTTCCTGAGATCATTAATTTACAAAAGTTTCCATGGTATTTGTATTCACAATTTTTTCACTATTTGAACGTATTTACGTCACCCTGTGAAAAAAGTATCTATAGAGACAAAAAACATGCAGGAATATAGAAATAAATCAGCCACAATTGTGGAATGACACATCTGAGTAAAAACAGTATATCATTGTGATTTGGGAATATTTATATTAATGTATTTTATGCACCTTGTTTTTCGGATTGAACAATATTCTTGCCACACCTCATGCACGTAGAATCTTCCTAAAAACGTACATTAACACACAAAAAAAGAATTTGTACCACTTAATACGTGAATTCTGACTAATTCAAATTTGTCGTGTCTCTATCGAGTTCAAATTAATAAGACACTTGTAATAACAAAAAGTAACATTATTTCAACATACTGTTTTGTTCTAACACAGTTTTTTTTAAATGCTATCTGTTGCAGTACGTAAAGAGTTACCATGCTGATCTCGATGGTGGATCCTCGATCTGTAAATTTCCACCTCTCCTCTCCACGCGCATCTTTGACTCCGTTCATTTCCGCAACAGGCCTTCCCCGCAACCAAACAAAGCGCACCGTTTCCTGGCGTAAACAAAGCGGCAACTGTCTCTCCGGGAAACACGACGGAACAAAATTAACGTGACGTCGAAACGAGTGGGGTGCGCCTTTTCCATTCCCGAGAAGAGAGCCCTCTAAGCGTAAATTCAATACAGCCCGTAAGCCCATTGACGAACTAACAGTCTTAGTGTTAAGTATAAGTGCAAAAACGCACAAAAACTAGTAAACTAAGGGAAAATCAAAAGTACGGTTTAAACACAATTTATTTGTAAAAAGAGATAATTAATAATGCATTCTCAATTATTTCCTTTAAAATGTCCGTGTCTACCTCTACGTGTTTAAAAATTAATTGTCAATATTTGAAGTATATTTTTGTGCAAATGTGTTTCTTCAAAACAAAGTTTATGAACTCTTTCAAATAATCAAGTTTCTCTATAAACAAAATATTATTAAAATGTCAAACAATTTTAAGGTATTATTAAAAAAGTTCCCTTTGGTATTAATAGGCTCCCGCATAATAACAAACATATTTGCTTTGATCGTCAGCAAACTAGGCGATCATTGGCCCCGCGTCCCAGTTTTTTTACAATAATGGTTTAATGACACTAGATACACAACGGATAGCAGTCACTTTCTTGCATAGAGGTGTGTGCATTGATTCCAAGCGCATCGACTATTGAGGTAATTATTCTCGTAAGTGTGTTATATCCCAGGAAGTGGCGGTGTTCATCCCCTGCCGTGGAGTCTGGCTCTGACCTACACCGTTCATCCGCTTAGTATCTCCACCAGTGGGACACTGCTCCCAGTCGAGGCAGCTCTAAGCCCACGGCTGGGTGGTAGTGTGGTGCTTGTAAGTGTGTGTCAGGGAAGAGGAAAAAGCAAGGACGAGGAAGGAATGACCGCTCACGGTCCGTTGGCTAAGGTACGTTCCGGTATTCATCTGACATTGGTCGGAAAAAGCTCGGAAAACTATAGATCAAAGCAGCCGGGCGCTAAAATTCTACTCCAGACAGCGTGTGAATTCGACCTAGGTATCAAGCAAATGTCAAAAGTCCACCACCGTGAAAGACACTACAATGGCAACCGGTCTTAACTATCAGAGCCGGTATCTCTTCAGGAACGGGGAGGAAATGAAACAAGCCTCTTTCGTCGCCTACGCTCTGAAAGAGTACGACATTCATCAGATGAGACCTAAATGCGGAAGCGACGGCGCAGAAAGAGGTCAAAGTTCGACAGCCTCTCTTTAACGCAGCGACAGGAGAGGGCGGCCTGGCATCGGGGCGGGAGACCGGAGTGGCTGGCCCACGGCGGCGAGCTGGACCTCTGGGACTCCCAGCAGCTCGCGCTCGACACATCTGTCCATAGGGGACAAAGAGGAGGAAAACTGAGAGAAATGTATTTATTTTATTGATGCCCGAATCAATACCGTTACTGGTACTTTAGATAAAAGGAACATTTTGTTGTGCAGAAGTCGAGACTGTACCACAGTATTGGATCAACGATATCCGGACCAAAGCCTGATTGAGTGTCTGTAGACACAGACGTTGGTGGTATTTGATATACAATAGCACATGTAAATTTTGATTTAACGAAAATCAAATACTGAATTTTTAACTACTATTAAACTACCTTTGAATCTAAGTGTTCCGGCGATACAATAAAATTTAATTTGTATTCGCTTTTCTGAGACTGGATAGGCTAGTTTTAACGAAATATATATATAGCTTTGCAACACAAATTAATTGACTTGTTTCTTGACAGCATGCAAAGGGTTTTGCGGTTTATCTTGTTTGGTAGATTATTTTAAAGGCGCTTACGAGCGTTGTTAGATGATTTTAACAGTGGATATGTTATGGGTCAAACTATAAAATATGAACCTATGAGGATAGTGCCAATCTACATCATTATGTACTTAAAATGAGGACAAAATGAAAATTACAGTTAAATTTAAATACACGCAAGATATTGTTGACTGACAAAGAGCTCTAAATGATTTCAGGTGCCATAATATACAATGTTTGTCAACCTAATTACATAAAAGTATCATTTAATTAATGTTTGAAAATATAATACCTACAATATTATTAGACGCTGTAATTTAGTTACTAGAAGCAATAAAAACATTTTCAAATTATTTAGGAATACGAATGATTCATACATACCAGAGACGTTTTATACATCCTACTTTAGTGTAAAGGCCTCTAGAACGGTCCTCACTAGAAACGGTTTAAATTGGAATAAGAAAGCTGATGGTAAGGGGGAATTGGTAGACATTTGAATGGAAATATTTTTATTGTGCTCAAATTAAACAGAAAATCATTAAAAATATCTGGCACTTTTCACAGTCTTGCTAACAATTGTAAGACGTTGAATACCATCGTCTGTATATAATTCACAAAATTGTCTGGAACTGATATATCTGTGGGGATAAAATTGTGTGGGGCAATTAAGAATGTAACTTGTTTTCACAGTGCTTCCCACGCAAAGACTTTCAAGAGGTATCGAAATCAAACTCGCGTGAAATACAACAGAGCATATCTGCAAGTATTCGAAGATTTTACGGAGTCGTAGGAACATGGACTGTGAGGTTTCAGCATTGCCACCAAGAATTTGTCAATTTTCCAAAGCGCTTCCCACCTAATAGCTTATTGTTTTCGAATAAATATTTGAGATCAAAGTGGCATAGATCATGAACCAGAGAGTATGACCAAAACTAGGGGATAACCTGCAAATTGAACGAAGTTCTAATTGTTATATTTTAACTGAATATTTTCACCAATTTTCAAACATTTATGAAATATATGGATTATAACCTTGGGATTATAAACTTGGGGTTTAGAAACGGAATCAGCATTAAATTCTGATCTCCCGAATAGATAAGTAACGTGCACCCAGCCCGATAATCATGGATAAGTCCCGGTGGAATGCACGTATCGCGTGGTCCCATAATGACCGATTCGCGAAACCAAAAAATAATATTATTAATAATTTATTGCTTGCAATTAGAATCAAAATTTGTTTGCCATAAAAATAGTTATAAGTAAACAATACAATACTTGCATGAGTATAAAATTCTATTTAATGGGTTCTTCTAAATAATTACTACCAATTAACATGACTGTCCTAACAACGCAAAATTACGTGCTGAAAAAGCGATTTCCTCTCTGCATGGAAGCTTTCAATCGGCCAATGGGGTCAAAGCTCCAAGTGCCCTCTCCCTCCCAAGCGCGTCAGGGTGAAGGGGCGCGGCGCGCCGGGAGGCCGAAGTGGCTGTGCCGATACCCGGCGGGTGGCAACACTGGCCCTCTGGAGCTCCCGGCAACAAGCGCTAGACGTAACCGCGTCCAAGCCACAGCGGAGGACACCGCTTAGAGTTGTATATTATTTCACTGATTCTGCGATATAGTTAATCGGTATGCTACGTTTAGATGGCTGCTAAACTACCTGGATGCGGTCAAGAGTACACGCTTTTTCTGTTCGTCGAACCATTTGGAATATAGACGAACAAGTAAAATTTCAAACGTAAGAAATTAACATAGAAACTAAATCTATTGCGTTTTGCGAAAATGTTGCAATGAACTGAAAATGTTGCGTATTACAATTAGGATAAAATAACATACTTTTTTTTAGTTTTCTTAAAAATTCTTAAGCAATATTGTACGATAGTTTACGTGAAAACCAATGTGCGATTAGCATTCTTTCTAAGCAGATTTCTTCCATAAAATGAACAATTTTCATTGTTTTTTGTATATTAATTTATTTCTAAAATTCAGATTTTTGTCCAGAGGCCACTTCAGAACTGTAAAAGTTTGGCAATTGGCAATTGGTCAAATACATCACTCAGCTGACATTCATTAGACACTTTTAAGTCAAAATATTGGTGCTACAGCAGCATGTACTTTCTCGCTCATATTTTCACGCGAAAAGAACTAAAAGTTTCGAAAAATTGTATATGGCCTTATTTCAAAATCTATATTTAAGGAACAGATTACATTAAGGTAAAAATCTATCATTAATATTCGTTGTAGGGAGACTTCGAAAAAAATTTGAATTTTTTGAATTTTCGAAAACACAGGGTTTTCAACGAACGTGAGACTTACACCATTACACTTAAACATCCTTGGCATTATCCAACAACAAAACTGATTCAAAAAGGATGGAGCCATTTTTTGAAAATTAGGAAAATGACCCAAGGTGTCTTGTAAAGTATTCCCCAAATTAACACATCAGCCAGATCGAAAAGGGAATATCAATTTTGGAAAAAATCTGCTGAACGGATTAGCCGCTATCGTCGTTCGACGACGGAGATACAGACCGACTTTTTGCCGACTTTTGATATTTTGGTATCACGGACCCATCAAACGTATATTATGGCTAAACCACGTGATAGAGAATTTCCCCCCTAAATTTAGCAACTGGATTGGTCCATTTTTATCAGGGCTATGTAATACGAAATTGTCTGCCGTCAATTCTCCGTGTTTTCGTACTCTACTTCCTAGCGAGAAAGTAAAAAGGACCACATCATTATACATTATTGGAATGCTTGTTTGTGACCCACTGGAATGCTAGTGATTATACATTATTGGAATGCTAGTATGTGACTCAGTGGAATGCTAGTTATGTTTTAAATTAATCAATTATTTTGAATTAAAAGAAGGGAAAATAAATAACGTTAACGTTACCTCTTCACTATAAGGTAAATACGCCACGTTCAGCAAGTTTGAAGTAAGTGGGAAGAGTTCAAGTCTTATTGTTTAACTGTTGGACTTGAAGCAGCCACAACTTAGAGAGTGACCACTATTAATATAGTCAATATGTTATCAAAAACCCTATTGTAGATGAACTTGTGGCCCCCAAAATGTAAAAAACCTATTCTAGAATTATATTTTCTTTATTATTAGACGCCAACATATGGTTCGTACAAAACTGATTTTTACAAACATTATTTATTATAGAACTGTGCGAATGAAGCAGCAGTTTGAAAAATCAATAGTCGAACTTTTTGTATACAGCAATGGAAATATAGCATTAAAATTATAATTAATGAATTTAACTGCAGGAATTTACGGACTGAGCCCTGAGGTGTGGAGAAATGGGTAAAGAGAGGGATAAAAATAATTATAAAAGAGAAGCTGAGAGAGGGTGATGATTGATTGATTGTCAATAATTACGGACGCGTGAACTACTAAGGTCGTTAGTCCCATAAGTGTTTTTCCTCTGAAGGTGACAGTGATGTCCTCCCTGCTGGATGGCGAGATCCGGCGCCGACCTACCGTTGGCTAGCGGAGCTTTCCCCACCCAGGTATCTCCCACCGCGGGTCACTGCCCGAGCCGGCACAAGCGCAAAGCTCCCGACCGGGCTCCCGGCATGTGTGGTAGTGTAGTGCATATTAGTGTGTGTGTAAGTAAGATGTGAGGATTAGACAAGGAAAGGGAAGGAAAGATAACGCGAAGTTCGTGTTTGTTAGAAAACTACTCCGCCATTCGTCTCGTGTTGATCGGAGAAACAACGTAAAACTACCGATCAGAGCAGCTGGCCGCTAGAATTGTCTTCCAGACAGCGACTGGAGAGGGGGTTGACCAAGGAAGGGTGAGAGGGGGGGCTGAGAGATGGGTCGGAGAGAGGCGTCGGGTAGCGGGCCGCACCCGCAGGGGAGGTTCAGACGGGTAGGCGAGAGGCGGAGCGGGTCCAGAAAAGCAGCAAAGGCAGACGCCTCACCCATTGAGGACGACGGTATCGCCATCACCAACGTTTACAAATGCGAGCGCCCCATCGCTGATGAGTTTCGAGAATGGAATGTTTCCCGTCCACTTCACGCCTTCTGCCGCCCCCTCCCCCCGACGTCCTCGCAGCGCCCCCGAGCAGCGTTGGGGGCTGGATATTTTTGCTCGTTTCCATCTCAGCCCCTGGATTCGGGGCGTTTATTGCACCATTTCCTTCTGTGAAATGCCAGCCATATTTATGAATGCACGAGAGCTACTATTCCGAAATCCTATGAATTCTCTCCTCGTAATGTTTGTAAAATTCAATGTTGTTCCTATAACCGCTGTTGAATTTTTATTTCTCTAAATTGATGCTTAAAATCTTGTATTGCGGGGGTAGGCAGAAGTGGAATGCATCAAATGAAAAAATAACAGAGACAAAGTACACTAGCCATCCGCTGGGCATGCTGAAAAGAACTCCGGGGCTTTTAAAAAGAAAAAAATTTAATCCCATACCACTGAAGAACCAAATTTTAAGAGAATAAGGATGAAACATTGTTAAATATTCTGCATTGTTACTTCATTATCGTAGTTAATTTAATAAATCGAATCTATTGTCCAAAAAATATTGTTCCTAAACTGCTAACTAAAAGGATATATCTATTTCTTTCAAATTTGAAATTCATTGTTTTAATTATTATTCCCCTGTGAAATATGACTTTACAAAATGTTAACGTAGAAATAACATATTTTACAAGTCTGTTAATCATAAACGCATATTGTATCGCTTGGTCTCCAAATATGACAAGCCAGACACAATAGAATCCGCACAAATGTTATTGGCAGTACAGCGAATTCATTTACTTGCCTTCACTTCGTAGGCACTTATGACTTTTTCTTTGGTTTTGGGACTCTACCGCGGCCTTCAATCGCCGGTATCCTTACTGAGAGCAAGCAATTCGTTCTTTGTAATCTTTTGGAAACAACTAACAGTCCATGTTCTGCTAATGAAGGAAATTTTATTCTTAACGGTATCCTTCTGCCCACATCCGGGGTGACGGAATAACATTTATTACCACGGTAGCAATACAAGAAACTTCAATCGTCTTGAAAAATAACACCTTTATCATTCTTTTGTTCTGTTTTACGCTGTACTTACTGACTTGACCATATTATCAACTTCTGTTTTGTTTGCATAGTATTTTTTTTCTTTTATGTTCTTGTCAAATAACAAAACGTCTTAGTTTGGTGCAAGATCAAAGGCAATGTGGCATCTGATGGTATTTTTAGGTATATGAGACAATATAATCAGAGGCCCAACAAATACAACAAGTAGTGCTACAGAATGGAACAGCCGTGTCGTAATAGTTTTCTGTTTCCTTTCGTGTGAGTCTGTCTATTCCCACTTGCCACATTCTCTTTTCAACTGCTATCTATCGCCGCCCAAAGTTTCAAAAATATGTACATGACCTTAATGAATATACTGAGAACAACAAATTTCATTAGAAGGAAAATCTCTCTTCACTTTTGTAGTTGTAGAGCGACGCCGAAAAAATCAAACGTTAGCAATTTGTGAAAATTTCAATTGTTTAAATTGCTTTGTTTAAAGTTTTCATCGATGACCAAGTCAGTCGCAGTTTTGCTGAATGACATTGCACAAGGCAGACTTTTACTACTGAATCGCTTTAATTCACAAGCTGATATTGTGCATATCAGCTTTTACAGCTCTCTCCATCTGTCTCAACATATTACGCACTTCACGACTTCAAATGTCAATGATATTGATTTATTTGCGTTTATCTATGGGCTGATCTAATAACGGTGTTTTCGTAATCGTTGTTCGCTCTGTGAAAAACTAGAGCTCTTCCTGCGTCGATATTCCAGGAAAAGGAAATCCGATTCGTAATGGAAAACGAGGCAGTCATGCAATATCCAGTTTCCTTTCTTTCTTCATCCGTAATTTATTTTATGCATCCTCAAGAGGTTGCGCCAGCCATTCTGATTGCGGCAGCCTCTCAGAGCAGATCTGCGTCTTTGTTTCCAAGAGATCTAGCACTGAAATTTCTAATCAATCCGACGCCTGCTTTAAGTTTGTTGGCCGTTAGCTTAAAAATTCTGTGATCTCTATCCCTGAACAGATTATCAATTCGTTTCAGTGAATACTTAGAATGGAAATCAGAATAAATTCTTCTTGTCATTTCGCACTTTTCCTTTATACTGAAAGTTTAAAAATCGGTCGCACAATGAAGAGAATCCTCGCACTGATGTCGATGACGTTCATAACGAAACGAACTTCGTGATGTGAGTGTTCAGAATGGCCAAAAATAAAGGTGGCAAGTTCTTGTTCACCCACTTTTAATGAGCCATACATTCACTGCAATACAATGAGTAGATACCCACAGTGAAAGGCGGTGATAATCTTCCCAATTCACATTTTATATTTTTCTCTCCCTGTCGAACCCTTCAGTCCTTCACTGTGTATTTGGGAAAAAGATATTGTTTCCACATTTTTCTTAACTTATATACTTCTGCAATATCATAATAAGTATTTATAGAGTCATTTAAGTGATTTAGGCTGTATTTAAATATACGCCATATTCACTACGATTACTATATAATGTTTTGATACCCAGTCGAATGAATTAAGCTTTTTATATGCGTGAGAGTCTCTTCCCGCTGTTGTATAGTTAAGACATAGTGAGTGGCATTGAATGGCATTGAATGACATATTGTAGTGATTACACTAATGAAGCATTTTGCAATAAAAAATACATACTTTCAGTATTTTAATTATAAATAGCCTTCCATTTTTACGACAATTCTATATTTTACTTCATCAAAGATACGCGCAGTATAAGAATATACAGAATTATATAATTAAATATTTGATTTTTTTGACGACATCGAAACAGCTTAATTGTGTTTGTATTTCTCCCAGTTCTTGGGCATCTAATAAAACTATAGACACTTCTCACATGGATTGAAGCAGTATAGTATTCCTTTAAATTCTACGCGCAATGGAAATAAAATGAGTAATATTGATATTGATCCTAAAACATGTTATATTTCAGAGGTTCACCATGAATACTGCCCCTGGTGAGAGATCTGTCTAAATAATCATGTGCAGGTCTGAAAGTTCGTTGTGTCAAGATCTCGTGAAGTCGCTCCGATATACAAATCCTGCATATGTGTGCGCTTTAAAATATTTATAGTTACTACTAGCAAAATACCCGGGTTTGACTGAGGCTTTCCTCATATATTATCCGCGCACATTTTCTTAAGCCCTCACTTCGCTAGATGCTATAAGAGTGGGGAGTTGGATTGTTTTGTAGAGAGAAATATTGTACTAAATCGGTAGCTTACATTTCTAGGCAAAATAGATTTACATTTAGTTATATTTAGTCAAAAATCTATTAAAAAAATGTATGAGACGTTTGGGGGAGAAGTTCATCTGCACACGTTTTCTTGAGTTCCAGAATCCTTTCCCTTCATTTTCATTATAAATAGTTGGAAGATGAGTAAACGTTAAAGATATATAAATAAATAAATGAAAATAAAATTTAAGAAAGCGCGATATTGGTGTTACACGGGAGCGAACATTTCTGAATATCATATTTTTTCAACAAAACTCAATGCAATCATTCATTCTGAATTCAATTCATATTAGTAAAGGAATGGAGGTGAGTAATCTGGGGCCCAAGAAATCTTTCGAATGAAATATCTAATGCTTGTGAAAGGGAGAAAACATCAATTTTATATAAACCTTTGTGTTTAAGATTATTTTTAGCATACTTGGTTCAAATTTTAATAAACTACTACCCTGTCTTTTACTTTATTTTACAGAACACTGCAATTTGATTAAAAAACTTTTATTTTACTCACTGCTACTAGCATTTAGCGAATCAATTAGGTACCTGTTCTGCTGCGCCACTACTGGCATCTGGCGGAATATATTAGGAACCACGTCCTCGTAGGGAGAGGCGATAAATTGTCGCGGTGCATCTACCAACATATTATTAAAATTATTTATTTTCTGCATTCGTGTTGTGATAATCTTTACCAAACTTTACAAGGAGACTGCGACAATTCTGAAGAATGCAACTGCGTAAAATGTGAATGTGAAATGAATGAAGTAAGTGTAATGAAGAATGTAAGAGCCTGTAAGAAGTTTGTATCTATTCTTACGCTACTTTTTGTGGTACCAATGTCGGTTCCATGTCCTTGAATTCACTTATATTAGTATAGATGGTACATATAGCATTATTTTTGTTCGTTCTTCTCTTGCTCTAGTATATATTTAGCGTCAAAAAACAGTAAAAACGGCATGTAACCAGAAGTTTAATTTGTGCACGTCTTGATATTTGGATTTGAGGTCTGGAATCCAAATTCTTGCTCTTAAACCATAATATTTAACTTTTGAATAAAGAAAGCAATGAGAGAATTCTATATACCTTGAAAATAAGTTTTCACTCACAAGTAAAGAAAACTATTTGCTCCGGCAATTCAGCTACAGATTTGGGCTCGTATCACTTATTGTGTCCCAAGGGAAGGACGTGACTGACTACTGCGAGCACATGAATGATTTCTTTTTCACGAAATAAATATTTTCCCCATGCCCCGGTCCAGTGCAACGTACTCGCAAAGAAATATTGATTCTATAGTGGAAATGGTTTTGAATGCGCCATTGAGGTAATGAGAGCGATATGTTTCAAATAACATGCACTCATAAGTTTAATGTGATGTCAGGCATAAATACAAACATAAGTTTGAATATACTCCAACTCTTAAACAATTGACACATTTAGCTTATAAAATGCACTAAGATAATTCATAAAGTCAATCCCATTCGCCGTGTATAACTTAATCCTATGGGAACAATGAACGGGAATGGCGATGGCTGTTGGAGTTCAGTGTTCACGTGCGTAATAGTTCAGTAGATAACGTGCAGGGCAATGAAAGGATGTGATACAGGTAATTCGTTCGGTAGCTGAATTGAAGTTAAACACTACAATTGACAACTCGACCAAATGCGAAAACCGTCCAGTAACACGATTTTATACACAAAACTATTTTTTACATTTTATCGATTTAACGAAAGAAATAAGAAAAATGTTTGTGACGGTATCGAGTGCAAGAATTTCTGTGCGAATTTTCAAGTAATGTGTTTAGGAGCCGAATATTTATTCATTCTCAGTCGCGTCTAGTGCCGTAAGTATAGTTCATCGTTCATCGTGCTAAGTGGCGGCGTTCGTTCTTCTGTGGAACGAGACATTTAGTGCCGATTCACACGTTAACATGCAGGATTTTCCCCCTCCAGGCACGTCTTCCAGCCGGGCACCGCCCCAGCAGGGACCAGCCATAAGTCTCCGGCTAGTCTCCTCATAAGAGTGATAGTATAATAGTATAGTGTGTGTGTTTGTAAGGAGAGAGAAATGGACAAGGATAAGAATGAAAAAAATCACGTGCGGTCCGTGGCTTTTTTTAGGGTACTACTCCAGCATTGGCTGAGTATAACATTGGGCGCCTTCCATTAATTAATTTTTGACAAACATTTTTTCAGATAAATCACTATTGTCATATTATTTCACTATCACCAAGTCCTATGACGCATGCCAATATTTTTTATATCAGTGGGAACTTTGGACATGATTATCTAGCAAAAACGTTTTTTACGGTCACTCGAATAAAGGATGTTCCAAATCAGGCGAATAAACATTAGAAACATATTGGAAATACTAATAAGAACATTTTACGTCATGACAGTTATGTCAAAAAATAAATTAAGTGATATGTACAATGTTTTAATCTGAAGAGCCAAGAAAACTGGTACAGTCATGCGTACTGAAATAAAGAGATGTGGAATCAATTAGTATACGGCGCTCCGGTCGGAAACGACTATATATGAAAACCAGAGTCTGGCATAGTTGTTAGATCGATTACTGCTGCGAGAATTGCCGGTTATCACGATTTACGTGAGTTTGCACGTGGTGTTATAGTCGGCGCAAGAGAGATAGGGAATAGCATGTCTGAGATCGCGATGAAATTTCGATTTTCCCGTACGACTATTTTCCGAGTGTACCGTGAATATCGGGAATCCGGTAAAACATCAAACCTCCGGCATGGCAGCGACCGCAAAAGATCAATCATGCAAGAACGGGACCGACGACGACTGAGGAGAATCATTACCTATGACAGAAGTGCAACGCACCCGCAAATTGCTGCAGATCTCAATGCTGGGCTTTCAACAAGTGTCAGCGTACGAACCATTCAAAGAGACATTATGGATATGGGGTTTCGGAGCCGCAGGCCCACTGGTTTACCCTTCATGACTGCACAACGCTTTACGCCTCAGCTGGGCCCGTCATCATCGACATTGGGTTGTTGATGACTGGAAAGACGTTGCGTGGTCTAATGAGTCTCGTTTCACATTGTTTCGTGCGTATGGATGTGTACGTGTATGGCGACAACCTCATGAATCCATGGAACCTGCATGTCAACAGGGGGCTGTTCAAGCTGGTGAAGTTCTGTGATAGTATGGGGTGTGTGCTGTTGGAGAGATATGGGACCCCCCGATACATCTAGATACGACTCTGATAGGTGACACGTGAGCATCCTGTCTGATCACCTGCACCCATTAATCCATTGTGCATCCCGACCGACTTGGGCAATTCTAGCAGAACAATGCGACAGCCGACACGTGCAGAATTGCTACAGAGTGGCTCCAGGAACACTCTTCTGAATATAAACACTTCAACTGGCCACCAAAATCCCCAGACACACAACATTTTTGAGCATATCTGGAATGACTTGCAACATGCTGTTCAGAAAAATTCTCTACCCCCTCGTACTCGTACGAGTTTATGGACTGCCCTGCAAAATTCATGATGTCTACTACCTCCAACACTACTTCAGACATTGGTCGAGTACATGCCCCGTCGTGTAACTAGCAATAGCACGCGAAGGCCTAAGTAGTACCTTAAGAAACGGTCCAAGGATCGCGCGCAATATTTCCTTCCATTCTCGTCCTATCCTCACCCCTTAACTACACACACACATACACTACATTACCGCACATGTCCGAAGCTTAGAGCTTGTACCGGCGGGGGCGGGGTGCCCCGCTGGGGGGATATATCTGGTTCGGAAATCCCCATTACCCGATAGGAAGGTCGGTGCGGGAACCCAGTATCCCTCCCGAGGAAAAACATGCACTGCGCATACGGGACTAACGGTTTTAGCAGTTGACGCACCCGGAACCACTAATCACTCAATCAATCCAAAATAAAAAAATTGTGTTAAATCAGGAGACCTCGAAGGCCAATTAACGAGTGATCTGCGTAAGCCAAAGAGCGGAAGGGTTGAAACGTAGTGCGAGGAACGGTTATCGTTTCTCGGCCATTTGTCCAACTCTCTTCGGAGTTAGCCGATTCCAAAATAATGCGTAGCCATTGAAATATGACGGAAACGCATTAATTCCTTACTGCTTCTTATTTCTTCCTAATCTGCCTCATCGTCAATGTTTCTGCGCTTGTATCAACAAGGTAACTTGAGAGACGTGCGTTAACCTTCGTGATCGTTTCGTAACTACTACTGAAAAAGTTTTTGAAGTAATCGCTACTATCCGCAAACTGGAGGCAGCGCATGGGACAGCAGTGCGACATTTCAACTTTCCAGAGTATTTAGAAATAAAGATCGGAGAGTCGTCTGTTAAAATGATAATAGAACATGGCACAAAGAAATAGTTGCCTGTTTCTACGTAACAAACTTTTTTAGTGTAAAGATAAAAAAAATCGGAACACGTAGATTATGATGTACATATTGCTCATTAAGAGTAAATTCTGATAATTTATTGATTTTAACTGTCTGGGAGTGATTCTTTTTATTGTTATTAAGAGCCCAATAAAAAAGACTTTTTTTCAAAATCATTTAATTCTGATTAACATGATTTTTTGCCTATCTAGATAGAGGTTCGTCTTTCTTAACTACTAAAGGGAATTAATATTAATTTTTCTGATAATTGGGAGATCAACGTCGTATTTACAAGAATTACCATTGAGATAAATCTGTTATTTTAATAAAAAAACATATTGTTTAATGAGGTCTTCACTATATAAGTTAGCTGAAAATCCGAATTGCCTGAATCTGATCCAATTCTGATAATTCGAATTGCCTGAAATTGATTTCGATGGTATTTATAAAAACGTGGGGTGACTCAAAAGGATTTTTGCTAATTTATTGTTGGGGATATAATCCAAAATAAAACGGTTTGACCTGTAGTGCATAATACTATTTAACAGAAAACTCAAAACGTGAGAACAATGCAATTCATTCCGTGAAAATGTAATATTCAAAATGCTTCCCACTGTAATTCAGACGAAATTAATATTGTGAAAAAAAAGATTTAGCTTAAAAGCGTTACATTTAGCGTTGAAGTTATAAAAAGCCAGAGTATATCAAATATGAATACAAACAGATGGGCTGCAAGGGGTCAGTGGTAGCATTGCCGCTGATTCTGCACCACCACTGACAAAGAAGTCCTAGGGTTCGAATCTTGACTGAGGAAGATAGTTGACACTAAAATAGCTATGTCGCATTCTATAACTAAATGCGTCCGGCTGATTCGATCGGTAGATTTCCGTGTTTCTGGCGAACTATACCAGGAAAATATCGCAGCAGTACTTTACCGAATGGGGAACGTTAAGCGCGCGATATCCCATCGCCAATCTTGTCCCCTGTTTTCCCATCGATCACACACTTGCAATTACATGTTTTACCCTATCATACATGGCGTGAGACACTCGGGAGAGTAGATCTCCTCCCAGCTTCTTCCAGACGTTGCCCCGCTTTGCGAGATACCGTCACAAGGAATGCCAGCAAGTCAACGTGTGGGTTGACACCGAATATCATTTTCCAACGGAGAATGGCATCGCCATCCAAGAATATAAAAAGCAATATACGTGCATACCAGCCCTGAGGAAGACCACGACAGGATGGTCGAAACGTCGGCAACACAGCCTTCGACGCGGCGTCACCACGACAGCCCAGATCACGCATATGACTCTGGCCGCGGAAGCCTACGACTTCATTTAGAAAGCAATATACTTACGGGCTAATGACTATTATAGTGAAGAGATCCGGAGACTAAACAATCAGTCTGATAAAAACAAGTATTCGACAAAACATAAATACTTTTATTTTTTTGTATGAATTAGTTGGGCGACATTGCAGCTCCGACTGTGTGCTACATTTGGTTACCGTTTACATTTTGCAGAATATTCGTTTCCCCCCCGTTACATCATTTGAATTATTCATAGATACTGTTTTCAATATCTTATGTTACATCATCAAATTCTTGGTAAAATATTAGTCCTATTAATTATATATTGTCTTTCCAATGACAACTTTTTTCACCATTGTAAAATTTTTAATAAATCAAGTAAGTTTTTCTTTAATTAAATGTATTTATAGTGAACAATTTGGTTATTGGCGACTATTGCACGTATAGTACTATACATCTCAGTTTCATTACAGAAATAATGATATTTAACAAAATCTATAATACAAATGAACATCGTTTAACCACTATTAAATTAATATTTGGGAAGGATAAATTTATATAAAACAATGGGGATAATTTCGGTAAATATATTGATAGATTTACATATTGATTATTCTATTACAATATTTTGTGAATAAATAAATGCAACATGTTTGAATCCAAATAACTGTCTTTGAAGCTGTAACTGGGGCTTCCTTTAAAGACTGACTGCGGTCAAATTTAATATTGCAAAGTTCACATGACTAGGGGAGATAATTTTTAATGGGTAAAGATTGCTTAATTTGGAATTCGCTGAATATTTTCTTGAAAGAATAACTTGCTCCTTTGCTAGCAATTATCTTACTGATATTTAATGCATAAAATGTGCTTGTTGACAGATGGATGTTGCTGGATTTCTATGAGCATCAAAAGCTGTTCCATTGCAGGTTTAGTTTGTAATCGATGTTTCACCCAGATGTCTTGAAATTTATTTGTTTCGGTTGGGTAAATCTGATTAGAATTCGATACAGCAATTTTCACTTCTAAATTAGTAATTTCATCACCAGAGAATGCTTCTGACAACTGTGAATACAAATGTGGAAGAACGTTATGGTTAATTATTACGCAGCTCGGACATTCAATTAGGTTTCACGTGAAAATAGGGTTCCTTAAAAAAGGTAGCATTTAGCTATGCGAAATAAGAATATATTTAAAAAAATTAAAAGGAAATATGTCCAAATTTAATTTTCTCTGCTTTTGTGAAATTAAAACATTCCAATATATTAATTAATTAAATTACTTCGACAAATATTTTCAAGTACAAAATCACTAAAAGAAACGGCAGAATAGGCAACTGTTGTGCGAATCCAGAAATTTTCATTAAGGGCTTCCCAGAAAAAAATCCTGAAAAGATTCGTTGCTGTGTGTTCAGAACTGCATTTTGAAGCGATCGAGACTGTCACTCCTTTTTTCCTCGTGTTCTTTTTTTAAAATTAGGGTCGCAAAGGAATGGTACATTAGGCCATTCCACTCAATTTACCCTTCTACACGCAACGAGACCTTATCGGTCCGGTGACTCATCCGCCGGTCAGTGTGCCCTCCCCCGCTAGGTCGAGGACAAGGCCATGCCAAGCGGCTGTCAATAGTTCATGTTGTATTTGAAGCAGTATTTCATCCGTTTGACACAATTTGTCATTGGATGTCCAAGACATGAAATACAACAGCAACGATAATAAAACAAAACGCGCTGATGCATGGAATCCATGTGTTATTTTATGACAGATCTTGACTTCAGGCGGGGTCGCGACACCGGAGTCAGATGGGGATAGTACTCTTTATCGTTGTGCGCAATGCAGCTACCTGTAAACAGCGATGCTATTCGTCGTTCTCACGACATTCGAAACGTTGGCGTTCATTTTGAATACCGGAAAACAAACTGCGTACGATTCATCGCAAATATTTGTTCCGGAATGTTGGAAAAGCAGTGTCAAGGAAATGACGGATTCCGTGCCTTACCTTCAGGAGATCGGAGAGACAAAGAGAGATCGTCGAAGCTACGGGAGTTGTGTCCCCAATCCACTGGCAATGCCGGTGACAGACGTCCGGAGCCTGGCTCGGGCGTCTATCTGCAAGTAGATTACACCGTCACAAAAGATTGCCCTTTCCCTTCACATCTAGTACTGCATCGATTTATCGAAGCCAGTTACAGATGCTATTCGGGGGTCGCTTGATATTTTAAACGGGATAAAGGTCTTGGAAATTAAGCTTTAGTCGGACGTGAAATGTCAGCGGCTTGCAAGTATCGGACACCCGACAAGTTTTCCAAGCAGCGCACATCAATTTCAAATAATAGGTGTCCTCCGATGCGGGATAAAAGCTCTGGCAAATATTGATCGGAAGTCTCGTGTGACCGGCGGAGCGAACGGCTGTGGCGGCGGAGGCGGCGGCGCCGAAGAGGGCAGCTGGAGCGGAGGAGGCGGGGAGGGAGAGGGGCGGTGCGATCCACGTGCGTGGACGCGCTTGCGACGCTGCCGGGTCTCGAAGCCGAGACCTTCCCACAGGGATGCGGCTCACGCCCCCTCCCCCGGACTCCGACCTTCACCTCGCCCCCCGTGCCCCTGTCCTTGTCCCCGTCCC
>BOPP01000027.1:6051785-6070315 GCA_017312745.1 Gryllus bimaculatus | reverse complement strand
CGCTGGCGTGCGATCGACTCGTCGCCTCCACGCACCGGAACAGCTTTATTTATTTGTCTTTCCGGGCGAAAGCCGCGGGCCGACACACCAGGTGTCTCCGCCAAGACGCACGCGACGCCGGAAGCAATCAATGGAACGAGATCGATAGGTCGACGACGTCGTCGACGCAATCGTCTGCGATTGGCATCGACGTCTGCGGGGCTTAAGACGCACCCTTGTTGCGGGCGCGACGTCTGGGAGCGGCGTCTCAGCGCGTCAGCGGAGAAACCCGAGCCGGCGGCGGCCGGCTCGAGCGCGCCAGATAAACTGATTCCATTAGCGGGAGTGGCCATGGCGGTTCGCCCGGCGCCCAGCGCCCACTGCCCCGGGCTGGCAGGCAGGCGCTGGAGCCTTGAGCCGACCGATCGCCTCTGGCTGGGCTGGGCGCTGTTGAGCGCGAGTTTCGGCATCGGGCGGAGAGGCTGGGAGCGACCGACGGCCAGAGGTCTGCTGCTGTGGGGCTTACTTTCACGGCGTTCGTGAACGTCACCATCCGTCACCAGTCGCCGTCTATCGGAGCTTGCCAAGTGCAAATTGCAAGTTGCAAGGTGCCTGGTTCAATTTTCTTGCAACCTTGCAACTTGCTTGCTGTCGCAGCTTGCCATTCGAATCCTGCCATTCTCAATGTGTCTCACAAGCCACTTTCCCAACTCCCTTGGGACCAGGCGAGTTGTTGGCTGTTTGTTAATTTCCCTGACACGCACTTAAGATGTTTATACTTTAAAATGAATTTGTAACGCTCCAGAATCTTAATTTTTTTCGCGCGTTCGGACTCCTTGCTGGCGCATTGAATTATTGAATTGAATTTATTTTTAGGGAAACCTATTGTATTATTTCATACTCTGGTTCTCAGAGCATTTTATTTGAGTTTTAATAACAGATAGTCTTTCACTTCAATTAAATGAGGGAGGAAAATCACAAAAAATTCAGTTTTTGAGTAAAAATTATGTTCGTAAGTCCTATAACCAAATAAGCTTCATGTTTAAAATGTGACAACTGAGGCAGTATTCTTGTAGAGGTTCAATTATCAAATCAGACGAGAGTTACCGTAAATAAACTACAAATCGATGCAGTTATAAGCGTGCAAGCTATTTCTCAAATAACAAAAAAATTTATATTTTTCATGAACAACAACTTAGGACCAATTTGTTAGTGATGACGAGGGAGACATGTTCAACAAGACAAAGAAGGGATTTACTTACAATTACCATGACTCATTTCCTTCATCAATAAAAAGTGTACCAGGAAAGTAAAAATGACAACCCTTTTCTCTGGATCACGACGCTGAAAAGAAAATTAGCCATAATAGATTTCGTAAACTTGTGTATAAATTAAAATCATTACAGATATTTCCTAGAAATATATAATGGGTCTTTAATCGATTGGAAATTACACTCACTTTTACTCATTTGTAATGACTAAGCAGAAAATATTGCTAATTATTATTGGGTAGGTTGAAAATATCGCATACATTCCCTCCATGATTTGAATTGATATTAATAGAATCAAAAATTATACCAATTCTATTTAAAGAGATGCTTCATATAATATAAATGAGTTTCACTGAGTAATAAATGGTAAATCAGAATTCGTTAACAGCAGATAAACCGATCAATAGTGACATACATACTTAATTTCCATTGCGATCAAGAAATAATTGATATAATATCTTATTCATGGTTTGGATTGTAAACAGTTTTTAAATTCGTTTTTATCAGTTATCATCTGTATTTTTATTCTTTACTACATATTTTATTTAGTATTATGATTAATATTTTGAATTGAAGCGTGTTTCGATTCAGACATCTTTGCTTTTCTTCGTTTCGACCTTTCTGCCACATTGCTTTTTAGTTGACGTTTTTCAAATATCTTTCGTATCACCACAGAAGGATAGTCTTGAAATGTTTTAATATGTCCTCTGAGGTAAAGCTAGCTCAAAATCAACTTCACACTAATTCTCGGAACATCGATTTCAATTATCTGCTATCATCACGTCTGTAACAACCAAAGAAGTAAAAGAAGTGCTCCCAAATAAGAAAACCCTTGGTTATGATCTCATTACCGGCGATGTTTTAAATAAATTTCCAAAAAAAGGAAATGGCAATACTAATATTTATTTGCAATACTGCCCTCAGACTAGGACACTTTCTCAATGGAAAGTATCAAACTTATAGTGATTCCTAAACCAGGCAAACCGACACATGAAATAACCTTATATAGGCCTCAATGTCTGCTCCCTCGTTATCGACATTCCAAGCAAAACTGTTAGGAATATATTAAGTCCAATTCTGAAAAGAACTAAAATTTATACTTCATCAACAATTCTGTTTTCGAAAGAAGCAATCAACCACGAACAAACACATCGAGTAATAGACACAATTAATTAAAACTCTCAAACAAAAACAAAACTGGTTTTATTGCTCAAGCCTTGGATAAAGATTGCCACTTGGGACTTCTCGAAAACAAAAAAATGTCTACTTCATCATTGTCACATATTTCTCAGCTTCCGTTTGACAAACACTATTTCCAATACAGTTTCATTACGAATTATCCTCTTTTCACCAAACTAAATACGGATTCTCAAGGAAGTGTACTGTGCCCGATCTTGTACTTCTGGTTGTGGTAAAACGTTACAGCTGACCTACCACAACAAGACGGCATTACAACCGCAACTACGCAGATGACACAGCAGAATTGGTTTCTAAAAACACCCTAAAGAAGCATCCAACGTACAAGAAAATCAGCGGAATGAAATTTCCACGTGTTTCAAAAAACGACAATTTCATCCAAAAGAAACTAAATCAGGACAGTATCGTTCTAAGATATAATGCTTATCCTTCCATGGAAAAACAAATTAGGGCATCAACTGATTTCAATACACACGTAGGCTTCCGCGGCTCGAGTCCATTACTTCTAGGCTGTCCGGGTGACGGGTCACCCGGACAACCTAGAAGTAATGATTTCAATGCAGTACCTAGGAAGGTGGGACGTCCTAGGACATCCCACCGGGAGCACCTAGGAAGCGAGTCCCGCCGGTGTCAGAATTTTTGAAACTAGCTAGAGAGCTAGGTGGAATTTAGCCGCTATCTGGTGGAGAATTCTAGCAAACGGTACATTTCCGTGGTTTCTGCGAACAAATCAGTGCCCTAACATACGGGCCACGGACCATGCGCGATCTTTCCTTTCTCATCCTTGTCGAATCATCTCCTCTTACTTACACTTATACATGTAGTACACTACCAGTCACGTCGGGAGACCAATCGAGAGCTTAGAGCGTGCCCTGGCTGGGGCGGGTGGAAGACGCCTGGTTGGAGAAAAGTTCACGGCGCCGGATCTCACGGTCCCAGGGGGAATATCACCGCCACCTCCCGCGATAAAACATGTACTACACTTACGGAGCTAACGGCCGTACCAGTGGCGAGCTCGGTATCACTAATCTATCAATCAATCAGTAAAAAATAACAATTATAACAAACTGAAATAGTAAAATAGCTAGGCCTACACCTCGATCGAAAACTAACCTGGTGAACTAACATCACGAAAACACCAAAGGCACTGGACAGCAAACTTCGTAAAAATATAATTGGATGATCGTCAGAAATCGCAGCTATTTCTTCCTCTCCCTTTCGCTCGTTTTCTTTCTCTTTCTTTCTTTCTCTTTCTCCCTCTCTCATAGCAATAAAATGCTTGTTTAAAAAACGATATTGAAATTGTTTTGGGCCTACGGATTGCATCTCTGGGGAAGAGCTAGCCATTCAAAAATTAGAATCCTACAAAAAGTTCCATCAAACGTTCTACAATGCATGACTAATGCCCAATATATCAGTATATAATAATAATAATTTATCCCAGTATATATCAAATAATTTATGCACTGACTTCTAGGTTCCAACCATCCATCAGACTATCAAATAATGCAACATAAATTACAAAAACCCTCGAAACTCATCCAAATTATCTTGCTGTAATCTCCTTGGACAACAGTGAATATATCAAAATATTGAAATGACATTAACGCATCAAAAGAGATTATTAAAAATTAATTCTGGGAGTTTCTAGATACACAGCTAATGTCGGCATCTTAAGACAATTTGGTAGTTTAGGAATTTGGAGAGATTTTAAAATGAAATCCATTAAGCTTTAGATTAGATTAACAAGTGAACAGACTGACAGGCTCATATGTAGGTGTTTTACAGGAAACCGATTAGCTCTACTTCGGGTACAGCGTCTTACGAAGTTAAACCGTTGCTAAAACGTGCAGGTCCGAGAGACCTTTCAGTGGAAATGGTTGGGTTAGGGGAGCACTTGAGATAGGTCGATTAATTTCTGGTAGACTTTCGGATATTCTAAAGGCAAGATATAATGGCAGGAGGGGTCGAAAAACGCTTTCGCTCGAATTCGCACTCGACCGGAATGGGGATGAGATTGTTACGTTCATTCAGAAGGGATACAAGAGGGGAGTACGCTTGGTTTAGGTTCGGCGGATTATGCAACGTTGATTGAAGGACTCGAATGAAAATGCTATCGATTTGCTTTAAGGTGATATTAAAAGATTGGCTCCATATCCTTTTGAATTGTCGAGCTACCAAAACACGGAGAAGAAAATGAATAGGAATTGAAACCATTACTGCCAACAAATAAATTTAACCCTCACCCAGAACATATTACATGTGGATCTGTTTCAGATGCTGAGGAGGCCAGAGATCGGAAGGAGAATACGTGACCGAGACCGTGAGGAGGCAGCCCCTTCAGGGTTTTTCCTTAGCCCGACCATATGGTATCTTCTACACGGCTTTGATGCGATGAAGAGAGAATCTGGGTGAATTCCATAATACGGAGGGTTAGAATGCTTTTAAGATGTAAGTATTGTAATGGCTAAAAGTCTTTCGATATAGCCAAATAGTATCAGGTTATGTAATTTCTATGTCATATAATTAGCAATTAAGTTAAAATATGTTTTACGTTAATAAGATGTTCGGGATACTATTCTTGTTAAAAAATAACTATTTTTTGTTGTATTTGAGTATTTGCTTGCTACTTTTCAGATAACCATTTTGTGGTGTTTTTTCAGCAGTAGTTTTGCTACTGAGTGGCATTTGTATTTGAAATTATTGTTCAACTTACGAACTGTAACCAGTAGTACTTAAGTATTCCATCCAGATCGACCAATTAGAGCTGTTTTACCGATGCAGTTTTATCACTTTCGATTTATCGCCGCAATGTGTACATGTTTTAATACAAGACTCAGAGTTGTGGGGTTTTAAAGTTGCTGTTAATACTAACATGAATTATTAAAATATTGTTCATATTAAGGTTTATTATACCGCCATTTATATTTAAGCTATGTATTCATATTCATGAAATAGTAATTTCAAATACCAGACGTTTATGGAAATTACATATAAAATCCAAAGCATTTGTAATATTTATTTGCAGCTGATAAAATTTACTTACGTATGAGAGTGTCTGCTATATTTTATTCGAAACTCATTCGGCAAAGAGCAAAAAACAGGGGGGGAAAGAGACCGACGAAGCATCTCGATGATGAAACGACTGGAAGGCATGAATGCACTGTGTGAGGAAGGCACTTCTTTATCGATGTTCTCCAACATTCGCCCCCTCAAAGTCAAGGAGCAGGCACTGCTAACGAGAGCGTTGGGGTCGAGTGTGTGTGCGCAGTCTCACAGACTGCTTGAACACCTGTTCTGCACAAATATGTACTTATTTTCATTCGACATCTTGAATTGTACTTTGATGCTGTTGGAGGTGTATTTCTAAACGACCACGATGCATTGTAGTACTGCAATAACAGACGTCTAAACGAGCAAAAATCTTCCTGATATATTATGAATTGGAGACGACGTGGCACTAGGCCGTTTAGATAATGGTGAATGCGACCTCAATTATTTACCAAATGCAATACAGATAGGAAAAACCTTTATCAAAGATTACATTCATGGAGCACATGCAACAAAATGCTCGATACACCATTGTTGAAAATTCAAATATGATCATTATGAAAGTACTAATTGCAATAGTGAATAATTCATGGCGCATGAATTATTGAAATGACGTAACGAAGTGGAAATAAATTGGTATGTCGCTTTGACGAAGTAACGTAATGAAAAATATAGAGTTTAAGTCGAGGATATATTGCTGTAAATAGCCTTGAAACCTATTAAATAAAAATAAACTTGCTGCAATAATTAGTATCACCTTCCAATATATTACAGGATCGTAGACATGTACACACCAAAATTTTGAATTTGTGCATTAGGAGAAAAAAGATACAGAGCGGTAAATTAGTACAAAAGCATTCATGTTTCGTAAGAAAACAACAAAATGTTATTGTACTCAAATATGTAATATAAGTTAGTTATTATTTTCTGAATAAAATTTTTAATGAAAATTTAAATTCCTTATGACATTTAACCGATATATTCCAGTGAGGCACGGAAATTAGTGTAAATGCATCTTCATTTTTTGCAGCATCAATAGCAAAAGGAACTACATTATTCTTAGCGAAGTTCACAAATTGTGATAATGTTGCCTTGTAACATTCGGTCTTATACTCAAAAACTCACAAGAGTTATTTCATTTAATCAAAGAAGAGAAGAAAATGTATGTGGTGTATAAAGGAAAGCAAGCGGCATATGTTTTTCTGAGATCCAGAATCTCATCCCCACCCTTCAACCACTAACAGTCGTTTGATGAATGAAAAGTACCCACAAATCCAGGTTAGTAATATTTGAAAACTAGAAAGTTTCTCTCGTGAGTGAAAGAAAAATTATGTGCAGCAGTAAACTAACTACAGATTTAATTTAATAGAATTGCAAACAACAGTGGCAACCCACTACCGTGACACTACCTCCTATCACAACTAGCAAAAGGAGAGCTCGGCAAAACGTGCGCATAGTGAATCTTCATTTACATACAGAAGCAAAATCTCATCATTTGCTCAATAAGTTAAGGAAAACTGAACAAAAACCTGAAGAAGGTGGAAGAGTAGTACGAAAACTTTTACGAAATATTTAAACGCCTTTCTTGAAAGGTGCAACTTGAATTAGAGGAAACATCCAAATACCCGTATGTTACTTTTAGATAGATGTTAAACTACCTAAACTAAAAACAAAACTTTCTCAAAATTGTGTAGTCGGCATCCTCTTTATTAAACAGTTCAACATAAATTTCCTATCTATAAAGTAAAAGAAAAATAGAAGTTTCTCTCTTGTCCCTTTTTTATGGCTAATAGTTACTGTTTTTTAAAGTTTATTAATAATTTTAATTTTTATATATAGATCAGTTCATTGAACTGCACATATATAGTGGTACAGTTTGTGATCAAGAGCAGCCGAACACGTCCAAAATGGTGAGTAGCACGTCCTACGTTGATGTTTTAAACACCTTGCTTCCCACTGTTGAAGAACAATTCGGGTTTGGCGAATGCATTTTTCAACACGATCGAGGACCTGTACATACTACACAGCCTGTGGTGGAGTCGGTACACAACATAACATAATGGACTAGCCTGCACAGAGCCCTGACGTGAATCCTATGGAACACCTTTGGGATGTTTTAGAACGCCGACTTCGTGCCGGGTCTCATCAATCTACACCGATACCTCTTCTCATTGCAGCACTCCGTGAAGAATGGGCTGCCATTTCCCAAGAAACTTTCCAGCATCTGACTGAAAGTATGCCTGTGAGAGTGGAGCTGTCATCAAGGCTACGGGAGAGCCTACAGTATATTGAATTCCAGCATTACCGATGGAGGGCACCACGAGCTGGGATTACGTGTCCTGATACATTTGATTACATAGTGAAGCTTAATAAGTACATCATAACCTAACTAAGTACTAATAGAAACTAATACAAGGTTCAGGAAACCATGTTGGCACCTCATGGATTATATTCTAGAACTGAAAACAGTTTACAAAATATGTGAAATGGATATTTATTTTTGATGCGAGTTGAGGGAGTGGTTCTTTACAGAGGTTGAATGGAAATAAATTTGGAAGTGGTGAATATTGGAGAAGCCACGGGAAAAGTAGGCAATGTGATAAAGGGATCCGGGTTCAATTCATTATGAAATTGGTAATAGGAAATTAACCAGGGTGCATTGACGATGGTGCGAAGGAATTGATTCTGAACAATTTGGATCTTGTTGATGTTGGTTTTTGGAGCATTAATCCATGGCGTTGAGTAGTGTAGGTCCTGTTATTGTTTTGTAGTCTTATTGCTGTGTTACATTGGAGGTATATATTCCTATTAATTAGTGCTTTTAGTTGATGCAGTTTGTTTTTAGTTTGTGTTATTTTGGTGATTATGTTGTTTCCAGTTCATTTAAGTGTGCATGTGCAGTCCTAAATATTTAATGGGTTTATTTGGGAGGTACCATGGGATGGACTTATTATTTATGGTTAAAGTGGTTGGGGGGTGTATGGCTCTAGGGAAAACATTTTTGCTGCAGTTTTATTTAGGATTAGATTTACTTTTAATTTGGATGACCAGCGGTCTATTAGATGTATATATAATTGTATGTTGTTTTTAGTGCTGATTAGTGAACTGTTGGATGCAAAAATAAGTGTACTATCTTCAAACTCTTCTGTTTTAACTGTTCGATGTTTGGGGATGTCTGCTACATACAGATTGCATAGTTTGGGTGAAAGCGGCAAACCTTGGTGATAATTCGGCTTAACCTGGAATTTGAGTGATGATTGTTGATGATTATATAAAGGTTCTGTTGGATAAATAGTTTTGGATTATTGAGGTGATGTGCTGTGGAGTACCAATTTTCTTTAATTTATATATTAGTACCCGGTGCCATACACTGTCTAATGACTGTGATAAGTCGAGTGATATAAGTATTGAGTGATTTTTTTTCTGAAATGCTGTGTGGAGATTAGCTGTAAATCTGAGAAGTTGGCGTTGTGTGAACATATGTTCAGAAAATCCTAATTGCCAACTTAGGATTGCTTTTGTTAATTTTAGGTGTTTTTTGAGTTAAGTATTACTTTTTCAAAGATTTTGGACAGAGATGGTAAAAGACTAATTGGACGTTAGTTGTCGGTGTTTGCAGATTTTTTGTTAGGTTTCGGTAAGGGAAGAGTGATTGCATGCATCCAGGTGGATGGAAAATGATTTGTTCTAATGCATGAATTGTATATGTTGGAAGCTCAATAGTAATGAAGAAGGAGGTGTATATCAAGGTGTAAATAAATAACCCAAGTCAAACCGTGAACTTTGAAGGTTATACTTACATGAAATATTGTCAATCTCAAAAGAAGGAAAATAAGTAGGTATTTGCGAAATCTGCGACATCGGGCAGATAGATTCTGTAAAGTACTGGTTAACAAAATATGTGATACTGAGCTAGTCGATCAAATTGTTAAAGTAATTGAATATGCTTGGATTCGATATCTTTGTATGTCAGTTTTCAAGGATGTTTTGTTGGTTCGGATCATGTATGCCCTGTATTGAATTACATGACAATTATCCTAGTTACACAGAATTGCAAGACATTTTTAGATTACGTACTCAATTTTAAATGTAAACTTAATGTACAATAATTTTTGTTTATATTAAACTTGTACTTTATTTGGTCCAACGTGTGACAAAAATAATGAATCATTTAGTATATGATTTTTATTGAATTTTTTTCTCCAATTCTGAAGTCAAGTGTTACAATTTTGGATCACTTTGGTCTCAAAACTCTACAATCAGATGTAAAAACGCTGCAACTATTTCGACTTTAAAAAGCCATTGTTAATACATGCATTCGCCGGTTTTAAGACACCACAAGCAGATGGCCAACCTTGAATTGTCTCGTGAAATTGTTGCGCAGACACTCGTCGATACGGTGCACATAAAATGGTCCGTTAACGGGAGCCGTAAATGAAACGTCGAAGGGCGCCACTTTATGACTGCAGTGGCACACAGACAACATTGTTACTGTTCTTGTTGATTCGAGGAGACTCATCGAATATAGATAGTAGCCATGACGAATTAGCGAGAATAAGTCCGCATATAATCTCCAATTAGGTAAGTTGTAAATATTAGTTGTAGGTTTCTTACCATGAAAATCCCCAGACTGAATTCTATTGAACTTTGTTCATAGAAATGTTCCAAGAGATTTTACCTTTAAGATTCCAATCTTATAATATTTTGTAAACTTATTTTATTATTTACTGAGCTTGAAAAGATGGTAAAAAATTCACCGTGTCTGGCAGAAGAGAAAAATTACATGTGTTCAAGGAGAAGCCATGACAGTATTTCCTCTGTGTAATAAAGAAAATGGGTCGAGATATTTCATCAAGACGCGAATTGCATAAATTATATTGCCATTATATAAGTACGAAATCTAATTACGATAGTTTTGAATATGCATTGAATATTAATAGGAATGAATAATAATTATAATGCGTTTAATTCGCTGTTCAATTCACTTAAATGAATACTATAGTAAGCTACATTAGCAGTCCCGTACCAATATTATTTCGATAATCGAAGTAATATTGATACGAGACAGTTACGGGAAACAAACGCTGGGATCAATGTGAACCGAGAATAATTGTAAAATAATTGAAAGAAGAAAATTATTGAAAGCAAATGCCATCGCATATTTATCAACATAATACATACGTTTTCCCAAAGTTAGTGTTAAAATGTGTCCACATTTTACAGGATCAAATTCGTTTTGAATATTCTGTACTTGTTTTCTTCTCCGTGTGGATACGTACGGTCATGTTGTTCTTTTTTTGGAGAACTAGTGCAACATTCACTGTCATTCCGAATACACAAATTTATTGTACTTTCCATTAACAGATAACAGTAAGATTGTATGGCCAGGCCAGGCTGTAAGGGAACGAAGGAGTTTTCATGAAGCGACTAAGCATAGTTACGGTTTCAAATTGCTCTGTAAACAATTGATTATCGGTCAATGACAAACCTGTAACTTATGGTTAAGAAAGACGCTAATTTTACGAGTTCGGTTCGTTTAAATAATAAGCATTTACCTAAAAAACAAAAAGCAAAACTAGTACTGTTAAAACTTACTTGTATTGTTTACGTAATATTTTAATACTACTTGAACCCACATAAGTATTAACAACCAGCAAAGTGTTTACTCTTGCCAATGAAATGTGGAGAACAAATTTATATTTATTTATATATATATATATATATATATATATATATATATATATTTACACGTATTTACCATAAATAGATAGCTTAATGCAGAAACTACTACCATTTGTCATTCATTCAATCATTCTGTATCAAATATCATTTTTGCTTTACGTACTTTGGAATACAAGCACATATTTACAGATTTTACCTGTCACTCCATCTACATATTTAAATCACTGCGGATAGAAAAGTTTAAGTTTCTACTCAGTCAAATTTCGTATTTTTTCTTTAATTGAAAGGCCGTGAGCACTAGATCTGTTATCACTTAATATTATTATCACATTTCTGATAATAAACACTAAAATTTCAATATCATAAAATGAATCTAATGAACGCGTGTCTGCCGTCGTTTGTTCATTGCGTTTTTTACGACCAGCTACATTCCATTGATTGTTTTGCTGCGAGAGTTACAGTCGATATAAGGAAAGCAGTCAACATCTCGACCTCAAGCGCGCGTAAGTAGGTGAATGTGAAGTTATGGTTAAAGAAGCGTACAGACTAAATTTAAGTGCAATGAGTAATAATTGTTTTATGTGCAACTATTGATGAGATTATGTAGGGTGATTCTGTCCTCGTTGCTAACGCGCCAGAGCAATATCCCATAAGTAATGTACTGACTGAATTCGCCAAAATAGGACGCTCTACGTCGTTTAGTTTTGTAAGCAATTAACGTTCAATTTTGGACTAACCGCTGGTGTTCGTGTAACACGGGTCATGGCGAGTGAGCGCACGCCTTCATCTTGCGTTCCGGCTCACCACTAGTCTGGAAAACCCAGTTATTCTTACTATCCGCTAAACCCCGGAAGCGAGAACAAGGCAAAAAGCGCGCGAGGTCAACGAATCACAGTCCGTCACCTGGCGAACAATTCAGGGGGAGTGATAACGACTTTCAATATTCTAGCGGGTGCACCATTTGCGCAGAACAGTCTTACAATGTCGCTCTGAATTCTCGAGGCATTTCTTGCATAAATGCAAAGTAAACCAATAATTCCTGAAACCGTTCTTTGGGCAAATGAAGCGTGTTTTACAACTGGCCCTATTAATCCGCACGTGTGGGACCAGGAAAATACTCGTGTTGCACATAGCGCATTTCACCAAATGCGATGTGCTGTAAATATGTCGGTTGACAATATACATTAATTTAGCATGGGTCCTCCCTTCGTATTGTTTGAGAAACTTTGAGTATCTGAATTTTATAATTGAGCTTCTCCCTACGCTTTTGGAGGACATTCCGTTGAATGTGCGTGCACAGATGTGGTACCGGCATGATGGCGCGGCCCCACATAACTATCGCCGAGTTCGGGAATACCTAGATATGTAATTTCCAGAGTGGTGGATCGGATGAGCGAGTCCAAATACCATGGCCGCCTCGGATTTGAATCCGCTGGACATTTTTTTCTCAGGGTTAATGAAATACTGCGTTTATGTTACTGAAGTCGTGGATCGTGATTGCCTTCTTCGATGTATTGAATGCGTGGCGGCAGAAATAAATGGAAAATCCGGCAGAGTTGTGAGCGTCGTGGAGGCCATGTAGCTCATATGCTTATCTTGCGTTCAGGAAAGAGGAGGTCATTTTGAACACTTCAAGAGCGTCCGGTACACGAGTAACAGGGTCCTAAATAACATTTAAAGTAGTTTTTTCTCTCCCCTTTCGTATTCATTAAATAAGTACGTAACAATATCTACAGGGAATAATATTTAATGCAACATTTGTACAACCTTAAGGAAGTGATTTTTTTCCAAAAATATTTACTCTATTTTCTTTTGCACATATGAATAAGTTAGTTTACTCTAGCATAGGGGTCTGCACTAGCAACGAGGACTCCATAACCTGTATAAGCGTGCGCAAATCGTCTGATATGATAAATCATCTGGTATTATAAAACAGTGACGTTAATGATATGTTATCCATAACGTTTTTAAGTAAAGATGAATGGAAGAATTTCGTCTACTATTGTAAGCGCATTGTTTCGTATACTAGAATATGCAAATTCAGATATTAAATTTATAAAATTTCAATTATATTTTCAGAAGCATGTTTAATTCTGAATTCACTGCGAAAAATGATTCTATTGTTACATAACTTGCAAACCTTCATTAGTCTTTAAGAAAAAGAACTGAATGATATTAGTCAATATTTTGAAGGGTTTAGATTTAGTAGTGAATACGTTGTACATTTCTTTCGTGACTTTTCTTCTGCTGTTCTTTTGTACGATGTAATCGCAAAGTTGAGCAAGTTTAAAAAAATATTGTTATATTTAGTGTGGAGATTATCTCATTGCTGAGCTTCAAATAATACAAAATATTTAATTCTCGGGCGTTTCTTAAATTTAATCCGAAAAACGGCAATGAAACGTGGTGAAGAAACTGCAATTCGTAAACAGCCTGATCTGCTCTTTGAGGCAAACGCGCCACCAATTATTTGATTCCCACACGTTTACTATTGTTTACCGTACGGTGATCCTGTTACCTAATCATTTGGGCAACTGTTGACAAATTGTTTTACCTGTTTGACACCCTATGTACTTGCCCAGTCAAACATGTGGCGTGTGCTTGACACTTCACGAAATTGCTTTTCGTTTGATTCTTCTTTTTTTAATTTAAATTGCAATTTTCATTTCGCGTAGGCAATGTTCTTAAAGACGCATTAATGATTTTTAGTTATCTCCTGGTCGGGTCACGACAAAATATATATAGTGCAGTTTGTTTAGAGTGAAATATAACTTTAGATGAAAAGCTCATTGCTTCTCTCTTGAAGAATATTGGATGACCGTGAAAAATATGATTTTTCTTAAAATACTATTTACTCTCTGGAAAACGCTTTATGCCGTATGCAGAAGTGTTAAGTTGATGAAATTTCTGTGAATTGTTTCCCTGCTCGTCCCGTTCAATGCTATTCACGCTAGTACAGAATATCATTGTGAAATTTAGTAAATAAAATAATCGAGTAGCTGAATTCAACACCATGCGCAGCAGCACAAAACACCCTAGTTTATTCTATAATCAAGTATGATGATTGGTTACACGCGAGTTAGGGGTGAAACTTCAGAGATACACAACTATGAAATTTGCAAAGAAAGGTATATTTGTATGGTAAGATGAGGTTTCACAGTTCCTTTGAGGACTTGTGATGGCTCCTTTGTTCCTTGTCATGGCTCATCCTTATATGACATTTTCCTGTCCGTAATTCTTCCTTTAAATAAATATAAAATGAAATAATTTGTTGTAATTGTGTATATAAATAGTAATAATTTACTCAGTAAAACGTGGATTAGAACAAAATAGATTAGTTAGAATCAGCTGTTAGATCAGCAGAATGTAAAACGCCAAAGATTGATAGGTAAATTATCATATAATGGAAAAATGGATCTTAAACTAATGGAATTCAGTTTAGGAGGTAAACATGTGTGTAAATTGTATTTGATATGGTGTAATACTTTCAAACGCTTTTTTTAACATTTCATCAAGTGAGATATTTTTTCTTGATAATAAGACCGGTTTATTGTGAAGACATTGTGTGTTTGTGGAATTAAGAACCAAAGAATTAAAAGTTTACAATGATTATTCTTGTTTAAATGTAAAATCATTTGTGCTTTTTGTGTCTGGTTTCTAAAACTCTAGCTTCAAAGGATTTTATCAAGTACAATTTTTGTACAGTAAGCACAGGTTTTTGTATTGAGAAATTTTAGATTTTTTAAAAATTTTGTTGCATATTTGAGCTACATTAAGGATTGATTTTTTACAATTCATATTCCAATGAGTTGTATTCTGAGTGAGTTATCTCTATATTGCATTTTTTTAAATTTTGAGCAAGATTATAATGTGATTATAAATGTGTAAACTGTGTGAGGGTGTATTTTGCTCGAGCCCATTTATCTCCTATAATTATATTCCCTAAGATTACTGATTTTGTCAAATACTAATTTCAATTCTTGTCAGACTATTGAGAAAGCATACTAACTATAAAGGTTGACAGTGGTGATGTGTGACTATCTTGTGAGAACAAACCTTGAACGAAATTTTCCTTTAAAGAAGGGAGCTAAGAGCAAAACACACTGCTCGCTCAATAAAAATATCGTGAAGTAAGAAATACTGAGTCGCGGAAACTGGAGATATATTTTCTAGATTCTAAAAAATTGTAGACTTTCTTAGTAACGTTCTTTACAATTTTTTAAATTCTATTATTTTCTTAAATTTTCATCTATCTTTTCAATGTTTCGGTAGTCATTGATCAAAAGTTGTTTTTGCATAATGAAAATAACATTATTATTCGAAGACAATTTTATAATATTTTTCTATAATTAAATACATGAATTTCTACCGTATTTTTCTTTTTGTCCTTTTTTCTACGAATATACTTTATTTGACTCATTACAATCTTTGCTCTCATCTATCTTAAGTTTGTTTTCATTTACATTACTTAACAACTCAATTAAGAAAAAACTAAGTTTTCAATCACCACTTTTACATTTATATTATTCCCGTTCTGGACAATTCCTCTTTTCAGTCTCATATTTCTCACTTTACGGTTATTTGCGTGTTCACTATTATTTTTTTTAAGTATTCGTTGAATAATTTTATTTTCTACTTGCAATACCAAAGTAAGTATAATCTCGTGACTGAAAAATGTGTGTCGTAGTCTTATCTCATATTGTCACTAGAAGCAATGTAATTGTATTGCCCATAATTTTGCCCGTAAAGCAAATTTTCAATATTTACTGCTCATGAATTCCTGCTATCTTCAATAACCCCTTCACAATTCTATCACAACTTCCCGCACACCGCAAAACACAAGTGTAGCACGGGTTGCGTCATTGTAGAGTGAGAAACTTTAAATACCTTCTTAATGTCCTTATCCAACATTAATTCTGTGGTTCATAAGTCAATAATTTTAAATTGGATAAAACAAAGATTAGAATATTAAGCCGTTTTTGATTGATGATATGAAGCTTAAAACAATGTCGCAAAAAATTGAATTAACTTTTACCTCCAGACCACAGAATTCTTTACCAAATAAATAAAGTGGCTTAACATTACTCTCACGTCAAAACGCTGTAGGTTTTCTGTATCCAACTATTAAAATATTCTTAGCTATATTAAAAACTAGAAGAAAAAGATTTCCCTATTTTTGTTAAATGTGTCCTAAATTATATTTTTATTTTTGTTTTCGAATAAATAGGTTCACATCTAAAGAAAATCGTAAATCTTGCGATATATATTTTAAATAACTTTTCTTCTTAACATTAATATTTAAAATATATCCATTGTCTGTGCTTGTGAATAGATATTTGAATCTCTTCCATTAACACGTATTTTGTTGAAATAGAAAAATTCATTTATGGCATATTTGACCATGTGAATTCTCTCTCAAGCGCAGGAGCATCATCTCACTAATAGCGTTTACAATTCACCGCACTGGTGCGCACTCAGTAGGCACTCCGGGCAGCGCCGTTGGAACAGTGTTCCTTTTGACCAGTAGGGCGCGCCACTGCAAAGAAGCACGTGTTCCATTAAGCGAATAGCAGGGAACAAGGGCACTCAACAAACGACATAACTTACTCCGCGATCTTGGACAAAGTAACCCAGTGAGCCGCGCCGGTAGGTGACTTCGAGTACAATACACGAACAAAAGTGACTAATAGTAAAATGGTTGTACTTGCAATTTTGGAGGCCGTTGAAAATCTTCTGTCCATGTTTGACACTCATATGTACTATGTATTACTCGAAAAGAAAAATGCTTATAACAAAGATGTGAAATTACGAATATACGGTGTTTTATGAGATTTCACCGGGAAAGATGGCTCAGGGTATCAACTGATGTCGCAGTGCCTCTAACCAGGAGGTCCTAGGTTCGAGTCCCGATGTTGGTAGATTTTCGACACTAGACAGACAGGTCAAATTCAGACGTAGTTTGGAGATGAATTCAAGCGGACGGCTACTAAATTTCCCCGTGCGAGACACCATCCTCACTTGGACAAGGGCACCAAGCTCCCGAATGTGTGGTAGTGTAATGCTATTAACCGTAAGTGTGTGTATGTAAGGGCGGAGGAAGGAAAAATAGCGCGCAGTTCGTGGCACGTTTTTTTAGGACACCACTCCGATATTTGTCTAGTTGATTGGAAAAAACATTGAAAACTAACGATTAGAGCAGCCTGTCAATAGAATTCTCCTCCAGATAGATCGATTCTCCGATTCGATTGAGCAATCTATTTAATATCGAAAAGTCACCACTGTCGGAACACGAACCACGGCATTGAGTTTCGGCAGCTATTCTCAGATAGACTCAGCCGATGGTGGTTTATTACTGGGGTCTCAGGTCAATGTCACTGTGTGCGTAAGTAGGTAGTCCGGAGTCTTTATTAGAAGGGAACCATCAGTCGATTCGAGATTTTCCCAGAACACCTAACTGGCTTCCTCGCTCTCTTGCCCAAAGCTACTGCGTCACTGGCGGGTATAAGAAAAATGAAGGTAAGCCTTCCATCGGATTCGTTCTCTTTAGATGAGACAGCCTCAGCCGCACAACCTGACGGCTCAGGCCTGTGGGGACGGCACAGATCCAGCTATTGGAATCCGGCTAAAGGACAAATTACAAAGCATTTGTTCTCTTCCTAGTGTACTCTTATTTTCCACCTACATTTTGGGCCCCCAACGAGTGTTCCGTGGAATAATAGTGTAATGCAAAGCGTAATGCAAAGTGTAACGCAAAGCCTCAATGGTTTCGTTGGTATTACAATTAAAATCGCTTTGTAGTGTGAAAAAGGAAAATCAACTCTGACCAACAAGAGAGAAATCATAACGAACTATTACGGAGGACTATGCCCCTCGATCGTGCACCAGTCAGATGTTTGCAGAATGCAATTCGTTCCCTCGCTGGCAACACCTGAGCCTGCATATCAAACTGCCAGAATGGTTCATGAGCGGCAGTCTCCGCTGGCTACCTAAATCAACCCAAGCCGCACTCAAGCAGAGACTTCTCTTCCACTTGCGCAGATAATTCACAGCGAAGTGCTGTCACGTACTGCGAGCGCGATGACGCCGTCGCACACGCCACCCGCGCCGTCCACGCAGCCATCACCACCCCCGCCACCTCCGTTGCGAACTCGTCGCCGCAGACATTAACGTCGCCACTACTCCCGTCACCCGAGACGAACCTCCCACCTCGACGCCGCCTTTTGCAGTAATCTGCTCCCACCATTAGAAAACTGTGATGCAGCGCCGCTCACGCAGCCTGGCTGCCCATTCTACCCAGGCGTCTTACATTACCTCGTAATCTTCGGTGCCATCTCTGTCCCCGGAGACCCC
>BOPP01000027.1:6035976-6051321 GCA_017312745.1 Gryllus bimaculatus | reverse complement strand
CACACTCCGCCCCTCCATGCCGCTTGCCACTACCCTAGCTGGGGCACGAAAAGTCACCTTCTCGCGGTCTCCCCATCCCACGCATCCACGGTTACTGCAGCTGACTCGTCGCCATATAGTGCATCCGCCTTTCCCTCCGTCGCTGCCGCCCATGATTATTCTTGCGCCCGGCACCTCAGGAGAATGTGCGCTCCGCATCGCAGGCGCGGGGCCGCGGCCGGAGAGTGTGCCGATTTATTACCCAGTTGGCGCACTCTGATAGTTCGGCGGCGGTAGCGGATGGCTTCTGAGAACTGCAATCCATAAGTGGGCTGAGCAAGCGGTCGCCGCCGCCGCCGCCCCAGCCACCCCCGCAGTCAGCCGGCGCCAGTCGATAGGCGCAAGGCCTCCGCCGGAGGCAGCACCGGGCGCGGCGTGCGGCGAAGACTTAAAGTACGTTCACAATGAAAACGTTCACGTAAAAGTGAGGCAGACATGGTCATGGAGTGTACTTTTGATGTAAACGGGGACGTAGCCTTCACAATGACCGTGAAAATAAAAGTTAACACCGCCACTAGTCGACATCGATACAATAAATACTCGACACAGAAATTCTATTTTCAGCAAACAATATTGAGTACATATAAAGGACGTGCTCATGCTAAAATGAAAATAGTTTCGTTTGCGTGATGGGCAGGAAGAATAATCTTATGCAGAATTACATCAGTAATGATAATGAATGAAAATGTAGGTGTTCTTAAAGAGTACATTATTTTCTGTTGAATTTAATAGGCTTTGTCTCTCATTGGCCGAACATCCTAACATTCCATGTTATTTATTTCCTTGCAACGTTTCAGTTCTCACTAAGCATGCCAATTTTGAAGTAATATGAGTAATTAATTTTATCATATATCTTGCGTAAACTAATGCGTATGCGTAAACTCATTATTTTAATTAATTTTATTCATATTTTAGATATTTAGACGTCTCTCAATGCGGACATAACCTATTATTCAACCTCGAAAATATTCATATTTCTAAACAATATAATTGTAATTCATGTCAGCCTGGCGAGGGTCTAAACGATACTATGGGCTATAACACTGAAAAAAATTGATTTTACCAGATTGTCTGGCCAGTGAAAGAAAAATATGCTTTTGCTTTTAACGAAATATCTGGAAGATTTCAAAACTTCCTGCATTACACGACAGTGATTTGTTCTCAGATCACGTTAACGTGGACGTACAAGGTTGGATCTTAAGAACTTTCTCTGTTACGTCTCATGTTTACGATAATTAAAGATGTCATTGCCAACAATATTTTTTAACGCAATAGCAGCTTTCGATGGCTTAGCCATCATCATCAGTTATCTGCTAGATGGAAGCCACAAAACGCTTAAAAATGCCAAAGATATCTTACCACAACACCTATACTCATGTTTACGTCCATGATTCTGAATTACATCATCAAATAATGTTGCAGCATGGTTTTATGATTACTTAAGTGTCGTAGTGATGGACATTAAGGTTATGCCAGTGAACATGATAGGATGTGTGGGGGTATTTTGTAAGCCACCTCGGGTGATCGTTTTTAAAAACACTCAACCTTTAGGGTAAACACGCCTATCTCTGGTAAGGTTGGCGGTATAGATGATGATAGGGTGAAATCTAGAGAAAATATAGTCTATCAGCTTCTCAGTCGTTGGCAGTTGGTTGAGAATGCTGTTTTGTAATAGTTAAGTACTAGTTATTATGAAAGTTCTTGATGGCGTTATCTCTCGTACAGCGCTACCAGAATGTGCAGAAAGATAGAAATTTTAATTTGGCCGTTACACATTTCACGTGTCAGCGTATGTGACAGCAAAATAACGAAATTTACAGAGCATAAGGTGAGATAAAGAACGGTCGAGTTTAAGGAGGACCTGGCTTCACTCGTCAATAACATGATTTACGACGTGCCATTCTCTTCTGAGGCGCATAATTTTATCGACAAAATTAGATCAACTCAAAAATTCAATAGCTTACAAGAACTATTTTAGGAACGCATCATAAAATGTATTTCTCTAAACTCAAAATATTTCCTCGTTACATCTATTACAGAAATCTCTCAACCTCACTAAATACGTTTCTGTAACGAGAAGGAAAACTAATACATTGAATAAATACCTTGTGAATCAAATAATACATTCTCAGCTATCAAAAACACTTCAAATATTTTTTTTCTATTAAAAATACAAATCGTCCAACCTAATAAACTTCTCCTTAGCACATTTTTCAACATTTAAGTGACTAAGGAAGGTTGTGTACCTTTCTTATATTCAGTTACATTTTTGAAAAATTCGAAACATATAAATTTTAATTATATTAAATTGAACTGAATATATTAGTTCTCGTTCATTGTTTGTTCGCCAAACCATAAAAATGAGGACAACTACTTTCGTCATATACGTTACCGACTCCGAATAATACAAAATTTAAACTGAATGGAAAACACTAAATTCTTACAACAGAAAATATCTATATCACTACAGTCAATCAAAACGTCTGTGTAGTTTCCATAGTCGTATGACACTGCATCAAACCGATCACCAACGAGACGTTATCAGAGGATTCCACCGCCGCAGCGTAGACGTGCATTGTGGCCTTGTCAGGAGTTCACCTCGCCAACCTAGCTGTGATGGGAGTCGATAATGAGTTTTGGCAGTCGCCTGCAATACGCCGTGCCGCGAGCGGAATTGACCGTGGACGTCACTGCCTCCCCCTCCCCCCCCCCAGCCGCGTGAATAAAGCTGCAACAACAGCGCGATGCCTCTTCCTTGTTGAACGGACTCTGTTCCACAACGCATCGTGCCCGCGCTCGACCTAGAAATACATAGGTGCCCGCCACTCGCAAACACGTGTAATTAGGAATGTATTCGAAGCAATTGAATCAGGTCGCCACGATGAGAACGTGTAGGTGGCACATGAAGCAACACGGAAAATAAACAGGTGGATACGGTGAAATTAGCAGTTTTGATTCTTCTATGTAGCAACAATGTCGTCGTAATTTTGTATAAATCAATCGATTCGATCCATTGTTTCACTGTGGTATATTCCAATTTTATAAACGTGTTCAATATAAACGTTAATTATGCAAATATTGTCAATGACTACCCATTATTTGAATTCGTTTTTCTAAATACTAAAAGTATCTTCATTTGAACTGGTATTTTAAATGCATTTGGACACCCTAGTCCGTACTGATATTAATACTTTGTATTGTACTAGTACCTGGAAGTGGGTTGATATGTCACGATTTTTAAAGTAAATTATTTCGATCCCCATTATTTATAACAATACGTGAGCGTCATTGATTGTCGATTGCTGACTATTGACTATATTCTTTGTTAATTAAAATGAAAACGTGAAATACATGCGATATATGATTCCATATTTTACACTCTTCCAGCAAAATAAAAATCAATAAAATGACGTTTTCGGATTTCAAACGTCGACAAGAAGATAGAACTCACGATCTGAAACAGATAGTCCACATTAATATGAATAGTACAGAAATGTAATTTAATAGAAATAATATTACATTAGAGTAGGGATACCTACAGTGCATGAGAAATTATGATAAAAGAGCCGAAGGCGAAACATCAATCAGGTGTCGCAAGTAGTGGCTTAATACAAAAGTAATGATCTATGTGAATAACGGTTGAGCGCGTGAAATAGTTTATGATGGATGTAAGGTTCATATGATGATGATGTATAACACTCATTTCTATGCGTAAGCGAGTGAGGTGGCCCAAAGCATTTCCCTTCATGAATAGATGATAACAGCAATGATTTCGACTTTACCATCCACTGACTGCAGGGTAAGAGGTGATTGATCATAAAGACCGAAAGATGCCTGATTGATGATGTAGATGAATGATTATGTTCAGAAGGGATACGTATCTCTATGAAAAGTCAACCACGCTACAACTACGACAGGCAAACACTCATGTCTTACTTGCAATACGAATCCTCATCCTTGAGCTCTCCGCACTTGAACTGACTCAAACCCTCTGTGCTACCAAAACCATCATGAGCCTCATAATAAATCATTATTTAAATTTTCATTAAATTATGAAAGAAAACTGCATTTTAAATAAATTGCCTAAATGAAAGCCATTTATTTGATCTCCATCAATACAATAACAAATGATAATATAATAATAGTAACATAATCAGTATAATAGTAATGTAATAACTATAATAATAACACCAAACACAGATCATAGTACAGACCATTAAAGAGCAAACAAAACATAAAAACATGTACATCTAGAACAAAATCCTTACTTAGATATAAATTACCCCTAGATAAGCGTGGGGGATAATCTAGAGTCATCACTTGATTTTCTCTTTTCATTCTGCACGTAACCACTGGAAATATCTCACCCCCCCCCCCAAAGAATGCAAAAAGCCACCCAAACTCTTCACTTCATCTTGTGTGTAAATAAGATAATGCTACCGCCTATCTGAAAAGAACTGTATTGTGTATTAATGTTCCAAACATGTCAAAGAATATAAAAGCTTTCTTGTATATATATATTAGTTACAATAATGAATGTAAGAGTCCAAGCAGAAAAAACACCGGCATCCTAATCTGTGTGTTTCAAACAACGTTTTTTCTTCAGTTCTTAAGAAATTTTCTCATTACGAAGATGTAAGAAGTTATTTCTGGAAACAATGCATCATTACTATTTTAACCGACTGTTCTCCGGTCTTCATTCCTGAATTCATTTAAGAACTTCGAATGTCGCGCCGCTGCGTTATAAAGCTCTCTTGAAGTCGTCGGTCGTAGCAATCACTACAAATACATTTTTAGAGCTTCTAAGATATGAGAAAGCCGCCCCCGCACGAGCTGCTGACTCGCTTGGGATACCCGGTGGTCCTGCAAGCACAGTCAACTTCCCCTGACGCCGCTCTTATTTCCACTCCAAATTAAGAAGTAACGATGCCAAGCAAGCTGATGAGGGGAATATTAGAATCATGTGAAAATATGTTTGCCAGATTTCGATCCAACAACCGATATTTCAATTATGATTATATTCTTTACTATTGATTACTAATTCCTTCCTTATTTTGTTTCAATTCCTCCTCGTGTAAACGTTTTTACCAAGAGACGGGAAAATATTTGGACGGCGAATTCTTTTCTTGTTTTCGTATTTTGTTTTATTAAAGAATTCAGTGATTTGTTGTAAATAAGAACGAGAAATGTATCAAGTCTGTAAGATAACGATTCTCGTTTACAGACGTACGGCTCTTAACAGACAATAATCTGAATGTTCTTGAAAATATTGGGAATTACGAGTTTCCCCGAGAGAGGCCCATGCTTCTCGGAAATTCCCAATGCTACACCATCCTCCTTGAACCTTGCACACCTCTCCTCTCCGCCTTCCAGCGTAGGACGAGTCTTCTCGCGCGCATCCCGCCTTGGCCTGAGAAAGAGCTCGGATTCGCGAAGGCAATTAATTCTTCTGGCGTGTCACCGGCGACCCATTTTATCGAGCGTAAGGTTACCTCATCCTAATAATTAAGACAATGTTCATAACGTTAGCGATACTAATTATACTCTTCTGCCTCATTACGAAAGATAAGGTTCATCTTCAATTACCAATTTCTTGGTGCAGACTCGTGAGAAATATTTACCTGCGATATAAAGTTACGGAAATATCTAACGTCATTTTTCGTATAAACAATTACGTCTGAAATTCTCCCTTTTTGTGTTAGAAAGAAAAAGGTTCCTGTTCTATGTGTCCTATTTCGGTCAGCCTTCCTGAAGATTATTTGTTTTTGGAATGCTGTGTTAGAAATCAATAGTGTTATACGTAATGTGAAATTAATTCCAAATGCATTCTCCATTGCTATAATTATCTCCAAAAAATACGAAAAATTCCTTAACATATTGCTAGTTTCACTGTGTAACATTATTACAATTTTAAGAATCTACAAAATAAATTCATTCACATGCAATATGGTTAGCCACCATTTTTCTAAAGGCGACAAGCATATATTATATAGTTTAAATATGACAGATATAATAGTAGATACGATTAGCATTAAGAAACGTTCAACGTATTTTAAAGAAAAAGTAATACGTAACACACCAAGACAAAATAAGACATCTTTACGCTATTTTTCATCATAGTCACAAACACTTAAAACACTTCGAAGAACGCTCCCATCGCGGCACAATTTTGCAAATATCCTGTTCCTATATGTTCATCTTTTGTGAGTATAGACGTAGAGTGTATTTACGTTTGGCATCGGAAGTAATACATTCGTCGGCCAAGGTTTTTTTTAATAAACCGAAAATATGATAATTTGACGGTCCCAGATCCGAACTTCTTAGTATACTGCATGTGCTGGAGCACCTCCCGACCCAAAAGTCATTGGTTGTTTCTTAGTGATTCCGAGCGCGTCAACTACCAAGGTAATTAATCTCATAAGTGTAGTTCATGTTTTTCATCGGGAGGTGGCTATGATCTTTCCCCGTTGGATAGCGAGATCCGGTGCCGACCTACCGGGGGCTAGCGGGATTTCCGGACCATGCATCTCCCACCAACGAGGCACCGCCCCTATCGGGACAAGCTCTAAACTCCGGACCGGTCGCCGGGCATGCCTGGTAGTGTGGAACATGTTAGTATAAGTGTGCGTGTGTAAGGGATGAGGATAGGAAAGGAAAGGAAAATCGTGCACGGTCCATGGCCCGTTTGTTAGGGTACTACCACGGTATCCGCTTGGTGTTGACCGAAAAAAAACATGAAAAACTACCGTTCACAGAAACCGTTCTCTAGAATTCCCCTTCAGACACTCACTGAATTCGACCTATCTAACAAGCTAGTGTCGAAACTCTTGCCACTGTCGGGACTTGAAACTAGGACATCCCGGTCAGAAGCGCTGCAGTGACATCAGTTGATGCACTGAGCCACGTCTTCCGGTCCAAACGCCTCGAGTTTCGCGTGAACAGGAGCAGCCACATGGGATGTGCAATATTATGAAAAGTTGACAATCTACATTTACGGCGTTTGTCGCGAAGAGCACGATGCAACTTGACAAATTTTCTTGAATACAATACAGCATTCACAATGGCGCAGATAGCGCCGCTCACATAAGACGGATTTCTATGCACAGGATATTTTCAAACTTTTACCGCGGTTGATGAAACCTTTTTCAAAACTTCGTGACTGTGTTAAAATAGTTTACACATGTGCCTTAAGTTTGTATATATTCTTGACGTATTCTATTACACTTATTTCTATTACACTTATTTCTATTACACTTATTTCTATTACACTTATTTCTATTACACTTATTTCTATTACACTTATTTCTATTACACTTATTTCTATTACACTTATTTCTATTACACTTATTTCTATTACACTTATTTCTAAATCAGTTGTTGCGCCCTACTATCCCACTTTTTTATTCACATTTATATAAGAAGTAATAGCTACTTATGAACTCAAGTAGAGATTAAGGAGACAATACAATGTTTGCCTAGTTAGTAGGACTCCTACGATTAAGTCAGTTTTCTCGTGTGTTGATTTAATTTTTTCCATATTATTTTTTTCTCTCTCTTGCATACCAATGTTGTACACAATTTTTTTCCACGGTAGTTCGAATTTACTAAATAAGTCGTTTATGAAATAAAGCAAAACATTAGTGAACATGCAATAACTGTGCTGTCGCGAACACTATCTGCGGGATACTTTTTCAGAGGCAAGCCGCGGAAACGATGATTAGTAAAGTCGATCTATAGATTGTCACAGAGGCAGTGGCATCGTTCGACCCAGCTACTTAGCCATTCCCGAAATCAGCCACCGTCGAGACTCAGACAGTTAAAATATATGTTTCCAGGCCTCCTGGAGACGTAGGCTCTGGTCAGCATTGATGTTTGAGGATATTTGTGGAATTTGCACATCTCTTTTACCATCCTCTGACCCAAGCGGTCTTCCCTGGCTAGAAGGTGGGTGTTATAAAAAGAATGGCTTGGACATTTTTCCATGCGAGCAGGGCTACGGCTGATTTATTAATATTATTTACATGTAGTAGCAATTTTGTTCACATTGGAACATTTCAAGCTAACGGATACAGTACTAATGTTGCCGACCAAGTTGTCCGGCAGGCAGCGACCACCTCTAGCATTGCTGACATCAGTATACCTAGCGACTATGCCATCTGCAAGACGGTCATCCTACCCTATCTACAAGGGGTCACTGACAAAATTGATCTACACATCGACTAGCGGAGTTTTCCCCAACCAGGTTTCTTCCACCAGATGGAACTATGCTTTCGACTGGTCTACCGTTAAGTGTGGTCGTGTAGTTCACGTAAATGTAAATGTGTGTAAAGGGTAAGAATATGACAAGAGTTAGGAACGATCGCGCACGATCCGTGGCCCGTTTGTCAGGGAACTGCCCCGGCATTCACATGGTGTTGATCGGAGAAATATGGGAAACTCCCGGTCGGAGTAGCCGGCCGCTAGAATTCTCCTCATGACAGCAGATGAATTCGACCTAGCTACCTAGGATTCGAAATTTACAGCGGCCGTCGGGACTCGAACCCCAGGACCTCTCGGTCATAGATATTGAAGTGACGTCAGTTGATTCCCTGAGCCACCTACGTCGGTCTTCGGGTGAGTTACTAAGGTGGGGTACCTTCGTATTCTGTGCTTGGGAAATTGCCCAAAATGGCAATACGTAGGCAACGAAATGGTGGCGGGGAATGGAATAGGGGATCGCGCACATTAGCCGTACTGCTTAACCACGTTCCGTGAAGTCACGCAGGTTAGGCAACGCGAGACACCAAGGATCCATGGACCGGTGAACATCGGGGGACTCCTGATATTAATGGTGCCGAGTCCCTTTCTGATTGGGATATTACATTATTACAAAAAGGCCATGTTCAAAGAGAATTATCGCCTGTTCAATTCCGAACAAAGGCTTGGAACATTGTTATGAAAGTAACATTTTTTTAAAAATCCACTTCACTAAAGCTTCACAGGATATACCAAGATGTGCTTCCACGTATGATTCTGAAAATTGTCTCTCAGAAAATGTAAGTTATGAATATCCGAGAGAAATATATGCACATTGTTGAGTCTTACCAAGCTGAGAAATCAGAGCCAGCACAAGTTGAATGTTGGGGTGGAAGAATCGTCGTACACAATATTTGTAAAAGAAACATGTTGGTGCGCCAATTTATGTAATGACCCCCAGTGCTTAACTGACACCCATGTCTAGCATGGAGTGGGGAAGTTTGGCGCGTTGTACAGTGCTGTCCTTGCCCAAAATACCGCCTCAAGAGATCTCAGGAAGACTGGGATGTTTGAATCGGAGTACGAGCAAATTCTACACTAGCAATAAAATATACATTTTCTGACCATCTCATCGTCACAGTGATGGATACGTGTTTATTAAAACGAAATAAATTTAATAGAGTAATTTGATGTGTGTATATGTCACATAAGTCCTAATTTGAATATTACACGCTGATTATGACCAACTGCCGTCGGAATTAAATGAAAGTCCATACTCACTTACTTACACGTATTTATACAAATAAATTCGGCAGATTACCTTGCCGTTGACTTGAACTTTCGGCAATTGCTCTAAGATGACATTGTTCCACATCAGAATCGCATTGCGAGTATCCTCCCGATATCTATTCCTCCAGGCCAACACGTAATCTCGGGTGCCTGATAAATGTTTCCGGCCGTCACACGACAAGATTGTAGGTGCGACAAGTGTTGTTAAATGTGCGGCGCGCTTGATTCGTAATTACACCAGTTTTTAGCTCAGCGTACTTGCACCTATTACCGTCGGACATTTCTATGACAAACATGTCCAGTTAACAATACCGCAAAATTCTCTGTTGCTTGTGGTGGTGTGGGTTGAAAAAGGTGGTATGATACACAGTGAAAAATTTAATATTAATTGTATATTATGATACATGTGATAAATAAATTAAAACAAAGAATTTTAAAAAGAAAATAAAAATTACTATTTATAAATATATTTTCTTGTAAGCCTAATAAACTGATTTCATCCATTATCTTGTCGTACGTAAAGAAATTAACTCACTACCGCGAGAATATATAGTCTACGCGAAACCATGAACGAAAATGCATCTTATATTCCAATACTTTTTAGGCCCTGGTGATAAATGGCTATGAGTGTCGAAGCTGATGCCAGGACTCCGGCTTTCGTCCTCCATGCTACCCGCTGACTCTCCGCAATACGTCATTTCCATCGCATTTTACTCAAAAATTCTTTGTAAAGCAAATGTCACTATGTAAATTAAATAAATTTCACCATTTAAAAAATACGATGTTGACTATGTTGGTGACAAAGTCGATTCTAATGCTTTTATTCTTACTTTTCTAAAACATCCTTTAAGTCTTATTTCAATTCCGCCATTAAGAGACCGCAAAATTGAGAAAATGTGAAAAAGGGTTTTCTTTTAGGATCCGATAGGTAGCAGCTTGTAAGAGGGTGGAACAAAATCGAATAGCTAGCCTTGAAGAAAGTGATTAGGAAATTAACTAGTTCGAGAAAGGCTGTGTCATCCTGTAACACCACTAGTTTCTTCTATTTTTTTCAAGATGGAGTCTATTAATTTCTACCCGCACCGAAATGTACTCAACTATACATTACACGCTAACGCTATTTGGCTCTCGGAACTGGTTCCAGCAGAATGCAAGGTTCTCTGCGACACAATAGACACTCGAGACAATGCCCAAACATCCAAGACCAAGGCTGGATTAGTGCCCTCGACTATGTGGACGGAGGCGTTTCGCGGGTTACCGCAAAGCCATCGAGATCGCTTGTGTCGTATGATCTGTTCGTTGTGTACTGAATCATTCTCTTTGCTATCAGTCAAAAATGACTGAACATTTTCCATTTTGCCCCAACAATTTAACGGAACATTCAGATCCCATCCCATTATGTAAGCAAAATCAAATTAATTAACAATTTAAAATCATTTTACAACGAAAAAAATTAAAAATTGATTGAAATTTCAAAAAATACTTTTGAGAAATCATCTCTTTCAGATATTTACATTATCCCTTTAGGCTAAAGAATAAAATTTTAAAATAATTTTCCCTCGCATTTGTCTACCCTATCTGCATTTTTGAAACGTGATTATTCATGGAAGACGCTCACTTCTCATAATAACAAACAGGGTAATGCACTACAATGGATTTGTAATATGATTTGCTCTAAGAAATTGTATATGCTGAAAAATATTTCATACTTCCATGCGAAGTAGTGAAATCACACTTCCATGTCCTCTCACTTTGCTAGTGATTTCGCCCCTTTGAAGGGTTTGTCCACAGAAAATAAAAAAAGATACTTGAAAATTATTTCTTCATTCGTTACAATATACCCAAAATCCGTGTAGGAACATCTGGACAAATTTTGCCTTATTTTTAAACTTCGTTTACTTTCTCGCTCATGTAGTACAGAGAAAGTTATGTAAATATGAAAATATTCAATGACGAGATTTAGACGGAAATGCACATAGTGATGTGTGACGAAAATTTGGCTTTTCTTCAAACCGTCAGTAACATTAGTGTTTATCTCATATACAGTATTTTCACTAATATTGATACTTCGCGATCAATTTACCTAATCTTACTACCCTCGAATTTGAAACAATCACTTTTGGAGATTCCTTACATCAAGAGCCTACACATTTTCCCGTAAATGTGTGCATTGATGTAATTTTGCTCAAATAGAACAGAGTGCTCTTATACAATTAATGCTAGTATTAGATTTTTATCAAAATTCTGAATTTTCAAAATTTGCAAAAGTTAACATTGTTTCGACCCTATCACAACAAAATTATATAGGATATAAATAATTTTATTGCCGGCAATAACGGTCGGTATTGTTTTAATGTACATCCCGCTGTCAAAATTTATCTTCTGCTATATCTTTTCAAAATCAAAGACGTGGTGGAGAGAAGTGAAAAAAATTCTACATTAATACATTTTTTAATAAACTAAACCAAATAATATGTGATAAGTTCATGAACTTTGCGCAGTGGTACATATCAGAGGCACGACGGAGGTATGAGATAGAAATCAACAAAAAACTAAAAATTTGACGATATATTTCCTGCTGGCAACACAACTGATGCCACAGGTCATTTTGTAGATTGTCATCTTTGGCTTTAGGCTTTTTAGAAAACTATTCATTGTAGTCGCTTTTGGTGACCGCCGAAATTTAAGGAGAATATCTCAACTATTTTACGGTTACTCAAAAATTAATTTAAATTAATACGGTCCCACCAAATTCTGCAATCAATATCATGTTAGAAGTAGTTGTGATACAGAATGGTGCAGACTTTCTCGTACTAGTTAGTTTCCTAATCCCTTTAGTCTGAATTAGCTTTTTATTTTTGCCCCACCATTGTTTCAGCTGGTACATATCAGCACTTATTTCATCGACATTTCATCAATTTCTCGATTCCTAACGTAATTGAATGTTTGGAAGAGTAAAACCTCGACGACAAAAAATTGGTGTTCCTTGCCGATGAAGCAAATGGTATTTTCGGAGCTTCCGTCAAATATTAAGTTATTGGGTCGCTGGACTGGGCTTATAATAGGACTGCTGATAACTCATTAGTGAATAAGTAATTTCACTACCGTGTATAGTATGGTTGCTAACATGGGTTTTTCTAGATACAGGGAAACCCTTAAACTCCAAGAACACTAACAACAACACTCCGAAAGTGGAACTTATGCTAATGAACCCGGAAAGATAATTTGGTAGAAAAGAACACGCTATAATCATTGATATACAAGACCGATTAATCATTAAATAAAACAAATAATGCATCAATAGTATTGATTGCGATTATGAAATGAAATTAACTGATACTTTAATTTTTTTATGAAAACACAAAATACAGGATTTATTTTTCTTCCGAAACCATTTCTTGTTTCCTTTGTAAGCAAGGGAGTCATATTGCCAATCGCTGCCCCTCTGTTCCTGAAAGCTCTCAAACTGAAAACCAAACAGAACTTGAAATTGTCTAATCCCAAGACCTAACATCAGTAATTGATGAAGATAACTTACCTCCTTTAAGGAAAAGAAAACTCCCATCTAAACCCTTTCAGGATTATCTAATGAATAGTAACGGCCATACTAAATCTATAGGATATTAAAAAACAATGCACAAGAATAAGGGAATAAAGAAAGATAACAAAGAAGACCCACCTTCTTTAACACACACTTCTCCACATGCTAATAAAACCAGTTACTGATCTTATTGCCCCTACAAAAGTTTTATAGAGGCTAAAAGCAAAATTTCACTCCAAATGTTCAGCCATTTAAATCATTTATATAAAATACATATGGAGCCAGTGATCCAATAATTATAGCAAAATATTAAACCAAAGACATTCAAGCATTAATGCTAATAATGAATCAAACAAACTTCTTACTGCCAGGTTAATAAAAACTAGATATACTAGTATCACCAAAAGCCGAAGAAAGCTCTGTAGCAGTATGAAGAAATTGATATTGATACACGTTTAGACGCCTCAAACACTGATTCTAATTGTTGAAAATTTTGTAATGAAATGTTAACGATTTCTTTCACTGACTTAAAAGCATGCAATTACATTGTAATTTGTATACCTCTCATTGTTTGCCTTCAGGAGTCAAATTTTAAAGAAAATAATGATGGAAAATTAAGAGGATTCATGCGTTTTTTTAAAAATCGCAGAAAACTACACCCGTGAAAGGGTAGCTATTTATGCTAAGGAAGAGATACCTCTAAATTAACTAAATATTCACTCCAATATAGAAGTTAGAGCTCATAAAACTACTTTTTCCATTACTGTTTACATATAGAACATCCTCATATGGCTATTCTGCTTGCTTTGATTTTTAGAATTTTCAATATGGCGAACTTTTGGTTTTCCCAATTTCGAAAATGTACATGAAGCTAGGCTTTGACGCTACATTCAATTATACTGTAACACCCCCTATTTTTATTCCTTTTTGACGAAGTTACTGGGTTATGAATTTATGGTTTTAAGAGGAACTTTCGAGATTTTTCAAAGCCTGTTTTTTTTCACTCGTGTTTAGTGCAAGTACAAACGGGCGCCGCTACAAAAGGGCTCCCCGTACTTCGAACGGTGTTGTTTTGTTGGTTTTTTTAGTGAAACAGTATTTTTTTTTATATAGTGCTTAACAAAATATATTAGTCTACAGTGAAAGTGTAGTGCTGCAGCGAAAGCTCTATGTTCCCAACAAGTCCCCCCCCCCCGCGCTGGGGGGTCTACTAGTGTCAGCAGCTCACGTGCTAATTGGTGACACACCAAATCAGTTCACATCAATGAATGGAGATGTGCTAGTATTTCCACCCCAAATGGAAAATATTCAACCCCTGGAACAATTCAACACGTCAAAACCACCCGCCCAGCAGCAGGATTGAGAAACGGAAGGGACTCTGACCAACCTTCAGTCAGTAAGCACTAAAGATGCTTATTTTAACAGGTATGGTGTTGCCCCACAGCCAACAGTCAACTAGTGGATTTAATGAAAACAGTAAAAGTCTAAAACGCATGCACGTAGATCTACCAGATGAAAACAATGCTTCTAAAAGAATATTGTACAACGTGCCCGTCAAAAACAGGTACCAAGGTTTTCAAAATATGACCGAAGAAAATTCGACAAACGAAAGGGAAGAAAGTGAAGAATCCATCATTAAAATACACCCCTTTTATGTCCATAAAGTACTCTACTATCCCCTATTTATCAGTGAACTAAAAGTTATTACAAAAGACAATTTTTCTACTAAATTAGAAAAAGACACTATTAAAATTAAATTCAACTCAATAGAAGACTATAGAGAATACCGAAAATTCTGTGAAAAAGAGAAAATCGAGCATCGCACATATAGGGACCCTATCCAAAAAACTTTTTCGGTTGTAATAAAAGATCTGCCAATTACCTATTCAGAAGAGGAAATATTTAACGAACTTTCGAAAAACTTTCAAGTATTAAAAGTTGTTAGACTGTTCGGAAGAGAACGTAAACCGTTAACTAGCGTTGCGGTCGATTTAACGGATAATGAAAATAACAAAGCAATTTTAAGAATAAATCAGTTTATATACAGGATTGTCAGAGTGAAAATTCGCATAATGTCTAAAACTCCCATCATGTGAAAAAATTGTCAGACTTTCGGTCATTCACAGGCAAATTGCAGAAGGCGACCTAGATGTGTGAGATTCTTAGAAAGCCCTCATTACTCGCAATGTGATAAACCTAAACATAATAATGTACCAAAGTGTGTTAACTGCAGTGGGGAG
>BOPP01000027.1:5995384-6035951 GCA_017312745.1 Gryllus bimaculatus | reverse complement strand
CACGGTAACTATAAAGACTGCAAAGCTACAAAGAAGCACGTTAAAAAATATAATTGAATTCAGGTTAATCAAAATTTTTCAGCTCACAAACTGCCAAAGATGGCAGTTCTCTAATCACCACACAAATCAGAAACAAGCAACCTTATCACTATGCCCCTCAGAGAGTTTCTCCTCTGCCGCTTAATTCAAAGGCCCTTGCCTGCTTTGCTTATCGCACCTAGTCCGCCTCCTAGGGCCAGATAAAAGGAATTTCTCCCGCCAGTTCTCCAAAAATATGAATGTAATTAAAACGAAAACCTAATCCAGCAACCAATTAATAATAATATTCGTTCTGCAATCATTCCTCAGTTGCAAACAAATGGTTCAAAGAACTTAATGTTCTGTTCATATCAATGGACAAAATAAATTAAACTTCAAAATATCTAAACTGGATGCAAATGGCGTAAAGGCCAACGAGAACGAGCTAAGGACACTTTTCTACAAGTCCATGACATAGATGTATGCTTGTATTTCAGTAAACACATTTAAACGGCCGGTAGAAAATTTTCGATCCCAAAATATTTTTCGTACCGCAGTGAATTGAATTTCTCCAAATAGCATCAGGTGGGGTAGCAAATTCTCATCCAATTAGGAAAATTAAACATAGACTATATACAAATCCCCAACCTAATGAAATAAGAAACAATATTATGTAAAAAATTAAATTGATCTCTCTTGATCATAACTGATTGCAGCATATAAACCTCTCAACAAAAAGTTGTCCTCAAGTTTTCTTGAAAGGCATTATTTGATTGGAAGATCGCAATAATATTAGCAGGAAGACCTGAATAGTGGTAAAACAAGTTTGGAACTGTAACTACTACTTCATATATTGGGAAACTAGCTTCATAAATTCGCACGCAAAGAAAATCTATACTAGCTTCTCCAGAGCTCACATACTACCATATAACCCAAATGTAGTTCCTGATATCTAGATATAGTTATTACCCTATTTAAACATTCGATTTACAAAATGTGAAACCAGAATTAGACTCAAGCCACAATCCAGTAATAATTTCGTTCAATGCTGAACCTCAAGCGCCAATCAAAAACGGATAAAAATTATCAAGGAAAAGTATAAATTGGACTGTATAGTGTAATGCCCATCTACTTGCGTCGTGGATTGTCGGGGCCCAGTTCAGTTCCGCTTGTAAGATTGGATGGAAGTGATAGGGAGGTCCAAAATCCAGTCCATTATGACTTTCTGACAAGAATTCAAATTTATTCCTGACACCATGAGCTGCAGGAAGTTTACGTCACTAGGAGAGCGACAACATTACTTATTGAACTTATGTTACGAAGCTTCATAACCTTAACGTTAATGAAACAAATTCCTAACACTAACATATTAAATAACTTATTCTAACGATTCATTGGCATAATTTTAACTACAATACGACACTGGGTGGAAGCGCGGCACTGCTTTAGTCTCTCGTCAAAAATGTCCTGCCAAATGAAGCCCGCGTTCATAACTACGGAGAGTAGTTTCGACCTTCGTTAAATACGCGGATATTCACTCACGTGGCTGCGGGTGGCTGCCGCAGACCGGCCGGATGGCGGGTCCTCATTACGAAGAGCGGGGCGGCGCCTCAGGTCACGACCTCCCACTGGGTGCTTTCTCCTCGTGCTGGCAGCGTTGTCGTGGCGGACCAGAGTCGTTCAATCGTGCGGACTCAGTCAGTTGAGGAACACACAGGTACTGCCGTAGTTTAGTGGCGGCGTTGAATGGCCGACCCTGCGCCTATAGGCACTAGGCGGGATGGCAGATACATCTCTACGACGAGCTGACACAGCAAGGATATTGCATCTGCGTGCGTTGCTACAAGTACCCGTCCGCGCTTAGATTTTAAAAGTATGGCTCATACGTGCGGAGAATCCTGAATTGTTAAGTGTTTGATTCGAGAATCTTGAATTCTCCGCCACCCAAAACGGACGTTTCGAACCTGCAGATGCCTCCTCAACGATAGACGTCCATAGGCCTAAACTAAAGGCAGTCTCTTAATTTGAATGTCTCGCCAATGGCGATCGTTACGAATTTCCGAGCAGATCTCGCAGTTGACTACCTGGGCATCTCTTTTTCTCCTTCGCTCTCCTCATCTCTCTCTCTTCTCTCTGTATGCTGATATTCAACGAAAGCTCTCGTCACGCGTCTCGCCTACGAATGTATACTCTCCGATCCCGTGAGTGCCACTCCTTAGTACTCACAACGACAGTAGTGATGTCGAGTTGGCGTTTTTTTTTCCTTCTGAGCCACTAAATTGTGTCAGCGAGGCATCGGCAGTGACAGCCGACATGACTGTGTGGAACGGTATGGCATAAAATTATACCACCTTTGGGGAATTTGGATTCCTGGCGGCGGGCGCGGGCAAAAGGGGTGGCGCTGGCGCAAAAGGAGGGCGGGCGCGTATTGTTGCTTGAGCGGATGGCTCGGGAAGGGAGGTCAGCGGGATATGGACGGGTCATAAATGTGTCCGAAGAGGTCCCTCATCAGCGGTCGTCGGGCAGCTGTCATTGCGTTTGTTCCGCGGCCTGGCGGTCGTTAGGGTCTTCGAACAAAGCCCCGTCCCGCGAACCTACTTAACTGTGATGGGAGCTATTTCGATACGAAATATTATAATTTATTTGGTGACGCCACAATAGAAACATTCTAACAATGAAATGTAGTATCTCAAAAGTCTAAAGCATGTCATACTCTCGAAATACACAGATGAGAGATATACAATGCTCACTCGAACATAATAAAAATGCTGTCAAAAAGGCGCATCTATAAAGGTTACGAATTTCACTCACGCATAAAAGTATATAACTCTCCGTTTCCTCATAACCACTCCTCGGAAAGTTGTAATAAGAGAAAACTTACGCTTCGTAGAATGAGGCAATATTACCAATAAAACTGTGAAACAAAAGATTAAGTGTTAAATATTCGGTAATTTAAACAAGAATTAACATAAGTGAGGTGTACCATTTGGTGTCAAAACGTTTAAGGCACGCATCCCTCAAATCCAGGACATGTGGAATACAATTAAATGATTAGCAAAACGAAAATTTTTTATCCTCGAATTATCTAATTAAACAGGATAGAACGCACGCGTATACAGAAAAAGAGCTGAAACTTAGCGGGGACAATTTGAGGAAAGTTTTATAACTAACCCGGTCACCGACTCTTCGACTTCCTATAGAGAGGTGAAGGAAAATGTATAGGTCCATACCGCTAGAGTCGCAGTTAAGGCTTTAAAACTGAGAAAATCAGCAGGCCATGACTTAATAAATAATAAAATGATGAAAGAATTCCTCGCAATGCAATTACTTCATTATCAGCTCTTTATAATGCTTGTCTAAGATTAGGCTATAATCCAAAGACCTGGAAAACTGCTATTATAACACCAATTTGCAAGCCGAACAAAAATCTACTAGATCCTCTTAGCTATAGACCAATTAGTTTGTTACCGACCTTTGCCAAAATGTTCGAAAAACTTATAAAATCCCGACTATACAAATTTTTTACCGAAACAAATGCGCTACCAAATACGCAATTTGGATTCCGTCCAAACCACTCCACAAGCCATCAACTACTAAGAGTAACGGAGTACATTGCTGAAGCATTTCATAACCTAATGTACACGGCTGCAATTTTTCTCGACATCGCACATGCCTTTGATAAAGTGTGTCATCTTGGGCTACTTTACAAGTTGTAAACCTTAGGAACCCCCGATTACCTCCAAAATATCATTAAAAGCTTTCTGCCAGAGAGGGATTTCAAAGTTAGTATTAATAACAATAAATCAAGAGCACATATCATCAAAGCCGGCGTGCCGCAAGGTTCCCCACTCTCTCCCTTATTGTTCAACATATATATAGCAGACTATCCAGAAATGACTTACTCAGAAATAGCTTTTTATGCAGATGATACCGTATTATTTAATGCAAATTCAAACATTACCAGCGTTTGCAAAGATCTCCAGTCGGACTTAAATGATTTTGTCGAATGGACAATGAAATGGAGGAATGCCATAAACCCTACCAAATCACAGCCTACAATATTCTCACTAAGAAAAATTCATCAACCAGGACAAATTAAAATCAATAATACTGCAATTCCTTGGCTCAATAATGAAACGCCCGTAAAATATTTGGGTGTATTACTGGATCAAAAATTAACATGGAAAAACCATATTCAAGAAATAATGAATAAAACATACTCAAAAATTAACAAATTTTACCCCATTTTTAATAACAAGTCATCGCTTAATCTGGACTGCGCACTATCAATTTTTAAAACGATAATACGTCCCTCATTAGCATACGCCTGTCAAATTTGGAACAATATAGCAAACACACATCTAAAGAAACTACAAATCATTCAAAACAAGTACCTACGAAAAGCCGTACAAGCCCCTTGGTTTATTCCAAATAAGCAAATTCACAGAGAGCTAAACGTTCCTTCCATTAATGAATATATTCAACATATTAGTAACAGATATTTCAACCAGCTTCCGACGTGTACAAGTGCACAAATATTTAATCTAGGCAAAAATGCTTCCATCCCAACCCGCATATTTCCCGGTACCACAAAGACTCTCTTAAACCACCTTAAATTAGAATAATTAAAGGTGAATAAAGATAATAGTAATAATAGTAATAATAGTAATAATAGTAATAATAGTAATAATAGTAATAATAGTAATAATAGTAATAATAAACCAAACTTAAAATGAATTTCTTCTGAATTATTGCTCTGCAGACTGTTTACGGGGTAGCCGTGTGGCCCTCCTCAAATACTGTTTGCCGAAAGGCCAAAAATTATGTGTATTAATAAATTGTAAATTAAAAACCCTGAAAGGCATATTATGCCGAACATGCAAAAAATAAATTTAAAAAAGCCCTTTTCTGGGTTTTAAGACACAGAAAATATTATTTTCGCTTATTTTTTTAAAAATATTTTGCGTTTGAATTTGGCGCTGAGAAAACGTCAAAAATTAGTTATATGAAAATTGTTACGATTTGTATACATTACAACACTATGCGAGTGTTGTTTTACGTCTTCGCAACATCTCCAATCCCTTCTTTGGCATTGCACGTATCTGAAGTAATCCTCCATTAAGTTTTTGTCAAGTTTCGGCACGTCGCAGTCAGTGCGTTTCATCGTCTACAGTAACCGTATTCCCATACTGTCATCCGTCTGGGAATCCGTGATGTCTCGAGTTGTTTTACTTCCGAGACTTCACGGAGCTAGTTAAACAATCCGAAGAATTCCGTTGTAAATTATTAAAAAATTCGAAGAATCCTATTTTAGAGGCATAATTCCTAATGATACGGTCTCTAATTACTCGTATAATGCTGTAAAACCTCTACATATAACACCGAAAAAATGCTGTTAAGTAGCATCGCTTAGTATTCGTTAGAAAGGGTTTTGTTAACCAGATTTTGAGAGTAACGGGGTGTCTTCTAATAGGGAAACCTGTAAATTGGCTCTTTCTTACTTGTATAAACTTCACATGCTAATTAAGGAATTAATGAAGCGAAAGTATAAATCCAAATAGCTTGCAAGACGAAGCACTGCATAGAAAAATTCTGGATCTAGAATCTGCCAATATGGACAAAACTAGCAATTATTTTTTTTTTGTTTTAAATAAACGGCAATCTAAAACACTTAATGGTACAAAAATAATATCCGGTAGAACAATTTCATAGTGATTTTTTTCATGTTTATCTCACATTGTATCATACATTCGTTAAGAATCTAAAATTAAAATTAGTATGGCTTTACTTCCATTATGCGTAAAGTGAGCGGTTTTCCTGAAGTCTAGAATTATTTTAATGAAAATTTTTAAACGATCATATTTTAATAAACAAGTGAGCCACTCTGCTACCAATATTACATCATGATAGAACAACACTAATGATAACTACACATTATTTCAGATCGTTTTATTCGGAAGTACAGGTAACAATAAAATTTTACATTTATTAACAAATACAATGTTGAAAAGTAAAAAGAAATATTTTAAATAAACGAACAAGTACAATATTGAAAAATAGTATTGAGAACAATAGCATAGGATAGACTCGAGATGAAATATTACAGCAGAATGAGTGGTTTACCAGAATCTTCTGAACCGTCGCAAAAAAATGAGATGCGGTTTTCACTAATACAAACGTATTCAAGCGGCACATTTTAAAAAATATTATTGCATAGCTTCTTTATATTTAGATGTAAAGTATGTCGATTTTTAAATAGAACTATATTTGTTTAGACAATTACAACTAGCATGAACTCATGAGTTCATGAATGTATTTGCTGTCCAAGGCAAATTAATATTTCTTCAAAAAATGTAAAGTTTTTTATCCACGCCGACTATGCTAACCAGGTGGGTTGGCGCTTCGGAACGGAAAGACTGCATTTGCGGGATAATAGTAGGCGTGCTTTGTAAAACTTTACAGTTCTAAAAAATATATGTGACATAGGGCAGATGGTATATATACAAACTTCACTTCACGGTCGTTATCATAGAACAAATAAATCTGCAAAGTAATTTTTGTCAATATCACTGAAATCAAGGCTATTCAATTACACATGTGACTTGCTGTCACTCCTGGCGAAAACTGCTTTCCAATATATGTAACAGTTCAGGAAATATTTGAAGCAATCTCTATGGAAGTCGCCATATATGTTGTGCATTATATATATTTTAGAAATAAAATACTGTAGTTCAGCTGAAACTCTACTTCAAAGTGTCATTATGATGCGATTCTTCGTCAATACGTATTTACATTAGTTTAGAGAATTTGAAATATTTACTCTTTGATGAAGTGCACTGTAAAGTTGAACAATATATTCCTGGGAGATCGGAAATCCTCTTTTTAATTTCGGGGTGAAAACTAAAAATCGAAACTTCTTTGCAGCGCACTCTTCATCTCTGGAAGTGGTCATGGGCAACCTTTACTTCGGCCGCGGAAACAACAACGTGAAGAAATGTTGTCCGCTGCGAGCCTCTCTGTCGTGCCTTCTCTCCGCGCTTTTCCCACCTTCACATTGATTCCTGAGAACGCGCCTGAACGCCTTCAACGCGCGGAACACCTGCCCCCGGTGGAAGCTGATCGCGTAACAGATCGGGGTGTGCCCGTACCTGTCCAAGGCGTCCACATTCGCTCCGGCGCTCAACAGACTCACCGCGACTTGCAGCCAGCCCGGGATGACCGCGAGGTGCAGGGGGGTGCAGCGGGCGTTGCAGACGGCGCTCACGCGGGCTCCGAAGCGCAGCAGCGCCACGACGATCTCCGCGTGGCCGCGGAAGGCTGCGACGTGCAGCGCGGTCGCACCGTCCGGGTAGCGCAACCGCGGGTCGTTGGGGTCCATGCCGAGCGCGAGCAACGTCGACACCACCGGCAAGCTCCCGGCGAACACCGCCCGCAGCATGTACCAGAACACGTAGGAGGAGTTCGTCGTCTGGGTTCTGGCCACCAACTGTCTCAGAGTGCTCGGACGGTGGATATGAAGCTCTCGCGGCCGACCGTTTTCGTCAACCGCAACCAGATTCCATCTCGGATAGTGATATACATCGCGGTCAGAATCGTGATCGGAGTCGCTCTCGTCGTTCTGGCCTTCCTCGCTGTCGGATGTGTCCGAGGCTTCGGCCTGACCATTGTTCGCGGTCCCATCCCTATTGGAATCGGACGATGCCGAAAAGTCTAGCCCGCTTTCGTAGTCTTCGCTGTCGTCATCGTCCATGAGCAAGTTCTCTTCTTGGATCTCGTCTCTCTCCCCTGCATTCATGATTACAGGTTGGGGCACGACCTGTAAATCGTCGTCCGCTGGTCGTTGGTCCAACGAATGGTGAGTTTCCGGGACGATGCCAGGGACATCTTGCGGGTCCATCTGAAATTCAAAATTTACGCAAAAGAACATGAAAATGTCGTTATTACAACTAACGTTATTTTGGTCTAGTTATAAATCGATAAAATAGCGTGTTCCTTCTCTATAAGATTATTTATGTAGAGAAACGTTTAAGTTAATACAGCCAAATGTAAAAAGAATGTAGCTTAATTCGACAGGGTAAATAATTGATATTTTTTGACATATGAAAAAGTGTGTCGTACAATTCAAGACTCGGCATTAAACAGGATGTAATTGATATTTCTGTTAAATTAGCGCTTTTAACAGAATGATGAATGAATCAATCCCTATAACCTAATTAATTATCAAAATTCAGACGCACTTCGTGATAGTGTTATGGGGCGATTATAAATGGCAGAAGTTTTATGTGCCAATAGGTTTAACGTATAAATGAACTAATTTTTATCAAAATTATGGAAAATGGAACTTACATCTTTTTCTATTTCAAGCCTTCAATTTTTTTTTAAAAAACAGAGACAAAATAACTTCAAATACAATAAAACATTTACATTCCAAGCAGCCTCAAGAAAAGTGTGAAAATTTTCTGTAGCACATTAAAACCCTTATAAAATAACTAATTCATATAAAGAATATTAGAAAAAATGTTTTCGTATTTTTCTTACATGTACAAATGCGAACAGATACTAAGACTTTGTTCAGAAAGCTTTTTTTGAATGGCTCTGGAAAGAGTTTAAGTAGAGTAGCCCCCCCCCCCCCAAATTATGCTACACGCTCTGATAGAAATTACGGATAGGCGATTTTCATGTCTGCTCTTCATACGCTTTGTCCCTGCCGCATTGTAATGTCCATTTACTTTCAAAGGCAAGTTTTCTCGCTTCGCTCGCCAGGATCCAAGTCACGGCGAGGCTCGGGCCTTCGACTCTCGCGTTCACTATAAACATCATTGAGTTTATCCACCGTATAATTACCAATTCACTTTTGTAATAAAGCACTTTTCAAGAAAGCCCTCTGAATTAAAACTGCGCAGTTGCCACCGGAACGGCGCGAAGTACCGGTTTAAACGGTCTTCTGTAAGTTGTACCGTATAGTAGACTTCACTCTTGAAAATGATATCATTCAATTTTTCTAAGGTTTTAGTCTAAAGCAGTTGAACATCGAGGTGAGTAAGAAATTGAAACGAGGACAAACGCTTGAATGCAAGTTGTTCACCGCCCGTTTCGTTTCTGTTCAAGCATCAACGCAACGCGAATGGCCTCTGTTTGCGGTGTTGATGTTTCAGCTTTGCCGAGAGACCTCTTTCGCAAATAATTCGAAGGTGAAATTCTCCAAAGAGATTAAAGGGCTCTTGTCCATTACTTCATTCGATTGCATTGCATTATATTTATATATGATTATATTAGATTATGACATATGCATTATATTAGATTATGACTTACCTATGAATTTATACATTTTCTTTAGAAATATAAATTTAACCTTTCGTTTTTATAATATAAAATAGGAAATTTGTATCAAACCAATTCACAAACATCTTCATAAATATGAAAATCAAATAAAAAGAATTCTTGTAAAAGGAAATCTACTTGCCATTGTTACTGAAGAACAATGAACATTTTTTTCTTTGAAGTTAAAAAAAATTAACTGAGAGCAACTTTCCATTTCTGACTGAATGTTGACAACCGTAGCATTGGAGAGTACGCGTGAATCCGCACAAGTGTTCTTTAACTCATTTCGCTAGATGCTTCTGGAGTGAGAGGTCTTAATTATATAGTACAGCCGTCAAAACTGAAGGTGGTAGTATAAAATAAAATATCGAGCACGTTTTCCGATTCAGTTTACTACATGACACTGACGTGAAAAGTGTTTTATCAAAGGTCAACAACGTTCGTTGGTTTATTTTGGTCATAATTCATCTACTATTTTGCAAGTTTGGTAAGGGCGAGAGGGTAGGTAGAGATTCCGGAGCTTAAGCTTTGTGTTTTTCTCTTTGTCTTTTTCTGAAAAAAAAAAAACACAAACGTTGTAACAAAAACAAATGTCTTTTAACTTGTTTGTGAACCAAAGTGTATCAAATAAACTCCTGAACAGCAATTAAATACGAAAACTTACCTTTCCCACCTTTTCTTCGCGAGTCGCGAACGTCAGAATTGCTGTTTCTCTCTAGAGTGCCGCCGCGCTTAAGGAAAGTCTTCGAGGAAGACAACGGCAGTGAAGCCAACACAATAAAACTGAATTTTCATTACAAATCTGTGTTTATAATTATATTTTACTATTCAAATATAATGTTCTTACTTTTATTATTATAATTTCACAGTGCATATTAATTAATTTTTAAACATAGATTATAACATAAATATAGAAAATTTAGTACGAATGAACAATGAATTTTCATAGTGAAAATATTTATAAACGATGGTTAGAATAATCTTAATGTTCCACCTTCTTGTTAGTTGTAGTTTGCTAAAGTTCATGGATTGACAACAGAAATTCTCTAAATAAATGGGTGGACTGTAAACAAAGTACCAAATTCGTACAGCTTTGCCCTCATAATTCACACAAATGAAATTAACAGAGAATAGGTAATTTCAAAAATACTTGCATTTGTAATTAAATCATGAATATTTTAGATGCCATTGTAAACAAAGTACAAATTTCCACTAAAGTTTCTTTACTTCTATATTGTTCTATCCTTTATGCATGTATACTAACATTTCAATTTTTTTAATTTATAATACTTTAAAGATCACACTAAATCTCTGAAAGTGGATACATATCTCTTTAGTATATATTCTTCGATTACGTACGTAATAAACAGTCCCCTTCTCTTCCTAGCCGCCATATAATTTTACAGTGACAAACTCAGAGACAAAGTAGTTCTCCATGAAATCAACATTATTTTTTCTATCAAGACATTTGATCTCTAGTCTCAAAAACTTTAATATTACTGAAAACTGTTGTGGCTAACATGGAGAATAGTACACAAAATATATTTCTCTCACCGAATTTTCTGAAGATTGTAAACATTATTTTGCAATAAAACCAGGTCATTCTAATGTTCCGACATACTTCAATGGTTTTGATATATTCCTTAAAAATTATTAGTTTTATGCCTCATAAAATTAAATCTGTTCTAATTGTGTTGATGTGCTCATTTTCAACAATTTCAATATCCACAACGCTGAACTCACAGCAACTGCATACGTTGACGTGGAATCCAGATAGAAAATACTGAAGATGGAGTGACATCTTCAAATATTAACTTGATCGTGGGAAACACATATCAGAGAATGTGTAATGTTCCATTAAAAGAAACTGCCGTAAACTGTAAATTTGTGCATTTTTAAAACTTTTTGTATTCTCTTAACTCTGCACTGCTTTCCACATTGGGCATCTTGCAAACCTTTTTTTAGGTAGTTAGTGGAACTTGGAAGTTTTGACCGTCGAGATAGTGTGACCCACCAGTGCTAAATCATCTTTATTTATTCGTGTGCTGCCACATGTTAGATTATGAAACGACACTAGGCTTAAGATAAATTATTTTGCGCACTTTCTAAGAGTCGTGCACAGGAAGTGAAATCATTTTAGTGTTTGGTGTGAAAGAATTTCTATTCTAACTACACATCTCTGAAACAATAAATGTAACAATTGTATATGATATTAAAATGAAATAATAAAAGACTATTTCAAAATTATGGAGTAATGAATAAACACAAAATATTCTTGATTTATTTGGATTTAATTCATTTTTCGATAAAACCAGTTTGTACATTTGTACATTTATTCTGTTGATGAATATGAATGAACAGTAAATAGTGCAAGGAGAAATAATCCTATCAACGTGACGAGGATAGCTGACAAATTTCTTAGCATAAAGGATTTGCCGAAACGTCTATTAAACCAAAAGACTGAATGGAAACAATTTAATAAGAGATGAGATGGATGAGAATTGAACTTGGAGTGTTAAGTATCTGTAAGTAGCAGAACACTTGCTATTTGAATTGGGTATTTATTTGCATAATAATTTAATACTTTATTTTCAGATATCTTTGAATAAAATGAACAGTGAAAGGTTGTAAATTTAAGGAGGGACAATACACCACCCATTTCAATGCTGAATAGTGTTACTGTTGCATCACGAATTGGAAATAACTGTCTGCCGATCGCAATCAAAAAGTATTATGTATGGAAGCAGATTGAGTATGTATCTCCAGTATATCAGGATTTTTTTAAATCCCTGGAGAGGGGCTATTGATTTCGAGAGAAATGAAATGTTTTATCTATCAAACAAAGTGTCCCTCTATTAAAGAAATATGGTACCAATTAGTGTGATTTTATTTCTAACCAGAATGATCTGGTTACTCATCAGCAGTTCCCAACCTTTCCGTTTCATACCTGTTCCCTCATGTGTAAGTTTTATTTTTAATGAACTTCCAGTTCTGCACTATTGGACAGGTCATAATTATTCAACCATTGTAAAGTAATTATGTTTATGCAGCTGCAGACAAAAGTAGTTCATACCTCCCAGGTTTGAAACCACTGTCCTAAGCGAGGTAGTATGTATTAATTAATGCTGTTACAAGGGAAAATGTAATAGTGAGAAATTATTGAATCTTACATCAGAAACAAACTATTTCTCAGTTTAACATCACCTTGCACAGTGTTCATTAAAGTGAGTGTCATGGTTTAAGGTGTTAACTCAGGGAGTTAACACTTTCCATAAGTTAAAATTTAGTAGTTTCAATAAGTTACTGTGGGGAATTTTATCATTAGTCTTAAATGTAAATTTAATTTAAAAATATCTTTAGATATTTAATGAAAAAAAAGTTCCGGGCAAAGTCACAAGCTCATATCTCCATTGCTGTATTTGAGTTAACACCATCTTGCACTAAGCTCTTCAATTACTCACATCGGGCTGGTCAACTGTATAACACTTGTTTCGGAAATAACGTATTAGGCGGACTTCGAATCTCAAACTAGTGATTTGAATTGCTTGTGGGTTGAATTATTTTTATATTACATAATGAGAAATAGGTGTGCACATTTAGCACCATTCCTTTGAACTGCTTATGCAGAGAACTCTTTGCTGTTGGATTGAACTGGTCTTTCTCAGCAGCCCTTCTGCACTGCTTGCCTAGATATACTGCGGAAGAAAGTGGTCCTATAGCGATACGCTGGCTTGCAACTACTAGATTTAACTTCAGACCTATAATTTCAGAAATGTGGACAAGAAAACTCCCACTAAAACCATACATATATTCAGAAGACAACCATTTTTAAGAAATAAATTTTTAAAGACCTCTCAAAAAATATCAAGTAAGCGTAAAATCTACGCGAACACACGGCTCCGCTCAAATTAAACTAGTTCTTTGAAGTGGCAATTTCTTTGGTAAGGGTTCTTTTCCTTGTGCACTAAAGAAACTATGCTCCTAAAAGCCTACTTTCTTATCCTTTTGGCCATTTTCTAATCCACATTTGCGGGTCACGATTGTGAAGCGTCTAACAATTTGATAACCATTTCCGATATTTAAAGAAGATTTTAACAATGATTCCCAATTTGTTTTCATAATCCAACACAACGTAAGTTGTGATTTTTACTTTCTCTAGTATTAATGGTATACACAAAGTTTTACGTAGCTCAAAAGAAAGTTATGAACTCTTGCAAAAAAAAATGTAGACTACCTTCACATCGTTCAAGACTCTCCAAAACTATTTCCCTAACGATCTGAATGCGAGGCACTTCGAATTTCAAACTGGCCTTTTAAAGAACTGGATATGATATACATTAATCTCCATGTCATTTTCAACATTTGCTAAAAGGGCTCAATTTTTCTTTAACTATTTTTTCGAAGATGCATCTTAATTCATGTAAATTAAAAAACAGCGACATAATACGCCAAGTCAAAACCAGTAAAAAGGCACGTTACTGTGTGTGTGTGTGTGTGTGTGTGTGTGTGTGTGCGTGTGCGTGCACACACTTTCCCCACTTGAATTATTCCTGTAACTACACAACTACACACACAGATTTAGAATTTAAAAAAAGTCAAATATGTTCCGCACGTAATTGCGAAACTAATCACGGTGATCAGATAATCATACTAAAATCATGTGATTATTTTTTTTTCAAACATTTTGATTACAAACTCAAAATTGTTGGTTCGAGTCTTTGCTTTATATAAATCTAGTCTATACGTAGATTCTATGTTTCACTAACAATTTCAAAACTACCTCTCTTTTCTCTTACTATACAGGAGGAGTCTTAGAAGCTTACTGTCACACAGCAGCATTGCAAATCATGTAAATAAAGTAAAAAATCTGACCTTCAAGATTTTTTGTGTGGCCTGGTTGGCTTTTCAGATAAATGTTTACATATATTTTATATTTGCTGTGGAAGGGAGGAGAAAGACTGTGGTATGTCCTACAATGGGCTTGGAAAACTCATTATTCACAGGGTGCATGGGAACTCGATCCATGCTCAGAATTGTCGTAAATGTTAGTAATAGTGTAATTAGAAAGTGTCCAGAAAATCCCAATATTTATGGTGTGCCAAGATCACAATACTCTGACTTTCATATCACACTAATTTCATAATATATCAGTTATTTCAACACTTCCATCTCATTGATTTGAGTTTGACCAGTTTCTAAGTTTGAGTTTAAGCGACAACTCCCTTTTGCGCATATGAGAAGTGGTCGAGCATTAATGGTGGCATTAAAGTGGATACAGGGAAAAATTCTGCTAAACTTTGAAAAATAATAAATATTATCGGTTTTTATCAAGATTTAACTTTTTGAATCCTCGTATAATTATCTATACAGATTAATACTGATTTAGTATACATTAAAACTACACAAACCAAGTGTTAAATTACAATACGTAAAAGAGGAAAAGCACTCATCTGGAACTTTTGTATAAACTTCACAATGCAACTTCTAAAATATGACCAATACCAATAAACGTACTTTCATATTGTTCTGTGACTTACACTACTAAATATTCTGAAATATTACTGAAGAACTATAAACAAAGCTTACAAGGCACAAGCACGTCAAGGCGGGAAGTCCAGGTACAAACACTTGAGGTACAAACACAAGGTATAACTTGAGTTTCTCGAGTCGAACTACTTCCTGTACGCAGCAGGAAGCCACTGGGCGAACGCCGTGCTCAAATTGTGGCGGCACTTGGGGGCGTCGGCGCCGTACACGTCCCGCAGCGTTTTGCCGTTCTTGGCGAGCGCGGCCGCCTGGTGCTGGAGGATGACCCTGGCCAGCGGCACGTTTGCGTTCTGCACGGCGTAGCACATGGGCACGTGCCCGAGCGCGTCGCGCCGCGAGCAGTCCGCGCCGGCGAGCAGCAGGGTGCGCGCGCAGGCCACGTGGCCCGGCACGGCGGCCGCGTGCAGCGCCGTGAAGCCGCGCCTGCACGGCACGTTCACGTGCGCGCCGCCCCGCAGCAGCACCTCAACGCACGCGTGGTTGCCGCGGTAGGCGGCCGCGTGCAGGGGCGTGGTGCCGTCCTGGTGCGCCGCGAACGGCCCGTTGGGGTCGGCGCCCCCCGCCAGCAGCGCCTGGAACAGTCGTTCGGAATAAAGATAGCTCATGCATAGCCCTCTATCACCAAAGTAGCTACTAGTTTTCTCCAGCTCTCCTCCTGCTATAAATTTTTGGCTGTCCGGGAAACGCTGCGTCGTTGGCTGGGAGGCCGACGTTTCGCCTGACATGTCGCAGGCCTCAGGGCAGTAACGTGTGCATCTCCTTCTGCTAGTTGGGGTAGGAGTAAACCTGGGATTGTGGGTTCCCATTTTGTTAGCAATACTATAAAACAAAGTCTGCAGTTAGTTTACAGATGGAAAGGTTTTCTATTAATCAGAAGATAAAATTTCCCGTTTTTAAATGTTACTAACAATGCTTCTTGTGATACTTTTATTATTATCATCCAACTATGCTTAGTAAAAAGATAAAGGGTAAGAATTCTGGTGCTCATGAAAACCTGCGCAGTTTATACTTCTCCCCCGTCGTCACATTTACATGTTCTTGGTGTGTGTTCATTTAATGAATATAAAATCTCACTCAGACTTGAGTGAATAAATGTGTTAGTTAATTTATATATTTGTCAGTCCCTCTTAAATTTTAACTTTTTACATTAAACGTTACATTATAAAATGTTACAACTCCCTGCATTAACAAGTTTTACATATTGTCTGTCAAAGAAGGGGACAAAATTTTATGTAAAATATTTGTCTACTAGATTTTCCATTAATTTATTATAGTATCAAAAAATATCGTAGTTTTTATATAGATTTAGTTTTATACGGTCGTAAGACTCTTTTTGCGTCACTAATTCAGATTAACAGTACATATTGGGGCAACCTTTCTTAGAAATATAAAACATCACTGAAACATCAAAGTGCATTAAATATCCGGTAAAGAATTGCGGTATTGAAAACAGCTCATGGTATATAAAGAAATATTTTTAACTTAAACATACTACTGTAACGTACTAGCGACCGCATGATTATTTGGGGACGGGCAGAAAGGGATTTAGCAACAGGAAAAACCTCGCCACAGGGGGGAGAGAAAGGCTTCCTGTAATGCGAGCGCGTGGGAAAGGGAGACACCAGGCGTTCTGGGGTTCCCTGGTCTTAGAGAACGGATGTCCAAAATTCGGAGCTGCGTGCAAGCATAAGCGAGCTGCGAAGGCGGCGTGACGTATGTCACATGAGGGACAGCTATAGAAGGGAGAATACAGAGTCAGTGGGTGGGTTCTGGAGAAAGTGTGATCACCTCGTGCTGATGCACAAAACTTGCGCCAGGGCCTTGCAGCGGCGAGCAAGGCTTGCGAGGAAAGTCACGTGTTAACGCGCCTTTGGAGACTGTTCCATGTGTGACTGCGGTCACGTGGAAGTGATGTGTGCGTGCTCCGAGGTGAAGAGTGGTTAAGATCCACTATCACACCAATCATCAATCGGTTAAGATCGCTGCTGCGATCAAGGCTAATCAATAGTTGATGAGCCTGTATTGACTGTGTCCGAGTGTGACATCCGGTCACGGAAGCTTGGCTTTGCGCGCGCTTCAAATTTAAGAGTGGCGAATGCCACGAATAAAACAGATTACCAATCTGATTTGGATCGCTCCCGCGATTGGAGGAAAATGGGTCTACCAGAGCTAGTGAGTGTAGTGTAGATAATTTAACTGCACCAAATTGTTTTACTCGTAAATAACTATTTTATTTATTTAATAGGTAATTATTACAAACAAATTAGATTACTTGATCCTATGTGGCTAGGCCGAAGGCCTTTAAGCCATTACAATACCTACATCCTTTCGCGTTCTAATCTTTCGAATCCTGGTATTCACCCCAAATGGTCTCTCCATCGCATCAAAGCCGCGGAAAAGAGACCACAATGTACGGCTCAGGAAAAAACCCCTGAAGGGGGAAAAACCTGCCGTCAGAAGCCGAGTACATTCTAATCTATCCGACATTTATTTTAGCTATTTTATTTTCTGGCGCGGGCGTCCCGCCGTCTCCTTCCAGTGCTTGGCCTCCTCAGCACCTGAAATCAAACGGCGCCACAGAAGATCGTCCGCACCAACGCCTCTGCCCTTACATTTTCGATCCCCCCTTCCCTTCACCACCTAATATGCTTATTACGTAAATAACTATATACGAAATCTGGTGTTCACTGTGAGTACACATGACATCACACTGCCTACTACATTATTTAGTATGTTTCTTTGGTACGTTGAAAGGTCAATTCATATACATAGATACAACACTTTTGATGTTCCACATTTTCTCCCATTACAATGTCTGGTTTGCACTTTATTAACCGCTCCCTTAGAAGTTCACCATGATTGTCTTAAAATTATAAAGCACTAGGTTTAATACTTTCTTAAATAATGCGTCTAATTTCTAGCAAAATTAATATGGAAGAGAAGACTTTATTCCTGTTTAAGACGAGATTCGCCACGAGTCATTGGGACACCGGCATTTTGCAATGAAATTTTAGTTATATTTAGATTCTTAATCTTTACTAGTATCATTTTTGACGTGATGCAAAAGGTTTAACACTTTTTAAGTTAATAAACGGTTTTAATCAACATTTAACTACTTCGCTCATTTCGACTCCCGAAAGATAGTCTATCTTGAAACTGTACTATATATTTGTGCGTTACACTAATCGCCTCCGTCTGTTATTGCGACATTTCCTGTGAGATTCTACAGTTTTTATTTCATTTATCACCCGGCTCTTTTCCAGTTACAAAAAGAAGTGCAATACATTTCGCGTCGCCGTTTATTGATTCATTTGTCTCTGCTTTCGAGAAATGTTATTTCGTCCAAGGTGTGTTAAATTCGATTTATTACGTTGTTCAACATTACGTCGTTCGCTAACATCTTAGATCGGACGAGAGTTTTCAGATCTTGCGAGATACTCGGGATATTTCCGGAGAACTAAAGAAAATGATGACAGGTCCGAAGACTAGTAAGAAGTGCCAGCTGGCAGTGAAATTGTCATTACGAACTTTAGTTGTATGTAGATAAATTATTTCTTTAGAACCTATGACAAATTGCCAGCCGGTTGTTTGAAAAAATTTTTTTACGAATTCCAATACTCTTCGTATTTTCCTCTTCAATATTGAAGGTTTTATTCGAAATATTAACGTTCATAAATATTAGCAATTATTAATGAGGTTTAACCCCTCTGCAGTGACGCAGGGTCTGAGAGACCCACGAGGTCCCCGGTATGGTTGTAGTGGATTGAGTTTCGCTGAGAACACCTTGAGCGTCTCAGTGCCAGTCATCGCCTTCCATGCAGTTTCAACATCGCGACTCCGGATATTCTTATCTATTCTTATGACTATGACAGCTCGGTTTTCCTACGTCGGGACTGAAGAACACCTTGGCTAGGTGGAGAGATGTCGGTGGCAGATTGTAGTGTTCTACAGCATGTAGAATGTTGCTGCATTCAATGCATTTATCATATTTCTGTCCAACAGAAGTACAATAATAAAAAGACAATTATGAACAAATTGTGTACTAAACTTGTAATGAATCAATTCCAATACAGAGTGTGCATCATATATTTCCAAAGAGATCAGAAAGAGCGAGAAAACCAATAGCTGGAAAGTAAGCTAGGTGTGCTAATTACACCAAGAACAACATGGATACAATTTCATTGGGAGAAGTGTTACTCTCGTATCACTCCTCTCTGTGCATGGAGCATGGAAAAATTGTGTGTGAAGCCTGCTTGGTAAATCGCGATACAATGCAAATAATGCATTTTTGGAGAAATGACAAAAACTCGTCAACAAAAGTTACTGAGTGCACATCGTTTACCATTCCTGTTGTATCATTGGGCTATGATCCTTAATAACAAAATAGTTATAACTGAAAAATTAAGTGGGTCTGACAGACCCTTGCGTCACCGGCCGTGTCACAAAAAACGGCGTTACTACTGCATGGTGCTCAAGGCTGGACGAACAGAAGATTTAGACTTATTAAGTTAAAAACAGTAAAAACTATGTGAAGTATGGAGAAGATCATCAGCACACTTTTTTGAGTTCCAGAAACCCTTCCCAGAATTTTAACTATAAGTAGTTGAAAAATGAGTAAAATTTAAAAATAAATAAAAATAAAATGTAATAAAAACGCGAGATTAGCGACATTCGAGAAACTATACATTTTCGTTCCGAGGTCTCGAAAAATTATTTGCAACGGTAAACGAACTGCAGATTTTATTTTCTGCATTGCTAACAAAACAGTAAAGCAAAAGGAGAGTTCGACAAAACGTGCGCATAGTGAAGCTACAGTAGCTGGCTGCTCGTCGAATACCGAATGTGTGGAGTCGCCTGCGGGGGGGGTGGGGGGGACTGATGTAAAGACGGTCCAGCATATTGAAGAGGCCGCGCGGAAAAGCGGGGTCAGGCGCTTGGCACCAGCGGTGGCCTTCGTTAGCACACGGCCCCCTGGCACTAACTCGAGAGATCGCGGCCTCCTAACACCGCAAACGGGTTTGTACTGGCTTTGCAAGCACATGCCGACTGCGTTTGCGATTGCCCCCGGGGGGTAGGGGCTCAGCGCCAGCTCATGCGCGCCAAGCGGCATCTCCAGCTCTCGGGGCCACGCCGGCGACCGGCGGGATCCTCGGCGGGCGCCGGACTCATCTTGGAAGCTCCGCAGCGCATGGCTTGCTCCGGTTGAATGTGACTGACGGGGGCCCATTTAGAGGGAGTCGCTGCAAGCAGTACAACCCGTGGTTAGATGGACGAAAGTTAGCCTCGCTTATGGTAACGTGCAACGTAACTGTCCTTACATTTATTTTCTAACGTCAAAAACGGGGGGGGCTGATAAACTATGGGAAGAAGTATTCTGTGCTAGTTTCCTTCAGTTCTGGGATCCCTATCCTACCTTAACCCATGTACAATTTGAATTCTGAATAGATGGAATTAAGAGTTTTTGGCAGTAATTGATAAGGAAGTATTCGCTCTTGTGCAATAATCAACTAAAAAGGTGGAAAAGTTTACATTTTAGCTATTATTCCATATCATGCGCTTCGTTAAAGAATCAACTTCCTGCCGCGAGAACGTGAACGATAATTTGAATTTATTTCTCCCTTAACTCTAAAAAAACTTGCATTTATAATCAAAAGGAAAACGAGGAGCCATTTCAAATGATCATGGGATCTGAGCGAAAAAACTGATCGAGATGGTGATCATTGTTCCAGAAGGTGAGATACAATCGTCAATGACCATTGATACATTATTTGTCTCACTTTTATATGTATTCTTTTCATTTTATATTAGTCATTTTCTTCAATACTCTAGACTGATGAAAATTAATACGCCGCGAGAAAAATCAAAATTTTGAAGTCCCTCACTGAGTGCGATTTTAAAAATAGTTTTTTGATAAACATATTACACTAGTTTTGTGTCTCAGACTATCAGATGCAATAATTACCACATTGAGGAGCTGGTAACGTCAAAACTAATTTCTTATACATAATTCGCTTTTTATGGTCCGAATGCCGTTGCACGCTATCGGCTGAAATTTCATGAGTGGAATAAAGGTAACGTAGTAACATAAGATGATCTAAGTAACGAGAAGAAATACAAAATGTTTATATCAACATTTTAAACAAAAACGAAGGTAATGATTTTTTTTATTTCTACTCTTATTGTAACCAAGTTTTGTCAATTTTCTACGAAATAAACCGTGTAAACTCTACTAACTTATATTCAATTAAGATGGAGACCATTTTTAACATCGCCTTGCTGCACTTGAAAGCTCTGGGGTAAATAGATAGTTATCTAAATTACGAGGTTCCCTGGTCCCAATCCTGTATGCATAGAGAAAATACATGTTCAGTTTTTAACAAAATACACCTCCGACGTATCTGAATGAAATGTTCGTAAGGTCTCCTTTAGTATTTACATATTAAAAGAAAATGATCAAATTTAGCAGTCAAATATAATTGTCTACTTTTGGTTAGTTTCTAAAGCATTAAGTGTTATGAAGCATTTAAAGCTCGAACAATATGTGACCTACACAATGTTATTGCAGTATTCATGAATAAGTTTTTGTTAAAAAAATTTATTTACTTCAGTGATTCGAGAGAATTTTATTTTCTCTCCAGAACGGTGCATACTTCTTTGTAAAAAAACATTTAGTGAGTTGTTCAGTAGCTATTTATCTGCTACATGCTACTAGTCCACAACCAAATTGGTTTTGTAGATTGAAAACGTAAATCTATTGAATTGGTTAGTTTATTTCGAAAGGCAATTCAAGACTTTTTTATTCCCATGTCTTCCTACCTACCTGTTAATAACAAGTAAAAACGGTTTATGGGGGGAAGTTGGCTTGTCTGAATCCGTTCAAAAATAAGGTACGTTTCAAGTACAACACGAAAGCGCGGAGGAAATAACAGCATGCTCCTGGCGTATTGAAACGCTCCCGGGTGAGGAAGGTCCCAGTGGGTTCGCCCTTGAAGAGGCTTCTCATTTAGGTTTGTGCAGCGATAAGCGACAACATTCAATTGTGAATATTAAGCTTGGAAAAATACTGCCACTACCACCACTGTTTTTCACTTCCCAGTCTTTTGAATGACCTGGAATCTTAGCCAAGTTCCTACTCAATTTAGCGGAACAAATCCCAGAGCTCCGAAAACTATTGGGAAGACCTTTGCTTTTACCCCTCACATTCGACTATCAGGATTTCCAAACTCTTGTATTTAAGACGTTCCTCTGCCTCCCTGATTACGGCATTTTGATCGCAACGCATTGTAACATCTATAAGTCGACATTATTTTGTTCTCTAAATCACGAATGACCTTTGTTTGCTGCTATAATACGATCAGTTTGAAATATTTGTTCATACAATATTGTACACAGTAATTGACGTCACGAGTTTTGTTGAGCGTTCGTACCACTGTTCATGTGTTTGGAACTTCGAGAGCGGCACAGATCTGTCAGTGGAAGCAACTACACACCTTATCGTGTCTATTCATGTATTCAACCTTTGCAAGAATTGGACAGGCTGAGACAATACTATCAATGGATTCTACCAGTACTTATTTTATTAATATTGTTTTTTAGTGCTCTGAGATGAAATGAAAACTGCTTTTTTTCATCGGACAATTAATGTTAATTTCCTGTTACCTTCCAAGGGGCTGATCTTCTTTCTGTAATTCCGAACTTTAAATTTCGGCGTGCGGACCACACTTCCTGTAAACAAAAGTTATTTCATCATTAATAACGAAACAAAATATGTAGACTGCACCAGCTAATATTCCACAGATCCAGAAGTTTTGCATATTTTAGACTATAAAATACAATAAAATCAGGGAAACAATATATGATATTCGTAATTTCCCTTTACCTCCTCTGCCTTGTCGGATGATTTCGCGAATGTTGCCCTACGATGAACAAACTTGCCAGCTCTTAACGAATTTAATGTACATTGAGCAAGTGCTGAAAAATATTTTTGGAAAATCGGCATTCACACTATTTGCCAGATTTATTTTGCAAATAAATGAGCCATCGCATGCCGCGGCGGAGCTAAGAAATATGAATTACAATCGCAATTTCCCTTGCGCAAGCGTATTGTTTATTAATGTCCGACCATTGCAAAGCCAGCACTAGATCTGAAAAGCAGTAAGTTATTTTCACAAAAAATCCTATTAGGGTCTTACCCTCATTGGGATCGAGTGAATCTACTCCAGATACCGCGATATCGGAAAATTAAATGGGAGTTCCACGAAGTCAAAGTGTAAAGTGCTTTGGCATAAAATTCACGATAAATTGTGTGTCGCACAGACTGATTGGATTATGTTAATCCCAGAGGTCAAAAATGTCAAATATTTGTAGCGAACAGTAAACAATGCCCAAGATTCTACGGCCATATTACTTTACGCTTTTTCATTCGAAGTTCACTTTAAATATTTTAAAATAATATTTCTTATATTACCCCTTAGTAACCACCATGTGAATTATTCGATTCGTTACCGAAACATCCTTGGAAATGACAATACGAAATCGCGAACGAAATGGAGTCTTCTAATTTTGTATTCATTTAAATCATAGTTTGACGCTTCGCAGTTGCTTGACTGAATTGGTAACGAGGATCCGGCTTTCACTAATATAAAACCTTGCGTCTGCGCATTGCACATTTTCCAACACCTTTTAAACCGAAATGCATAGTTCCCAAATAGTTTAGGAAATGCCAAAAACCAACGCAAATTCGCTTTAATGAAGAAACTGGCTTACGATGGAGTTTTTGTGGACTATTTTCGGCATTTGTTTCTATAATAGCTGGGAAAGAATCCAGTATCTAGTAACTCCATCAAATTCTTTATACCATTACTTATTTCCAACATGGTAATTATCGCACTCTTTGAAAACAATTTATAAGCAATTTTAAACAGGACTTCATATAAACGCTCTACATTAAAAGCAAATCATCAAATTAATACCACGTTCGACCACGTACATTTTAACTAAGAAACTTATCTTCTTGTTCCTGCAAATATCTCAAATTATTTTCTTCGCTTTAGGTTCTCTTAAAGGCTTAAGAAGTCAATTCGAGAACGGAAAAAGCAACGAAAAATCATTTCTTAGATTTCGGTTTAGATTCGTAGGTGATTTAGTTGGCGAGTTGATTCATCTAGGTATACGGAATGGGATACGTAATTCACTTCCCGTATTTTTTTTAGTATTTTTCTTCAATGTGTACGATGTGGATCTTCTCTGAAACTACTCAACTACGTTCAGAATATTAAATGCTATAGAGGGTCTATTATTTATAAGCCACGATAAATGGATCTTTGAATCACGGTCTAAGCTCCTTATACTTTTAAAATATTTCACATGTATAATGTCCCAGCATTCGCTCATAGTTCAGTTCTACATCATTTCAGAGGTTTTTTGCAGTTTTTTTTGCCAGCCGACTAATAGAGCCGAGCAAATTAGAGTTGAAACATGGTAAAAGATTTCTAAAAGTTACTGTACCTTCTCATAATTTATCGGAATGGAATACAAATTTTGTTGTAGATTCAGTAGCACACGTAATACACTTGGTCGGGCATTTAAATAAACTATATCAACTGATTATGTAAAAGTATCAAACATCTAAGAAAATACCTGTATTCGCGGGAATCCTGAGGGATTTACTACTATACTTTTGACCTCCAACTTTTATAGACAATTTTTTTAACGAAGTAAAAAATCTTATCTCAACCGTTTATAAATCAACTTCAATGGTAAGAACTTATTCGTATTACAAGTGTATTTAAAAAGAGAAAGTTACAATTATAGAATGTAAATTAACTCAAATTATATATAATTTAACTTCAAAACTACAAATGATTAATATTTTTCAACATTATTTCTTTTAGAAAACATTTTTCAGGCGCCACATAAATCTGACATGATAGCAAAATAACTAAACACTCCACATAAGTGGAGGTGTTCATGAAAACTACTACATGGCACGTATAAGAACCGCATAATACCTTGGCCAGTCATGAGTCAGTCTCTCTGCGTGTACCGTCACCCCAACACTGGCAATAAGTGTGGCGTCGCTTCCTGGCAAATCTGCACAACAGTGCTGCCAATAGTTCGTAACAAAAGTTAGCTTCTACTGTGCAGGCTTTCTGAAGAGATTGAACGGTAATTTATTTAAAATTCAGAAACTGTTTCGTTGTAACGGCTGAGATTATCTGATAAATAAATCTGATATTATCTTAAAATAATTTTGTGAGAAGTGAGAATGTAGTATATTTGAAGAGTGATGCTGTTGACTTCAATCGGTTGATCATTATTCCCCATAAATTTGTTTTAACGGAAAGAAGAGGGAATTTCTACGGCTATACGAATTTTGAAAATTACATTAATATATCACATTAAACAGATACAATTTATTTAGTTGTTGAGTTTATCGATTCATATGTATACATATGGTTAATAATAATTATTTACTTGGTCGCAAATGGGCCGTTTTGTACCACGCGGACGTGCAACTGCACTTTCCGAGGCTCAGTATCATTTATCCCGCGGCAAGTGACTTCTATAGGGGAGAACAGCATTAAGATGAATCTGATTTTTATCCACCAGAGTTGCTAGTGCTGAGTGGATGGAAAATGGAATGATGATGATAATACAAATGAATGGACGACACACACACACACACACATACACACACACACATAGACTTACACAATTACACCCATGCCCGAGGAGGGACTCGAACCCGGGATCCTTCCGTCCGAGAGCGACACAGTATTATTGCCTTAGCAATCTCGACAATCCAGACTGACTTGTTGATATTAATAATGATGATGATGATGATGATAATGATAATGATAATGATAATAATAATAATAATAATAATAATAATAATAATAATAATAATAATAATAATAATAATAATAATAATAATTTGATTCTTGACGCGTGCAAATAGTTCACACTCAATAATTTGCAAGATACCGGCAGCGTTGAATCGCATCCGAAACAAAAATGTCTTGGAGTTTGTATTTGCCGGCGTGTTCACGTTAAATATCGAAGTGTCTAACTAATATTTATAACAATATTTGGAGGTACTACGATAATATTTTAAAGACTTGGTGTCAATAGTGAGCACTTTGGAACAATGCAATTCATGACGTGGGAGTCGAGAATATCTTTGTGTGTCGTTGTGAGCTCTAAATCGCTTCCTCGATGTTTGCAGGAGAAATAACTCCTCCATTTCGTATTTTGTGCCGTATTAAGCACCCTCACTCTGAAGGCGAGTGCCCCACACATCTCTTTTAGTGTCTCCGCGGCGCCGGAATGGTCCGTAGCTATCTTTTATGATTCCTGTCTGTTCGAAAGGAGGTCAAACAGCACAGGGACTTCACACACACACACACACACAGTATTACTTTGCCTGTTCATAGGCCCGCCATATTTTTTACGAAAGTATCGACGAAGTATTTTTTATAAATAAAGTTATATTTTACAAACGTTTACATAACTACAACGTTAGTTTTATGTGGTGGCATAGCTTGTAACTCGTCAGCTGTTGAATTAATATTTCATAATACCAGCATTATGCCAATTACAGAAAAGGCAATTCTGATTTAATAGATCATTGAAGAATTTTAATTTACAATTACCGATTTTGTATTACTATTTAATTTTAAGAGGTACACTGTATGGTGATCCTATACCTTCATATATCATAAACGAGCTCCAACGTCTTCTTAAAAATCCTTTCTCAATTATAGCAAATTGTCCTTAAAATACACTAAAAATCCATGTATAATTGAAAATCCTGAGTACCGAGAAAAGTAAATAAATGAGATTTTTATGCGCATCATTAATACTTGCAGTACAGGCTTGTATTTACAGCTTCCAAAAATACACATTAGTATTTCAGATTTAATATATTTCTGAATAAAAACATGTCAAATTACATCTTCTTAAGTTTCTTGAAATCTAAAGTTTCTAGTATAAGTGAGTCAAAAATGGTGCATTTCCAAAAATTTCGTTAAAATATTTTCTTAAAAAAGGTGTACTATTATTCTAAAAATTTGGGTGAAAAGCAGTTTTGTACCATGCAATACTTGATTTCTGTATGTAACGCAAAATATAATATATCAATATTATAATTATTTTATTTTTGTGGAGCATTGTGTTTATTTAAATGTTCTCTAAATTTGGTTCTGTAAGATTTTGTGAATATTTTGTAATTATTAAAGAAAATATTTATTTATTTATTTAAAGTTGAAAAGGCTTTAGGGATTTATTTTGCTAAACTATTAAATTCTGTTATACCATATTGGAATGTTTAGATTCGGCAGATTATAAATGGGATATGTTTTCCTTTCATACAACAAATACGTTCAAATTTCTTTATGAAATTGTTTTAAAAGATAAAACCGAGTGGGCTATGGCATAAGCAATGTTGTGAAGAAATTTGGGGATCGCTATGCGATCGAAACGATCATAAGCTCAATAAAAAAGTTATTGATACCAGACAACATCCTTTATTTATCATATAATAGAAGGTATCTACCCCCCCAACGATCTACTTAAAGTTGTGAGGAAACATCTGTAGGAAATTCATGGATTATTCATCTATATAAAATACGACATAATCGTAATAATAATGATGATAGTAAGAAGAAGAAGAATAGTCAAATCACCCAAGACATTCTAGAAGTTGACGAAGATGTACAGAAAGTTCAAAAGGGAAATACCCTGGATTAGAGGGTGTACACAACTATTGGTTCAAAAATTTCACTACTCTTCATGGGGATATTCTATAACTCATAAACCACAATCTTAATAATCCTTAAGAAATGCCGAACTTGCTATGTGGTGTCACATATATGAAGCCGAAAACCAATGATACTCCAGATGCTACGAAATATAGATCAACCACTTGCCTTAATTCTTTTTTCAGTCATCACAAGTTGTTTATCAACTGTTATCGGGCATCAGTGTGCAACACATTATATCTTAGCCTAAGCCCAGAAAGGACGCAGCAAACGCTTTCTTGGATGTAAAGAACAACTTATCATCGGTAGTGTGGTCATGTCTCAGGCATCTGTGAAGAAACGCAACTCCTTCACCTGTTACATTGACTATAAAAATGTCCGCGTGATTGTATCCTCTATGAGCTGTCATGATATCGTATTACTCCGACAATAGCAAGTTTCCTCAAATCCATTATAGGCAAATGGAATACAACTATTAACGTCCCTTCAAAAAACAATGCAACTTTTACCAAGGAAATAAATATAAAGTGTGGCATCTTCCAAGGTGAGAGTATGAGCCCTTACTGATTCTGTCTGGCAACAAACCCAGTGTCGACATTCCTGGGAGACATAAAATTAGGTTTCGAACTTAGAAGCACTAAAAGATTACAGATACCCACTTAGCGTACATGGATGACGTGAAACTCTACTAGGGTACTATGCGTGGCCTAAATATCCAAATAGAAGACATTGAAAATGTGTCTAGAGATATGAATATGCAATCAGGCATAGATAAATGTAAAATACAGCAAGTACAGAAAGGTGAACTCGCTAGTGTATTCACATACGAGACTGTTATTGGAGAAACCATCAGCGTTGTGGAAGATAATGCGTTGGTGTACAAGTAAAGATGATTGCACATCATCAACTGAAGAGTATGCTGAAAACTGAGCTTGCCAACAGACACAGGGCAGTACTAAAAACTTCTCCCAACATTCGAAACCTCGCTGCTGCCATCAACTCGTATGATCTACCCCATTATCACCTTCTCGATGGTATTCATAATTGGTCCACAACCGATGTAGAGGAATTGGAAACACTTGTAAGAGTGTAAATGTCACGCTTCGATTGTCACCATCCGCAAAGTGCGGTCAAGAGGGTTATTGCCGCAGCAGATGGGAGGACGCTGTATTGTAAAGTTGAGAATCTCCATGCCAAACAGATAACATATCAGGAAATACTTCGCAGAGAAAGCGTATACTTCTCAATTACACACGGTAATTGTACAGGCAGATGACAATTATACACCCCTCAATCTCAAACAATCCGGTGGCCGAGATCGCTAAGGCAATAGTGCCGTAGCGAACTCGGACCGAAGGATCGCGGGTTCGAGTCCCGCCTCGGGCATGGTTGTATTGTGTTTCGTCCTTTCACCCCCTATCATCATCATTATCGTGTCAACCCACAGTTACCATACCGTTACAAGCAATAGTGGTCGCTAATGGCCTAGTAATTGATGCGACCTTAAATAAAATAAACATTTTAAAAAAATAAAAAAAAAAGATGTGCGAGTTCAATGAAGATGTGCAAGTTGCAGCAAGAGATGCGTTTCTAGAAACAGAAAGGTCTCCATTGTGCATACCCTGCTACAGTAACCAATCTAAATGTCGACGATGAAATGTGGTTGAGATGATTCAGATGTTATAGGATATTTGAAGTGTTACGACAAAATATTATTTTAAATAATTTCGACTTATATCACGCATTAAAATTGTTAAATCGGATGTAAAATTGTTAAATCGGAAAATTCACTATCTTCCACTATCCTCTGACATAATTTGAATTTGGAAATTTATTTGAAATATATTAAACTTTCTGAAGCATTACTATTTCTCGACGTCTCGAGAAGCACTTTGCATCTTCTTCTAGTGTCTAAATATAAAACAGAAACTCTTACAAGCTAAATTACAATTTTTCTAATTGTTAGGATTTAGGTAAAACAATTACTAAAGTAAATTACATTTTTCCAACTTATAAATTTTAAGTAACAACAGGTTGATATAGGTTATAATAATGATGTACCAGGTACAAATGAAAAAAACCTTAATAAACTATATCATTCCTTCTTAAGATCTATTTGCGATTTTGCAAAAGTATATCATTTTGCAAGTAACCAACTCCTCATCAACACCCTCCATGATGTCAGAGGCCGTACTGAACAGAAGAATAGATAACGAGACAAACTGGTTGATATCTTACAAAGATATATTTTTTCCTTCTGATTCAAATTTAAAAATCGAAATTTAAATGTCTAAATTAAAAACATCAAATATCTACTGTTGTCACCTTCCTTATTCTTCTACTCTCTTGGACCTCTGAAAGGTGTTGTTGAGGAGTTTTTCTTTGCCAAATGCTATATTTTTGCTACATCACAAATAGATCATAAGAAGGAATGGCATTATTTATTAAGTGAATTCATAGTACTTGTTATAGGTTGTTTAGAATTATACTACTCAAATGGTAATTATTACATTCAATATCATTAATAAAATTAATATTGCTTTCCTTTTTGAAACTGGGTATTGTCACTTATTGTATAGAAACAGTTATGCAACAGTGAAGATTTTACTTTAATGAATTGAATTTAATAGTTTAATGTCATCTGGCTATGTGTTGTAAATTTATGGACTAGTTTTGGTAATCCCCCGTTTAAGCAACAAAAAGAAGTGAATAGAATAGAAGTTGCAAATAGTGCTGTGGATTCCTTTAATATTTATAATAATCATTAATAATGCGTGTGACAGTGCCTGATTGACATTTTCATGGTCCTTAAGCATATATGAGGCCCTATATTTGTAATAAAATACTAACCATGTGTAATCAAAGTTATGAAAATAAGTTAAAGTATTTCAAATTTAAACATTTAATACTAAAATATGTTAATATATTTTTGAACTAATATAAACGTTTGTTCAAATAATGATAGGGGACCCCTCTCAACGGGAGCCGCAAGTATGTATTAAGTCTGCTCAAGCATTACTCCACCACTGCAGAGGGGCCAAGGTTTAAACAAAACCAAACACCTTGCAGATTGTGCTGTAGAATAGTGCAGGATGTGCTGGAATCTTAATAACTCATTCCGCAAGATTATTGCTATATAGTTTGTAAACCCCTAGAAACGCGTAATATACAAATAAGACCATTCAATCCCAGACATCTCTTCCAACATCTACATCTACTTGCTCTTCCTTTACAGTGAATACCGCGAGTTTCTCAAAGCAGTAAAGAGCATGAAGAGTAGTTCAGACTCCGTCTATTCATCGTAGATGGAGGAGAAATAATGAATGCATGTATACACATCTTCTGAGCTGCGAATGACTGCATTGACATGAACTTGGGGAGTAAAATATGCTTTATATCTTCATCTGAAAGCTGGAGAGCCAGAGAATGAACTTCTACGAATCAAAGTGAGTCTTGTAAGCCGCTTTTACGCAGCTCTCCTTTGTGGCTCGTCTGAACAGGATTAAATGTGGTTTCTCAAATGGTGAAGAGAACAAATGACATGTAACCAAACATCCAAAGCTTGAGCTTTATCAATAGTTGTAAACAAGTAAAATGTATTTATACCCACGTCGGTAACAGTGAGCGGTATGGTAGCGCTGTCTAACACTAGCGTTCCTATGAACGCGGTTTCGACGTCGTTCAACCCCACCCAGGGGCTAGAAATTAGCCCGATGGCCCACATCGACGAGTTCGTGACGTCTGCCAAAATCGAATACGAAGACGGACTGCACCGATCAGCGGTTGCGTGGTTTTCCGATCACTTCCAAGCAAACTCCTGCGCCAAACACCCGAATACAGACCATAGACCGCGCGCGAACATTCCGTTCCAATCGTGTTTCCATTCTCATCCTTAGAGCGTGCAAAATACATCATTTAACATCCAATAGTTTGACCACTGATGTAGAAAATCTTTGACAAGCTTCAGAAATTCGACATACAACGTACATTTACACACTTTATACCGCAGAGTAACATTGTGGCTCGTGGTGGGCCAACCGTTTTTTAAAATTTATATTGTTATGTATTTTAATACTACTCATCTATCCACAGGTAAATACATAATATAACAATATATGCACATAATATAACAATAAACATTATTCATGCAATAAGGAACAAATGTTTTGTGTTGATCCATTTTAGTTAATTTGAATCTAACTTTTTTATTTACTATTTAATTATTTTCATTTATTAATCTATTTAACAATTTATTTATATATTTGTTTTTAAAATAGATTTTTTCTTTACGAGTTTGTAAAATTTCATCAGCTTAAATGATGAAGGCAATTTTTGAATATTTCTAATCTCTCTTAAGATACAGCGAATATATATTTTCATCTTATTGTATGGTTTTTGTCTCTTACTAGAAAATACTACCAGTACAGTGATTTCTTTACATTACTTCAGTTACTGAACAGCATAGTTTTATTAAAAACATGTATCACCAGAAATGCACAATATATAAAATAGACAATTAAATAATACGGATATCGTTTACATTATATCAGTTATTTTTAATCGAATAAATGCATCTCTTCAAATATTTTCATAGTTATTCATAGTAAAATGAAATGTGACCAACTACAAAATATTTCATATAAAACGTTATGTAATAAAATCTAAACTTCTTCACGGCGTAATAGAAAAAAACAATAAAGTTTGTAAAAAATGAACTTTTGGCAATATATTTTTCTAGATGATTAATGTAGTACATTACTCTAGCATTTACGGGGTAAAAGTTCAAATATTAACAAATCATTAATATATAATGAATGCCCAGTATTTAATTTTGCCCTGAATAGAAAATAAATATAAGGGTATCTTCGATTTTCGAAACAGTAACACTTTTTGTCAAAGTAATTTATACAATGGAGGAAAAACATATAGCATCTGGTGTGGATAGATTAATGGTTGATCAGGAGTCCACAATAATATTTAATAGTTTACCAGTTTCAAAATTTAAAGTCCATACATTGGTTCAGGTCTCAAGAAAACTCTTTTCAAACAAAAATATTTTAATACAATTCAACAAAATTTCTAAAACTTACTGTTAGTAGGAAACAGCACTCATTTCTTAATAATGGAATTATTGCATTTGTAAATGGTGTATTTTTATTTAAAATCACATCAACCTATGTGGGTGTGACCACATTTACTTCTTTATTCTTCTCATCAAGAAACAGTTAAACATTGTATGACGCACAATGGGGAGAAGTAAAATATGTGTACGGGTTTTGTAGATCTGAGATCTCTGTTGTTCTGAGAAGCAAAGCAAGGGTTCATCTCATAATTTTCTCAAAGAATCAGGGAAAATGAAAAAAAAATTGTAAGAATGGGGGTCATTGATCCCTAAGCTGAAGTACGATACTTGTTGCAGTCCTAATTTGTGTGTAAAGATTATTGTAATACATAACATATTTTTGAATGTATTTGTAGTTCAGTGAATAGCAATTTAGATAAATACTATTACGTGATCATTATTCCGGTGCGAGAAATTTACGGCGGTTATTTAGTTCATCTCTATTCAGTACCATCATTGTTTTAACCTAAATTCTACTCTTCATGAGTGAACATCATACTTTCTAGAGTGAAGAGAAAAAACTATAGGAAATTAATCTTAGACGTTGTTCAAATATTTTACGAAACTATCGACAAATTCCTTAAAAGTCTCTAGTCTGTAAAAATTCTCATTGACTCGTTACAAAACCGAACTATAAACTATAAGCATTGACTCGCTTAAGTTATTTTGATATCTTCTGAAATTGTTTTCAACTAGAGTACATTTCAAACACGAGAACAAAACATCTCACACGTAACTGTACTCTCCAAAATTACAAAAAAAAGTAACAAAATCTAAACATTGGCATAATCTAAGTAACTTGTATTGTAAGTTATCACGGTTTTCGTAAGGCTTTTAGCGTGGGTCCTTGGGTTACGCAATGTGTGTTTTTGTCATTTTGTGTTCCGTCACATTAGAGAGCTTGCAAAACGTTTGTCTAAGCGCAGCAACGGGGTGAGTGCTAGGACAAGGCGAAAGTTGTGACGTCTCATTTTTCAGATAAAACCTCTACAGAAGCATCGCTGTCTGTGGCATACACCGTTCCGAGCAAAAATCAATAAAGCAAATAAACTGGAGAAGTTGCAAGGAAGAAAAAGAACGTAGAACAGAAATTGAGATAGATGAAGTCATCGTTTGTCCTTAGGTCTCCCTTCATTGTTTCATCGCAGTGGTTTCAGTGCTAATGTGTCGACATAACGGAGAAAGAGACCAACCGAAAAATTATAAAAATTGAGATTATAGATTATTTGGTTTATCTGAAAATAATTCTGCTTTACGCAGAAAAGATCCAACCTTCGTTTGATAATTAGAGCAAGGAGACAGTTTCGAAAAATATGCACATGACCTTATTTCAAGATATATCTAAAGAACAAATTTCATTCAGAAAAAACCTTCTGCCTTTAATGTTGTTATAGAAAGACGAAAAAATCACTTTTGTTGTTTTCGAAAAAACAGAGATTTCAACAAAAAAGAGACCTTTTAAGAAGCCTTTAAGCTATCCTAGGTCAAAATGTAAACCAAAAATGTGAAGTCCTTTTTGAGATAATTTTTAAAATGTTCTTGAGGTTACGTGTCAACTACCCTCAAAAATAAAAATAACTGTTTGAAACTTGCAAAGCCTTGAGTTTGTTCATATAAATAAGGGAATATCAATTTTGGAGAATTTTGGCATAACGGTTAGGAAATAAGAGCGAGAAAGTAAGAAATGATTTTTTGAAGCAGATGAGCAGCACAGTCCATATCTGAGTTCTCCGTCCTGTGGGAAAACAACCGCTTGCGACCACCGCCCGCCCAGCGCTCGAGCGCTTTCCGCAGTCGCGGCTTCCGCAGGAGAGCAAGCAACCGATCGAGCGCGGCGAGTGTTCCGTGCTTGCTCCCTTCACCGCACGCATACACACTGCTGCCTCCGACATCTCTTTCCTTTAGCGACCTTTTCTTTTACAAATTCTGCCAAATTCATAACGTTGGGACTGAGTCTTGCTAGTGTTTACTAAAAAGAACACGCTAAAAATAAATTGCATTTTCCTTTTGGCGAATTCCTGCGGCTTTCTTTCTCTGGCTTCTCTAGGATGAAACGTTCTCTTCTCTTCAGTCATGTAATATAATTCCCGGACTAATTAATTTACTTTATTTATCCAACAAACATTTTTATTTACGTTAATTACGTAAAACGTCAGAAATGACGTACTTTCTGCCCCAGTGGCTGAGTGGTAGGGCGCTGACTTCCTGACACTTCCTGACACTTTCTGACCTGAAGGATCTAGATTCGAATCCCGACATAGGGCGGAGTTTCTTTTATCTTATTTCCATTCAGGGCCGATCCGGGGTCGACTCATCCTCTTTTCCAAGAGAGTCCGAGGATCATTCGTGTGGCTAAAGACGCCGCACAACCTCCTCCTTGTGTAGGCGGCAAAGAATAAGTGGAGGCATACCTTCACATACCCATTGGGTCACACCGGCAAAGGTAGTTACAAGGAAAAAATGTAACAAATATTGTTTGGTTTATTCTTGAACTTTTACTATTAATGAACTACGTTTTTTAGGCCTTCTTCACCATTGCAATGTACTATTTTCTCTGTAATGAGCATTAACGTTTTAGATGGGACTAGGTGATGTTTTTGGTTTTCATCTTCTTTGGTTTTTGATTTAAATTTGTTTTTAGTTTTTAATTAGTAAAATGTTTTATTTTTACTAATTATTTCTTTTTGTGCGCTTTTTTGTGTTTTCATACCCAATGAACTTTTTGTAGCATTGATTATATCTGCAAATCAGTTGACAAAACGTTTAAAGCGTAAACTCCATTTTGTAGCTTGACTTTCTACAATGAAAACCGATTTTTTTTAAATATATTTCACCAATCTTAAGGATATTTTACAAATTCTTACATTTCTGCGACATGCCGCGTACAATTTCTCTTCATCTATCCCCTACAGTATTCGTCACGTGAAAGCCTTATCAAAAGTGTCTTGCCGTATTTTGAAAAGAAAATCAAGTGAAGATAAATGTAAATCTAACTCCAGAAATTTTTAAGAAATCATTGCAACTACGCATCATAATCTGAAATGGCTCTCGGTTATCTTCATGAGCGGTATTGTTGGTGATATGGTGATTATGAAACTAGGGCCTCGTATTTGTTGAATAAGAGATTTTAATTGGTGAGTGACCAGAGATTGGCAGAGATAATATGAAATGAACTGTCATGGAGCAATGTTGAAATGGAATAGAAGGAAATCGCGCTAACTCCGAGACAGTTTTCTCAAGTCAAGATCGGTACATTTAACACTATGTCATCAAAACTATCCGGAGATGTGGCTGAAAATGACTAGTTCCAGGCGCTCTGCATCAGTAACGCTGGAATTCAATAGGGGGTTGGCCCTCCATTAGCCTTGATGACAGCTTCCACTCTCGCAGACATACTCTCAATAAGATGCTGGAAGGTTTCTTGGGTCTGCCTATTCTTCACGGAGTGAGGAGGGGTACCAATGTAGACCGGTGAGGCCTGGCGTTCCGAAACATCCCAAAGGTGTTCCCAGTAGAACCGGAAGATTTCCCCTTCATCTATCTCGTACTACAGGGCACCGCATTGTGTGGACAAGCACTAAGCCAACGACTGCTATCCGGATATCTATGGTAGGACAGCGCATGTGTGTGTGTGTGTGTGCGTGTGTGTGTGCGTATGAAAGAGAGTAAAGCAGAGGAAGGATAAGTCAGGGAAGAGGAAGGAATGACGGGAGGATTAGGCGCGGTCCATGTTCCATTTGTTAGGGTACTGCCCCGGCAATCACCTCGTTAGGATCAGAGAAACCACGGAAAACCATTGATCAGAGCAGCCGACCGTTAGAATATCTCCTCCAGACATTATCCTCCATTGAGTGGTTTAATTCTATCAGTGTTTCTTCGAATAAATGTTACATACGTCTATGGCCTAAACAGGGGTCGAAAATGATAACTTTTTGTCAATGAACAGAGGAAAAGGCGTACTATTTTCCCTGAATTTTAGGCAACAGAAGTGTGCACAGACGTTCCACAGAAAGCGTCAGAAAGCAACCTTCCATCGTTGGAATCCGAATCCTACGACCACCCGGACGTAGTTACTGAATAGCCAGTGGTAATAATGGATATGAGCTAAACTAGCGGGCAACCGAAAGATAATTCAATCAAATCTTTATTTTCACACAGGAAAATAAACACACACACAGGATTTAAATACTCATTGAAGAGGCAATACCTTTCATTTTTCCTACGGATAAGTAAATAAAAAATTTCAGACAACTTGTCTAGTACAGTATACTATTTAACCTGCAGAAGAATAGCTATGTCAATTTTATTGAAACAGTTGAGTAATTTTCGCAATGCGCGTGGATATGCACACATCCAAGTTTCTCCTAAATTATTTAAATGAATGACTATGTCAGTTAAGGTAATTACATGACTGCCAAAAATTATTACAATGAAACTACACTGAAATACATTTTTGTTCACAAAAGAACTTAGCAGTAAATATAGAACACAGCACGTGGTCAAGCAGATTTTAACAGCACTCATGGGGGGAATCTTGCATTACGACGTTTGTTCATTTAATATAACAACATCATCACAGTTAAATGCTGATTTTTTCAATATTCGCAATACTCACTATTGTAAATTCGATTTACTGCGTTTTTTTCTTAAGAATTTCACCGTCGTTGTTGAATAGAAAATCCTCTCCTCTTACAAATACCGAGCTCGACACAGGAGAATTACTTTCTGTAAGACAAATCCTTTTCACGTTGCATCGGTCCCTTATAAAAAAATATTGGATGAGAATCGGATGTCACAATATTTTATATCTATCTATTTTATCTATTTTTATTCAATCATATAAAAAATATGGTAGTTAAGTTTAAAAATCGGTAAAAGTCCAGCACAATAGTTAAGGAACGCTATATATTATTCCTATCGATAAATAATGCAAGATTTTTCCGATAACAATTAAAAATATGAAACATACAACTGAAAGACTTGTGTTTCACGAATGTCTAAGGCCGACTCCTCCGTTTAAAAACAGACATATATCTTCTTATGCTTTTAGGTAAAAAATATACACCACAAAACATATTGTTAATATCACATGTTATTTTAATTAAGTATGAAAAACTCTTCGTAATATTAGGTTTTTTCTCAAGATTACAAAATGGATTTAAATGAAAATGTTGAAAATATTGGAAATGTTTTGGAACAATTTATCTCTACATGAAATAAATTGGAATAAATGTTACAAACATATAGGGCGTGTTGGGTTGTAGATAAGTAGTGTTTTCAATGAACATCTCATATTAAAAAATACAAAACACCCTTTTAACACTGACCTTGGTTGGTAGCCAACTTGACCTGTACTTGTGTTTGGCAGGTAAACAAACTTCAAAGTTAGTTTGCCTGCCAAACGAACGAATCGCAAAATGGTGTTTTTAATCGCTTGTTCCACATTGACATCGCATGCATCAACCCACAGGGCGTCATATCAATAAATTTCTATAGTTAATACTTGACAATAAAATCAAAGAACTCAGTATTGTAATTGTCGCCCCCCTGTATTATATTGAGCTGGTCGTCCCCTGACAGTTCGTTTATCAGCCAAACTCGAATGCAGGACTGGTTGCATAACCATTACTGACGGGAGGTCAAAAATCACGGGATACTACGTTATATGAGATTTCCCATCACACGCTGAGAAGAAAACACTGGTTATTTTCTGTCTGCATGCTCTAGAGACTTTTGAAACGAATATTCTGTAAATTGCATATATTAGTTAATATTATCATCCTCCATTTTCTTATTCTTTTAAAGCAAGTTAATAAATATTAGCCAAACAATCTCTTCACCAATGAAAATTTTATGGCTTCCCTTCATCTCGTTCTCAGAGTCATTCCGTCCCCCTGGTTGCGCGACTGCCTACTCGCACGCCCGCCACGTGCAGGCCAGTCCCCCATAACCCGTCTCTTGGGCCACCTGCCGTACCTCCGCTCCCCGCCCGCACCCCACCCTGCTGAACGCTCGCTCTTCGACGGGAATACCAAATCTCTTTCACTCCGGGAGGCCAGAATAGCTCGTGCAACTGACAAGGGACACCCTTCGCCTCAAACGCTCGGACCGCACGAAAACAAGCCCAGAATACAAACAGTTCATTGCACGTGCGTTGCACATCATTTCACTTTCACCTTGCCGCTCACGAAGTAGAGAGAAAGTTACATAATGCAGCGCGAAAAAAAGGCGAATTTTAGGCACAAAAACTCTTCAAAGGGCCTGTTAACGAAAAAGTAGATAAATCCAGTTGCCAGATTAAGAAAAAAATCTTCAAACACGCTTTGTAGCCAGAATCCATGTTTTGTAAGTCCTTGATGCCGAAAAATCGAATGACGGCAAAACGTCTGGCTAAACCATTCACTCGATTTTCTCCAGAATTATTTTTCCCCAATCGATCTCGCTTTTGAATTTGAAACCAATATTTTAATTTGGGGGGAGGTACGTTTCATTTTTAAAATTTTCCAAAAATGGCTCCACCGTTTTTGATTAAATTCTATTGTTGGATATTGTGAAGAATGTTTAAGAGAATGGTGCAAAATTGTAAAAATTCAAACGTTTTTGCAAAAACACATTAACATATTTCAATGGAGAATTTATTCCCCTTTTTCGTTTGTTTATGTTTCGTAAATCACTCCTTTATTTCTTGTAAATACCAATAATGTGAAATTAAGGGTACATCCGGATACGGCGGTGAAAAGTGCCTCCAAACCAAATCGAAATTCGCGATGGTCATATAAAAGAGCATACAAAATGTAGAGTCGCAAAAAATAATTTACGTTTACGATTACAAAAATAAGATACTTTTGATTCAAAGTGGTTAATATTACTTGCAATTGATAAATTTAAATCTGATTGATGTATTATTACATTTTTATGTATTTTTTTGCTTAATGGGAAAATGGGAAATAATATAGCAAAGTTTGGCGCACTATCTGTCAACTTCTTCGACAGATTGACAAGGTAATGCGCGTCACTTCGGAGCGAGTTCTACCTTTAAATTTTGTGCAAGTTTCTCTGGATACAATTCCCGCCAACTCTACTACGGTAGTTGCCTTGCCCACGATCCAGACATGCTTGCTGTAAAATTGAAGCCATGAGTGCAAAGTAATAAATGTCCTCCAGTTTGCTGTAGTCGGTATCTTGTAAAATAGTATCTTGATATTTGGGGTGGAGATCATTCCTTCCCACTCGAACTTGACAGGACCTGTGGCTGTGGAAACGAATGTGTTGTTCTGCTTGAACCTTGTATCAACCTAAACCTATGCATTATCTTTTTAACTCCCTTGCGAATTTCCTTGGCGGGGAGGGGAGAATCTATTTACGTCAAGGGCAGAAGATGCAATGTACGCGCATCCACCAACACTTTTAGCTTCTGCAGTAGATGCGGGGGGAAAATTATTTTCCTAGCCATGATCTAATCTTAAAAGTAATAACTAAAATATCTATAACGTACAAGTAGATAGAAAGACGCATGTGTTCTATGCCCTGAGAATAATACTAAAACAGGTAATTCATTAATGGTCGTATATTTAAATTAATTATTTTCATTCACTGTTACCCTCACTCCTACGTCCGCATTTATTTACAAACACTCACACCGCTCATTCGTTAATTTATTCAACAATATACACTCAATTTACATTACGAACACTTTAAACGCGGTTCACGCCACGGGACCGATCGGTCTCAAATTGTCCGTGGCCACGCCACCGCCGCCGCCAAGGCCACCGCCTCGCGCCGCCACGCGTTCAGCCTT
>BOPP01000027.1:5975865-5987790 GCA_017312745.1 Gryllus bimaculatus | reverse complement strand
GGGGGGGGGGGGGGAATCCTCTATTGACAAAGCCGAAGCATTAGCTGAGTTCTTTGAAAGTACTCTCACGCTTAATAGCACTCCAGCCCACCTAGAACATACAAAAATTGAAAACCTTGTCTCCGCTTCGAACTGCAATATCCCACAAAAAATAAAATTCATATCACCAAACAAAATTAAGAATAAAATAAAAAATCTCCCCTCAACAAAAGCCCCTAAACATGATAATATCAACCATAAAATTTTAAAAACCCTACCCACACCAACAATAACCTTCATAAATAATATTTATAACACAATATTAAGAATTGGTTACTATATACTTTATATAATATTTATATAATATAAGAATTGGTTACTATATATAATACTTTGGAAAAACTAAAAAAATATTCCTTTTCCAAAGCCAAATAAAAATCACAGAATTCCAGAAAGTTACAGAACAATTAGATTGTTGCCAACTCTGTCAAAAATTCTAGAGAAATTAATTCTGAAAAGATTAAATAATTATTTTAAAAAAACACAAAACGTATTGAAAAAACACTGAACACATTCATTCAGCATACCAAGATAAAAAGCACACAATAGCAACATTCCTGGACATATCACAAGCCTTTGACAGAGTTTGGCACTAAGGCTTAATATTCAAATAGCAATAATTAGGAACACCACTCTACCTGGTCAACATCATAAAACATTTTTTTCACAGAAAGAACATTCACAGTGACAGTAGAAAAAGACAATTCAAACCCCCGTAAAATACAAGCAGGCCTACCACAAAGCTCTCCACTTTCACCAACTCCATTTAATATTTACTCGTCGGATATTCCGGCTACAAATCAGACCCACATAGCAAAATTTGCAGACGACACAGTAATTTACAAATCCAGCTAATCAAATAAAACCATTAGTGAAAAAATACATCTAGACAGAACAGATAACTGGTCAACAATATGGAAAATTAAACTAACCCCAACAAAATCCACTGACAAAATATTCTCGCTAAAGCAATTCTACACTCCCTGACCCTTTACAATCAACAACAACACAATTCCATGGACTCCTCACTGTCAAACTCTCAAATACCTTGGGCTAAACTTAGATACAAAACTGAACTGCAACTTCCATATTTCAATCAAAACTCGACAAACAAAATGCAAAATAGCGCAATTAATACCTCTAATAAACTCAAAAAGCTGCCTATCAATAAAAAATGTTACAACATTATAAAAATCAATAATCAGACAATGTTATACGCATCTCCCGTATAGACTAACGCATCTGCCACAACCATAAATAAACTGCAAATAATACAAAATAGTTTTCTCCGTTCAGCAACTCACGCATCATGGATTATATCCAACAAACAATTACAAAAAAACTGAATATAAAATCCATTATTAAACACATAGCGCATCTCTCCATTAACTTTTACGTATATCACACGTCAGCCACTACAACCTCGCCTCAACACACTATTTCCCAACCCGAATAAAAAATCGTTACCCTTTTAGCGCCTTCCTAAACATATTCTCCAACAATTGTGACAGTAGGCGCAGATTGTAGCGTCCTACACCTTCCTGTAGTTAGTTTTTATATTAGAAAATAAAAACAGTTGTAAGATATACATACATATGAAAAACCGATGTAAACTGAACTATGTTCTTCCGAATTAAAAAAATTAATATGTTCAAAAAACTAAATGATATTTGCAATTGAAGAGCCTCTACAACCAAAATTTAAATATAAAATAAATAAATAAATAAATAAATAAATAAATAAATAAATAAATAAATAAATAAATAAATAAATAATAGAAGAAAGTGTCATTAAGAAGGGTGTTTTTATTGTGGCTTCCAGATTATAGTTCCAAGAAGAATTCTTTTTTCTTATCATTTCTCACATTTGCATGTTTGGACTTCCGTGCATCGGGCTTTCGGGCAAGCAAAGACAATCGCCTGCTCAGCTCGTGCTGCATTGAATTCGCGCGCAATCGCGCAGCGAGGCGACCCTGCCGCCGCCTCGCAGCGTTCGCGGGCAACAACGAGGTGCGCCGCGCGCCGGCCTCTCACGGGAAGCTCCTTCGATCGCGCGCCGTGGCGACAGGGCGGGAGTGAGGCGGGGAAGATGGCGAGGCGAAAAGGGCAGCGGGGGCGGCGGGGGTGGCTGCGGGCGCCACGGAGCTGGAGGAAGCGGCTGAGACGATGAGGAGGTGATGGCGGCTGACGCCGGGGCACAGAGGGCGCGCCCCACAGACGACCAGCCATGTTCCTGGCTTCGCAACCTTTTAGTAACAACGAATGAATACGTACAGGAAAAATACTTTGTGACGGCACGTAGTAGAAGTATCGCTGGGTCATTGATCGAATACCGCGATCGAAATAAGGGTTCGTACTAACACCACAGTGGTGATAAGTTTTTCAAATTTATTATTCACTCTTAATGCAATATTTGAATAACAGCACTATGGTTCTGCTTTCCGCCAGAAACAGATACCGTATTTGGTAATTAACATAAGTTATTTAGTTTTCAATGAAAATTTGAAAAGAACGTTACAAATAAGGTATTAGGAATGAAAAATATAAACTGATTAAAAGGGTATACATGCTCTATTTATTCCAGTGAATTTCGAAAATTTCTTAACACAGGCTTATTTATCATCATTAATGACCTACCTGAATAATGTGGTCGATAACTCAATATTTCCTTTGACACACAGCGTGGCACACTGAATTGTTATGTGATCTCCATGAAACTGCTAAATTAATTCCAGTCTTCAGCAAATACTCAAGTAGAATAAATACTTCATATTATGGAGACATTTTTCCATTAAAGTGTTCGAATCCTTGAGCAAACTGATTCAATGCGTGTCAAAGATTTATTACTAATCAAAACCACATCACTCAATTATTTGTCGTTTATTTTTAATGGAATATACAGTTCTTTATTTGAAATGAAAAACTGCATTGAAACAGTTTCCCTTTGTTGACTATTATTTGTTATTAAGAAACCAATTTCAAACATCTGATATTGTTATATTAATTTGCCCTCTTAATCAGTGTAAATATGCTCCATTGGTGTACATCAGCAATAAACTTGCAGTATTAGTCATGAAATATATTTTTTTATAAAAAGAGAAATATTAAAGAAAAATATTTCATTGTTATTTTAATTTTGTTCGGTGCCTCAGAAGCAATATTATCTAGAGCATATATATTATATAGAGCATATAGTAGAGGAAAAGATTATAACTTTGCGAATGAACATGTGTGCAGAAACAAATCATAAAACGAAGTTTCTTACACGAGAGGAACCCCTGATTGGTAGGCTACCCTATATACTTTGGTGTTCTCCAGGTACAGGAAATACAGTAAGGTCCATTCAGAATGCAAACGTAAACATAAGCATTACGCATAGACGTAAACATTAACATAAGAGATATACTGAAGTATTCACGATGTCTGACATAAACATAAGCAAAATAAGAGTTTCTATTGGCTGTGAGACATTGTAGTTTACTATTGGTTGGGTGTGAGAATCAATTTCGAGGTATCGACTATGTCCATGGCGCATATGGCGTTAGTTCGTCTATCGACTTAACTCCAATTTCGATTCTCTATTTTGAGTTACGTTCTGTGATTGGTTCATTTCTTATGTCTTACTTAGCATAAGCACAGAAGCTTGGAGCTTGCAAGTTTTCAGTTAACGTCTTACGTGTTACGCATATGCGAACGCATTGTGAATGGGTCCGCTAATGGACGTCCTAACTTTTATGTTAACGCCATGCTTATGTTTATGTTTGCATTGTCAATGGGCCTTAATCCCGGAAAATCTCTCCACAGTGAGCTGCATCAGGGTCTCTTATTAAAAATTACACTTATGCTGGTAGCAACCAGATCACGGGAAAACGGATGAAGGGAACAATACGTCAAGCATCTTTGATGATTGTGGTGAGTACGCAATTTACATTTTCGTCGTTAGAAGCTGCATCTGGTGTTACTAACATAATTTTTGTTGCATGCACTCTCACCGACAAGGTATCCCCCCGCGGAGAAACTTTCCTAGCACGCTATACCTTGGACCTGCATATTTTCACGAATTGAGGAAAACATAAAAACACGTTCTGAATTGACTACTTATATCTTTCACGCAGGGTATTACTTCTGTATTTACTGTATATAATCATAATATTTATTGTTTTTGTTTTCTTGATTCTTGCTTATTACTTTAGGAAATTAATTTTGCTGCGAAATAAAAGATTACTACTATTGGCATTATTATAACCGTCATTTATGACCCTACAGATAACCTGGAGTTTGCCAATGTCTCGGTTTTCGAACTTCCGATGTGAAATTACGGACTCACATTCGGCTTATTCTACATCAAATCGTATAAATTAAAGGAAAATATGACCTTCAGTCGCAGATTGTTTAACTTTTTTTCAGTAAAGAGTATAAGAAAACATGAAAAACGTGTTGGTGTTTTTTTCACATATTGTGTATTGAAATGTATGTAAATTATGTATTGAATTCATTATTTTTTAAATGAATTTTCGATATATTTTATTGTTATTTTTTAAATTCCTCCCGTAACTCGACAGTTTAAAAATTCCAAAAAATACCATTGTAATCTCTGAAAAGTTCTACAAAAATCTCGTACGTTTTGAAGTGGTACAATGAAAGCATTCTGAGAAATTAAATCCAAAAAAGTCTACTTGCTATTTTGCTAGAGACTATTACCAATATATGGGTGATCTGGGCTGTCCGGGTGACACCGCGTCGAAGGCTGCGTTGCAGACTTTCGACAAGATGGTCGAAACGTCGGCAACACTGCCTTCGACGCGGCGTCACCCGGACAACCCAGATCACCCACATGACTCTGGCCGCAGAAGCCTACGACTTCATTATCACCAATATACTTTCACAGAGCAATAAAAAGAAATATCCCTGCACATTTTACCATGTGCCGGATATATACATAAGACCTTTACGGTCAATTGAATTCAAATGGATCAAATTTAGTATTAAACGGACGGAATATTTATAAGAATAAGAGTATGTGTTACAGTTAATTAAATTTATATTTCTTTTTTTTCACTTAGTATATTGTTTACATATTTCACAGAGTATATTGTTTATTGACTGCGTCATGAAATGAAACTACATATTTTCTTTCTGCCTTCTATTATTTTTATTGCCATATCACTGTTGCGATAGTTCTCTTTTTAAGTATTGTTTAAGGTTGCTTAAAATATAAAAGTCACATTCTTCACATTATCATCACAGCACTTAAATAACTTCCCGTATAAATTAATAGGTTAATTAATGGAAAGCTAGCTTTTATTAACAATATTGTAATTGTTGTACTCCCCTCTCCGTTCAAAGGTCCTTTTCCATTCGATGCGAAGAAATGCCATTCTCGCATTGTTTTGTAATACAGTTCAATGACCCCATCTGAAAAATGTCTTTTTACACCTATATAATATTACTTGAAAGGTGTTACGAGTTTAATGAAAAGAACACTGAAAAGGGCGAATTGAACTCCCGTCGTGTTTCAGGCATTCAGAAAAAGAAATTCATTGTTTTCCCTGAAATATTGCACAAAAGGAGTCATAGTAGCTAAGACATTAATTTACAGCCGTCTTTTAATTACATCTTCAAGTACGAAAGAATAATTTGCTTAAAAATATCACACTGGACAATGAAACTCCAAGCGTCCAATTTTATTTTTGTCTCAAGCTCTCTTGAGCAGAAGACGACAAATGATGGGTGAAGACAGCAGAAGACTCAAAAGACCATCGTACTCGGTCACTTTCTGTATTATCAGGTGATACTTTAAGGTGAGCTGATTGACGCATACACATCCATTTTCAACACGTGATAATACAACGTTTATCCAATTCTTGACAAAATATTACAAAACAAAAAATTCCACACAAGTCAGCTCTCAGGAAATATTATCTAACTCCGCAATATGAGTTTGAAATCGAAGATATCCGCGATATTGGCCTTACTTACTTTTGGCTGTCTGTTAATGAAACAATGTATTGTTCGCGAGTGATTGCCAATGAAGTCGTCGTAAAACTAAACTGCCTTGCTCCGAATAAGCTACATTTGATTTTGAAAAGAGCTTTACATGCTACTAAACATTCTGAAATTGCTTGCCTAGTGCGAGATGCTATACGTATCCTTTGGCTGATGAAAATGGAACCAAATTGTTGCTTTTTCTGACAGATGTAACAGAGTATTTTTTGAATTCTCTTTATTGAAAGTTTAAAAGTTTGTAATTCCAATATGATACACACAACTCATGCTTTTCATCGTGACGTTAGCCAGTAAGAACAGAGTCATTCTTTTGTCGCACTTCCGATGAGTTTTTATCAAAAGAGTCTTTGATGGCACGACCCAAACACACTGAACTTACACATTTCAATGTATTGTTTTTATTTGTTCATGCCGTGAGGAATCGACCCAGCTTTGGTCGGTCTCAATCAGTGCATATTTAACTGATCACATTCAGTACGTTCTACAAGTTTCCTTTTCCTAGTGGAAAGGAATAAGGAAGGTTTTTTTGCGTCCAATGGTTGTTCCACCCCAATACTTCCTACATCATGGGTGATCAACAAGGGGACACACACTACTAAGGCGACAGGGTTAACGCGAAGATACAGTGGGAGGTTGCCACGGCGCTACTCCGCTATGCTTCCCCTGCTCACCCTGGAGTTGTGTAACGGCCTAATCCCAGGCGACTGATCGGGAGAGGGCTAGCTCCCGACTGTCCGTCTGCAAAAGGCAGATGCAAAAGGCGGGGTATCAGGGCACGCAGTACAAACCATTCCTCAGTTACCACAACAAGATTTCAGCATCAAGCGGCATAATAGTTAAGCATGAACATGCCCCTCAACTCTCTAGTCAGCCCGCTCCCTCCAACACGTGTCTCCGAGCACGGCAAATATGTGGATGGGCGTTCAAAATACACAGAAGGAAGGAAGATGATAAACGAGTAAAGGTGACCTGAAACTGAGTGCAAGATAATATAACATGAAGAAAATAATCCACGAGTGCCTTCTTTCCATCCCTCTCCAAGATGTGTGCCGACCCATCTCGACGAGACGGAATATCCACTGTATTAATTGTTTTAACAAATATTTTTATACGTATATTGATTTCATCAATTTCCACTCCGCATCTTTCCATTTGATTGAGTTTACCGCTGCGTTTTTTATACTGACATCTAAACAAAATCAACCATAATTAATTGATGTGTATATCTCACCGATAAATACAATAACATGGCCAAACTTCAGCGAAAACTTTACATAAATCCAACTATATGATAGTATAGTTTTAATTAGTAATAAACGTTCAGTGAAAAAAGGGTTCATTTATTAAATCTTTATAACTTAACTTTTAATTATATGCCATCTCGAGAATTCATAGCTTATTTTCTACCCCTCATTACCACATTGTTCCTATACATTAAGAGTAACTTCGTAGGCAGTACTTGATATATTTTTTAACTTCCCTAACTAACTTCATTAGATGCACATTATGATTCTCTATAATATTTCGTTAGCATACTAACAACGATTGCTTAATGTGAGGAATTAACTATATTACTCTGTTATGTTTATTTTTAAATTTATTTATCGTCAAAACACTAAAAACTGTATGTGACGTATAAATAATAAGCATCATATTTGCACATTTTCTTGAGCTCCAGAATCCCTGCCCCGCCCTTCTACTATAAATAGTTGAATTATAAATAAGAGATCCAACAAGTACGATTGGCAACATTTAAAAACTAGAAATGTTCCCTCGCGAGAAATATAAAACGTAATTGCATCGGCAAACGAACTACATATTTGATTGTTTAGTATTGGTGATAAACTAACTTCCCCTTTTCCTACTCCTCCCACAATCCAATAAGCTCAAATAAATGTGCGGATAGAGCAGGTACATTTGTTTAAAAATATATTATAAGTAAATGTGTGTAACTACTTCTTATTTGTGCAAGTAAGTGGTAAGAGGTAAAAGTAGCAGTGTGCGTCAGAAACAACAGCTTTGCAAACATTTACTTCATGAAACCGTCATCAAGGAAATGAACTGATTAAGGAGACTTTTAAGGAATCGCTCGGAGATTTATTCACCTCCTCCCGGAATGTTTACTTTCAATTAGGTTTAGGGTTTCAGCTGGCTTTGGAGGCTGCACGTGGAAAGAGGCTTTGATTGCGTTCATTTCCTCAACAATCGCATTGCAAGTAGGGCATTCGTAAGTCTTCCTCGCGTTGATGACCTATTTAAGAAGTTCTTAAAGATGATGGATAAAACCTAAAACTAGGACACTTCACTTTTTCATGAAATTGGAACCAATAATACATGTTTGCGCACTGGCACTGGTGAAATATCCCTTCATGAAACCCGCAACCGTTACGAGAGGCGTCTTATTCGTAGCACTTTAGACGGAATTCTCCTTTTGACACTAGATTGCCTAGAACGTTTTGAAACTATTGTTGATGGTTCATGTAAAGTACCATAAAAAATTAAAATTTCCCTTTCAAACTCTCAGAGCTTTGAATTCGTCCAGATCGATGGAGAATTTCAATTTTGGAGAAAATCATGTCAACGGTTTATGTGCTAAACTTGGCCACCAATGGTCAGACGAACGGACAGACCGATAGCAAGACGTAAAGACCGTCGATTTTTCGGCATCAAAATGTGGATTCTGAATACACAACGCGTTAGAGGAAGAAACTACACAGAAAGAAGCTTCATTCGCTTTTTCGTTACCAGAGGTGTTCAATACGCGTTTTTTGGTCGAAATATCGCATGTTTGCGCCGCAATATAACAATATTTTCACTTTACTACGTACGCGTAGTAAGGCGAGAGAGTGAAAGTGATTGAAGTCCAAGCATTTATCTGTCTACCAACGCTCGCGTCCAAATCGTTCACACTATCTTCTCCATCGATCTGATGAACAGGAAGCCCTGAGAGTTATAAAGCGGTATTTTAATTTTTGCTGGTACTTTACATGAAGCATCAACAAGTTTTAAAAATTTCTCAAAATGCCTCCAAATATTTTCATTGCCCTTTCTCTCCTGAAAGCGCAAAGCATTCTTTTAGAATGGTACTGATCTCTGGATTTTTCTGGATTTTCCAAAATTGTAAAAGTTTCAAACTTTTTCGGCGTCTTTCTACAACTACAATATTCAAAGTAGAAAATTTTCTTTGATAAAAACTATTCTGCAAAGGCAGATGTTTAAATAAAATGTTTTCTTACACGATATGTAAATGAAAATTTAGTACCGAAACTGCCTGTCGATTCACTTTAAACCCAATCTTCAGGACATTATAGAAGATCAGAAATCGTCAGAAAACTGCTGTGTTCTAACAACGTGTTTCAGAGAAAAACGACATAAGAAACATTTTTTCTTCCGCTTGAGATGAAAGAAAGAAACAGAAAGATATAAAAAAGAAAGAAAGAATTTGAATTGCCTGAACAGTATCCACTTGCCAGTCAGTATTTTCATAAAAATTAAATCAATGTACTTATAAATATTAATTCAGTCCTTAAATGTGTTTAATATATGTCTTCAGAAATATTTTCCGTGCCGTCTGCATATTTCTTTCCTTTATTTAGTATCATCTATTCAAAGAACATTCACATAGAAGGATAAAAAGTTTCAACCCAAAATAAAACAATTGCCCATCAAAATACACAAATTAAGGCATCTTGTACATCATCGAAGAAACTGACAGGATATTTTGGTAACAAAATAATCATCAATTGTTGTACATAACCAATCTTTTAGTTTCGAGAAAAATAATTTTAATTGTCACATTCTTTTATTTCAAATGTCGACTGATTATACAATTTTCCTCCGGTGTACGAAAAAATTCATTGATTGATTTCTTTTTAACTTTCGGACTTCGAAAAATTCTTTGTTCGTTTGTTTGAAGACAGCACTGTGTTTTGTTATTGTTGTTTTCCAATTAAATGACTCACCCTATAATGAACATCGATTGATCGGAAACGATCCACATAGGCAAGGTGCCAGAAATTGCTTGTGTGATAGAATCCTGCACGAGACGACTTTGCGACGAGCATCGCTGCAGTTCACAGAAAATCCGCTAGATGTCAGGCCAGTAGGTCAGTTCACCGTTACTCGTTTTCCAATATTTCAAAACCAAAAACGAGTCGTTAATAAAAGAAGTTAAGTTTGTAAAAATAGCTGAAAATGTAATGTTTTTCTTCACTTCCCGCGGAAAAAAGATGTTCGTTTACATACAAAATTCTCAAATCTGAAGAAAGTCTTTGCGATTTCACAAACATGTGAAGCCTGTTCCTCTTATCTTATTGTTTTAAGATTTCTTCTCCTTTTTAGATTTCTTCTTGTGTAAGGGCGAATAAAAGCGACATCTCCAGGCAAAAAAAAGCTTTCATAATCCTCTTAATTTGCTCTTGAAACCACGGCACACTGTAAACTCGAAGGATTACACTGCACTTACGGACCCTCATATATCAACGCCTTGCGTAGGCCGAGGCCAATACGTACCGCTGCCGCCGCCGCCGCCGTGGGCCCGTGAACCAGCCCACCGCAAGCGAGCACAGGACGCGGTACTCGAGGCTGAAATGCTCGAGCGAATACGAGCGAGCAAAAGGGACGCCTTGCAAATCTCTATTGTGTGAACATCAACGGGCATTGCGTGTGGGGCTTGCCGCAATCGACTTCGTTAGTGGACTGCTCTATTTCCGTAGTTTTCCTTATCACTAGACCTCGGATTTCAGGACAAATATCTATTTAGTTCCTTTAGGAGGTTGTGGAAAATAATCGCATATGTTTACGAATAATGAAAAAATAGATCTACTGAAAGCATTTAATAGTGCTTAAAATGTCCTAAATGGCGGTTGATGCCTATTTTAATATTTTTTGGCTAAAATTGCCTAAAAACGTAATTTTGAATAATTATCATATTTTATTTTCTCATTTTTAAATTAGTTTCACCGGAACATAAATATTTTCCAAAATTTTCCGAAAATTGAAAATTCTATGATCAAATACGCAAACGTCTACACATGAAAGTCTCTCACCCAACATACTGAATATCAGATGCTTCGCAAGTCAATTGAGAAGCCGGTGAGCTGTTGACAGGTTAAAAATGAAAAGTGTGAAAGAATGAATGAAATGAAAAAAATGTGATTAAAATAATATGCATGTATGCAAGCTGTCATAAATGTAAAAATACTTGCCGTTCTTGAAAAAAAAGTGTTTAATTTAATCCATTTGTGATCAGTTTTACATGCCAGAAACATAACTTTTCCTGTCCGAATATTTTTAATTGCCCGGTTATATAATTCTGTTACCAATTTTAAGTGCCTAAAACGTCACTTTGCAAGTATATTAGTGCCTAATTTCGTGATTTTGTGCGTATTTTAGATGCCTAATACATATCTTTTTGTGCCTAAAATTCCGAGATCTACTTATCACTTATACCCAGAAAAGTACACAGTGAGTCCTAAAGTGAATACGAGTATACGATTTCAACTTCAGACGTCGGTATTTTGAATCAGATGTACTATTTCTTGGGTCCTCTAGGATATTTTCAACATTCTCAAAAATTTATATTTTCTCAAATGGAAAAGTGCACTCATGAATACAATATGTGTATCATTTGTTGAATAGCCGATTATTCTGGTAAATGTATAAGTAACATATTTAACTTTATGCATTAAAAAGAGATTCAGCATTCTTACGTTAAAAGCGTATGTTAGTCGATGAGGTTAAAGACGAGCGGATTTTAATAACATAAATCTCTATAATTGTAATAACTATAAAATTCCAAATTAAGTTAAATTACTATTGTAATGGTAAATGCACCTACGTACATATGAAGTACGCATTGCTTAAGAAGAGCAATGAATAT
>BOPP01000027.1:5786677-5973755 GCA_017312745.1 Gryllus bimaculatus | reverse complement strand
AATAATAATAATAATAATAATAATAATAATAATAATAATAATAATAATAATAATAATAATAAATTGCGACGTGGGGAAGTTCTTAGTGATATCCGATAGACGTTACGTGATCGTGTTGCCAAAGATAGCAAGAAATGCAGGCATCGTGGTCTTATAAATGCCGGGTGGTGGTGGTTTGCGGAGCACCATGCGAGGGGAGAGGGTTGAATGATGTAATAATAATGAGTAATAATAATATAAGCGGAACTGAAATGGAAAAGCGAAAAAAATGGAATATGAACGTTAACTCGTGTAAATGCGTACTCCTGTGTGATATTTGCTGGAGTATTTTCTCCAGAAACCTCCTGGAAAATCTGATATTACGAGGACTACCTCGATCGTCCTTGGAACAGGACAACCTGCTTTCCTGAGTTTGTGGCCTAAGGCACTCAAATGAAATAAATTTCTCCTTTCGCGGCCGAGCTTAATCCTATTAAAAGGTAATTATTTTAAAATTTCATTAATTTGGAGGACAAATTATGCAAACACTACTCTTTTTTTAATTTGTGTATGATCTTTTTTAAAGAGCTGATTGTTTAGAACAGATTATAAATACAAAAATCCCTAGTTTCAATTTTGTAGTGATTGTAGTGCAAGAAATGGAAGGATCTCCAACATAAACCGTTAGAGGGGGCAAAATACGTTGAAACCGAGAGGAGGCAAAGGGAAACTGTCGAAGATAATGAAATATTTTACTTATTTATTCAATAAATACAAAAAAACAACAATAAAAGAATTGTGGATAAGAAAAGTTAAATAAATATTAATTAGAGATATCACGAGTGAATAAAAAATAATTCAATTTTTGAAAGAACATTATCATATACTTTGAGGAGTATATTATTCTGGATTTGGAGTATCTTAATCTGAAGGGTTTCAGATATTAAACGTGGAAACGTGAAATATTTATTACGTTCCTTGGTTCACACTTAAGGGAAAAGTATAAATTCTTAATTAAATCATTGTACCTTGTCACTGTGGACGCGCTCACATTAATACGCTATGTAATCTAATTATGAATAATTTTCGTTTCACTTAGGGATGAACTACGTTAACGTAAGAAAGAATATGGCTCTAAGTAAGTTCCAAAATGTCGCTAGAATAAATATTTATAATAAATTCCATGATTTAAAATAATTATTGTTTAATTATTTGAGAACTATTTAAATAAATTATAACAAAATGAATGTTGTGTAAGGGGTTTCATGTTCCCATTAAAAAAAGAAGTTCCTTTCATTGGCGGAAGGGTCGCAAATCCCTTATTATCTCTTTTCACTGTTAGAGCGCGCCTACATGAGCGTATACTTATCATCTATTCGATTATCAGTATGGATTATGTTTATACTGAGGGTGAAGCACGCGCAGAAATCTGTTCTGTAAATAGAGATACTTCATTTGACAGATTGCATATTACAAGACATCCACACGTATACAAAAATTTCGCTGCGGGCAGGATTCGAACCTGCGCGGGCAGAGCCCATTGGATTTCAAGTCCAACTCCTTAACCGCTCGGACACCACAGCGGCCTTGCATGGTACATTCGTATTACGTACAACAGGAACTTGTACGTCTTTCTTCATGAGAGACATATGTGTCATGTGAAGAAAAAGTACGATCGTTCCGCACCCAGAATGACAGGTGGGAATAACGTCGGCAAAGAGTGGCCTCGTTCAAACGGGAAGGGGAACGAAAGGACCGGGCGCTCGTCAACATCCCTTAGTGAATCGTGGTGACGATGGGGGAGGGGTGCTCCCTCATATCCAATTTTATTTTTTTAGTTTATTCATTTACTCATAAAATATCACTAGTAATAGCATCGCGTTGTATTCTCGTCATAAATAGTTGTTTTTTTTTATTTCAAGCACTGCCAAAGCAAGACAATTTTCAGCCCGGGGCAATGCTAAAATGTAGCGTCCCCTCCCCGTAAAAAATAAAAATGTGAAAGTTGTTTCAAGAAACAAAATTAGTTATTTTGTTTCAGCAAATAACAATAAAATACTTTAAGCTAGAATAAGTTATTGGATATATATTTTGAATAATAGTTTTAAGTAAAAGTAATCAGTGATCAAATAATACAATTTCCGCGATTAAAACACTACAAAAGTGTTGTGTTGAGTTAGTGTTTAATAAAATCACTTGTGAAATACCTGAAATAATAAATATGAATTTCAGTAGAATCTATTTTAATTTTAGCGTCATTTGATTCATTTCATAGAGTTCTTCCTTATAAGTATGACTATAATAAACTATTTAAGGTGAAAATTTCATTAAAAACATTATGAAATATCAGATTAATGTATCGCGAATTATAACGACCATTTCGAACATAAACAATTCTGAAGCGGCGATGTACAGTATTGGAAACAAGACGTTTTCTCGAAATTTCTCAAAGGGGTCCGTGATAATTCAGATTTATACAAAGATGTAGAAGATAAAGGTGTCTAGATAAAAATGTAATAAGAAATGTACTTCATTTTCAGGGTGAATGACGCCATCTCGTTCAGTTCCCCTGATCTATTGAGCGAAGACTGAGATGACCATGGACATAAATCTAGTTTCACTATGCGCACGTTTGGTGAAGCACGAGCTCTCCTTATGCTAGCAGACCCAGAGGCGTAAAAAAGTGACCTCCAATGAGCAATGGCATGATTATCACAAAGATCTGAAATTTCAAATACCAATGTACGCGCCTTGGGCTTTTTAACTGAGTGCAAGGGCTCTCTGGTTCCCCTGTATATGGAAGAGGAGCCAATATTGGATCAAAAGTAATAGAAGCCACATTTTGGACACGTGATTTGGGTTAAAATACATGTACTGGAACTCATTACCATGATAGAAAATAGTCATTTAAGAGGACCAGCAGGGCGTCGCAAGTTTGGCAGCGACGTCCAACGCAATTGAACTTTCTATTCTTCATTGCTCCTCGGTAGTAGACAATGGCAAATTTTCGGCAGAAAAATCTCTTATTGCCAGGTCCTGGTAACGAAAAGTGGATAAATCCTGCTGTTTTATAATTAGTAAATTACTTCTTCTAACACACCAGAATCCATGTTTTGTGAATCCTTGATACCGAAAAATCTATTGACGGGAAAATGACTCCGTTTGTGGTCTACACTAACGCCTAAAAATTTCAGTCGATATTCTCCAAAATTGATATTCCCCGATCGATCCGAACGAACTGAAGGCTTTGGGAGATTCAAATGGATATTGTGAATTTTGACAATAATTCACATGCCTCAAAAACATTTTCAAAATTTTCTTCAAAATTACACCAATTTTTTTTATTAAACTTGATCCTCAGATACCCAAAGGAAACTTAGGAGAATGGTGCAAGTCTCATTTTCGTTGAAATCCCTGTTTTTTTAACTGTGTAGATTCAATTTTTTTCGCCCTTTCCTATAACTACCAAATTAAAAATAAATATTTTTTCCTTAATGAATTGTGCCCTTTAAAGGCTTATCTTGAAACAAGGTGAAGTACAATTTTTTGAAAGTATGAGTAGATTTGCGTAATTTTGCGTGAAATATAGGCAATTTTTATTTTTTAAACAATTTTTTCTCTAAAACGCCATCAATTTTTTTCTTTAAATTTTCTTATCGTATGTACCAAAGGACGGCAAAAAATATTATGCAAGTCTCTTTTCGGCGGTATTTTAAAAAATAACATAACATTTGAAAACTACAAAATTGAAGATAGATATTAGTTTTAGACAAACTCTGTTCCAAAAATGAGCTCTTTAAATAAGGTTACGTACATTTGTTTGAAGGAACGAGTATTTTTTGTGTAATTTGGGCTTAAAATTAATGCAATTTGTAAATGCTGAGAAACTACTGCAAATTTGTTCATCAATTTTTTTACCGAACAGAAGATGGGTCGCTTAAAAGAATGGCATGGGTCTCGTATTCGTTAAACTCTAAATTTTCGAAAATTGTAAATTTAGAAATAATGCTATAAAACGTGTGTTGTAGCATGACTAGTTTTCAAATGTCACAGATTTGAGAAGTTATAGGGCTAGAAAAAAATTTTGACAATAATCTTGCACATATGCCTATTTAATAGGGAAAGCAAGAAAACACTCGTTAGAAATTAGTTCTTACAACTGTTTCACACGTGTTCCATAGGATACCGGTGGCTTTATGAAGTTTACTCACAACGAAATACCGGATACGTTTTGGATATTTCCTTTATTTAATCTGAAAGTTAAGACGAATAAAAAAATAACCTTTACTTTCCTCAAAATTTTGTCATTTAAGTTTTTACATGAATTTCAAGAACGACAGTCTGACGCATTATTTTAAAACAAAAAAATAGACGTATGTTTATTTACAATCTATTTTTAAATGAAACACCTCATTACGTTGTAATAAAACATCAGTTTTCAATTACTAAAAGTTATTGAAACATTAATAGTATTTTTTTAATAATCGTTACAAATTTGTCTATATGATTTAAGGGTGTAAACAAAGTGTTTAACATACGTTTTTGAAGAAATCCTAGATGTTAATGATTTTTAAAAATATATAATTGAATGGCACATATTTACCATTGTTTCTTCTTACATCTCTCAACAATATAACCGGTTTCAAATTACGTATAAGGTAATCATGATGTTTGGCAACCCTTCCGGAAAAAAATATTGCCTAAGAGAATCCGTTATGCCTCCTCATCTTGAAAATCTGTATAACATTGAAAATCCGAACCTAGCTGAGGGCAAGATGCTGCAGGGGCAGATTGCCCGACGCACACAAAAGAACACACGGGGAGGGTACCGTCAGCGCGAGGGTCGAGGGTCGGGGGTTCAAGAGGTATGGATAAGTGGATTAGTGGTTACGTGGAAGAGCAGGCCCTAGTGGTGAGTCACCGCTTCTTCTTTTTCTTATTTTTTTTTCTTCTTCTGCTTCTTATTCTTCTACTACTACTTCTTCTCCTGGTCCCTCCGCTAATAATAATTCTGGCCCTCGGATGACTCGTGAACAGCGGGCTTGAGATCTGTGATGCAGTCTCGGATTCGATTCCCGGCGAGGACAAGAAGAAGCTAATACAAATCGTCTTCTATAGCTGCGTGTCGGAAGAAAGAAGGCGCACCAAATGAACTAGGTTTGGTGATATGTCATGCTCGTCACATGTCTCCCGTATCCCCAGTCATGGAAAATAAATAAAAACAGGGCCCAAGCCTGGGAACATCGCTAGCTGATAAAAGTCGGGTTCATAAGACCCTAAATTCCAAAATACATATATACATTATTAACTCCTATACATTTGTAGTAAACAGGAATTTGTTATGCGAATTTCTACAATCTGATACATTAAAACCCATAAAGACCAAATTTGCCCCTCCCCCACATAACTAGGCTATTATTGAGCAGTAGACCGTTGATTATCCCTCATTCGAATTATATCATCTTTCTCTCATAACCGTCAGGCCAAGAAGCCGCCAAGCCAACTTCGCATACCTCTCTCCACGCCTTTTCCAAACAACAATGCTAATTTTACATAATTTCTCTTTTCTCATCAAACGGTCTTTTCAATCATCCGTCAGCGCTCCGGTCCCTTGAATGCCGATTAATCGAGCTAAAGCTGTAATTAATCGGCAAATGTGGCTCAGGGTATCACCATATGTCACTGCAATTCCTCTGACCGGGATGTCCTAGAGTTCAAGCCTCGATGGCAGGATTTCGACACCAGCTAGAGAGTTATATCGAATTCAGCTGTTGTCTGGAGAAGAATTCTAGTGCCCGGTTGGTTCTATTCGGCAGTTTTCCGTGGTTTCTCCGATCAATACCAGTCGAATACCAGAGCAGTACTCTAACAAACGGGCTACGGCGATCATTCCTTTCTCGTCCTCAGGCTTTACTTACCCACACTTACACACTACAGTACACTCACTACAGTGCACTCACATTCAGTACACTATCACCTTTTTTCGGGAGTTAGAGCTTGTTCCGGCTGGGGCGGTGCCTCGGTGGTGCGAGATATGAGGTTTGGGAATATCCTCTCAAGCCGACCTAGATAACCGCCGGAGCTCGCCAGTCAGAAGAAGAAGATCTCCACTACCTTCCGCGATGAAAACAAGCACTACACTAACAGGATTAATGACCTTGACCGTTTACGCGCCCGCAATCACTAATCAATCAATCTTATCCTGTAATTCACATAAACTGAGTGCTTAGACTCAAGGAACGTCACCATCAACTTGAAAACGCGCACGAGGAGCACGTTTACTGACCTAAAATAACACACATTTCAGCAATATTCATTTACTAACCTACAAATGAGTAGGAATTATTATATCATTTTCAGTTTGTAGGAAATGGGGTGAGAGAGTGACGGGGGAAGGGAGGTGAGAAGGCAAGGGAGAAAGTAGGCGGGGGAAGGAGTGGGCGTAGACACATGATAGAAGGGAGCGGAGGGCCGAGGGGAAAGAGTGTAGGGGGAGGGTTGGGGGCACAAACGGGCGAGGGAGAATGGTGCAAGGGTAAGAGGGTTGAGTGACGAGAGGATAAAGGAGCGAGAGGGTGATAGGAGTGACGTGGGGAAGGGGTGACGGAGGCGAGATTGTGAAGCGACAAGAGGCGAGGGGCGAGGGGCACTGTGCGAAGAGGCGCGGGTGCGAGGGCGAAGGGTGTGAGAGAGGCCGCCTGAGGTGCGCTAATCAGGGTTGGGCGCGCCGCCCTAAATAATGGGACCAGCTGGAGCTGCCGAGTGTATTGATCAGGCGACACGTGTGCCTGCGCACGGCCGCCGCCGCCGGCGACGCCTCCTCCGTCTCCTCTGCTGCTGCCGTCGCCGTCGCCGCGCCGTGCGCTAGAATGGCACTGGAAACGGAGGTGAAGACCATTCAACGATTATGAGGAAGAAAGAATCGATTCTTCGTCGAAAAGGTGGCGGATCATCATATGTGTATTCGACGCGTTTCTTTGTTTTTTTAATTAGAGTATAATCACGCGACTCGCGAAAAGAATAATAAGGTGAGTACTCAATGTCGGCAGAATATTTAATGATATGTTTATGCTTACCACTACGAGTACCGTTGTAATAGGAAATCATTAGCATTAATTTATTTCTTTATAGTGATTTCGGAGATTAGTATTTCAATTTCAATTTTCTTCTCCCTTTAGTACCACTCCACCCGTACGATGGAGGATCGCGCAGATCCTTTAGTACAAATGTAGTGTAATAATCCGATCGCAAATTAGAATATAATCAATGGCCGGAATTTCGAAGCTAGAAAACTCTTCATGACTGTTGTCGTGTCTTTCCGGTAAGGTGGTTGCGATGAACAACAAAGCGAGGTTAGCAACATTTAATAATTTCAAATGTAGAATTATAGAAAATTTCTTGGCATTGCAAGGGCGGTAAAGGGACCGACAGATGGGCAAGTTACTTCTTTTCAAGTTGTCTATAACCATTGAATCTCATTTACCACAAAACTTGAGACAGCTCAAAATTAAAGGTTACAAAACATCTGTATGAAACACCATCTTCAAGATCTCTGCAATATTCATGCTTGAACTGGCCATAATGCCATGAAACCTTGGGATACGTTCAAGGTTAATCAAAATAACTGGGAATCTCTAAATTTCTGAGGCTCTAACACCAGCCACTGACAAGTTCCATCAAGTCCTAACACATAAGAAAAGGGTTTTGCTTAACATGATCTCTTATTTGGACAGCTAATATGCTGGATTCTATCAGTCATCATAAAGCAGTGATTTTCAAGGTTTAACTGCGGGACTTTTATAATTAGACTTAGAGCGATCTTCTGTTTACTTCATTATTTTATTTATTGCATACTGATGATGTTCATTATTTTTTCTGAATGACAGTACGTAGAACAAACATAATTCTGAAGCAATAAATTAAACATTTGCGCGAATTGTACATTTTGCTGAAAGCATTGTCGAGGCACCGATAGTCCCTAGATCTATTCCTTAGGAAGCTGGATCCAACCTGCAGTATATTTGATATTCAACCGACTCATAACATCTTTAGTCGTGAAGTAGATTATTCACAATAATAATAGTAATAATAATAATAATAATAATAATAATAATAATAATAATAAATATCACATTTGTTTTACATGGATGATCAGTGTTTGCTAAGAATGAAACGATTCTCTTGCAAATACTGTCTGTCGTGAATGACCTTAGCAATTACATCTGCATAACACTTGGACTTGACATGTGTGCAAAAATCAATTTAAAGAGAGGCAAAGGGGCAACGTTAGAGAGCGTTGCAGTTTATATTGAAGTGCATATTCACACTGTGGTTCAAGATCATGAGCCAGGTAAAACTTGCTAATATCTGCACATGAAATAATGTGAGACCATCTCGAACGACACAATGAAAGAGAATTCTTAGGGAGTATTACAGAGGAGTGAGACTCGTCCTGCAGTCCACACTGAACTTCAGGAATAAAATATCGGCAGTTGGTAGGTTGGCGGTGCCTGTAGTCGAGTGCAGTTTCGGACTTGTGGATTGGACTGAGCGTCAAATTCGAATCATGGATCGAAAAACCAGAAAACTGCTAACAAGGCATCATGTCGCCCACCCTCGAGTTGCTGTACATAGACTTTATGTGTCACGTAAGGAAGGAGGAAAAGATCTCAGACAAATTGAAGCCCTCTGGCACGATGCAACAGTCGGGATGGGAAAGTATGTAGTCAGAGATCAAGTTGACACTCTAATGACAGTAGTCAGGAAATCTAATCGAAGAATGGGAAACAGGGGCATTGTTAGTGTAGCAAGAAGCATTGCAAGTAAAGCTATGCAAGACACGCGAATAACACAGACATTGAACTTCTGATGCTACTAAATATGAAATGTGAGACAAAAATGTTAAAGAAATCGGGGAGAGAGAAATTACTCTATGAACAATATCTAAAAGGAATGGAAAAGGTGCAGATCAATAAAGATCAATCATTTATGTGGCTCAAAAGGGGAAGAATGGAGCCAGAATTAGAAGCAGTTCTCATAGCTGCTCAGAATCAGACGTTGAGAACACGACATTATGATAAAGCGGTTCTCAAAATTTCCCAAGATGATAAATGTCGCATTTGCCAGGAACAAGTAGAAACCATTGATCATATCGACTCAGTTTGTCCAATTCTAGCAAAGGCCGAATACTTGAAAAGACACGACATGGTGTGTAGTTACCTCCACTAACAGATCTGTACCACCTTCGAAGATCCAAACATTTCCCAACCAACACCCACCAAAATCAGTGACATCTGTTGAATACTATACAATATTGTACGACCAACAAATTTAAATGGATCGCACGATAGCAGCAAACAAACCGGATGTTATTCGGAACTTGGAGAAAAAATCGTGTATACTTGTAGACGTTGCTGTGTCTTGCGATCAAAACGTCGTAACCAAGGAGGCAGAAAAAAATCTTAAATACAAGTGAAATACAAGAAATCGAGATTAGCCGAATGTGGAGCGTAAACGCATAGGTCGTACCGATAGTCATCGGAGCTCTGGGTTTTGTTCCGCAAAATATGTGCAAGAACTTGACTAAACTCCCAGGAAATTCAAAAAATTGAGAAGTGCAAGGAATTGCTTTATTTGGAACAGCCTACATTTTGTGCAAAGTGTTGCAGAGGCACTGACAGTCAGTAGATCTTTTCCTTAAGTAACTGGATGCAACCTGGAGTAGATTTTATATTCAGCCGACTGATAACATCATAGTCGTAATGTAGAGGAAAATAATAATAATAATAATAATAATAATAATAATAATAATAATAATAATAAAAAGAAGAAGAAGAAGAAGAAGAAGAAATTTATAAGAAATTTAAAAGAATGTTTTCATTTCATTTCTATCGCAATAAATGAATTATGGACTTCAACCGCCAAACCTCTCACGCCACGATACGCGCATGTCGAGACACGCGTTCATACGCATGTATTTGCTAGAGCTAGTTGGTGCTGTGGCGTCGTTAACACGAGGGCCAGAACCGTTAGGTTGGTGAAAGTACGCTGCGGGGGAGGAAGGAGGGGTTAAGCCTGAACATCCGGGAGTTTGCGCTCGGGCGGTTGACTCAGGTAGTGCCGCAGAGCCAAAAATACCGGAGGCTGTAAACTCCGAGGATGCTGCCGGCGAGCCTCGTTTACGGAAGCAGGCAGCCAACCTGAGAACTCTTTGTGTGGGCGTAAACCAAAGGCTGGCCTGCGAGCCTCGCGCCAGCCGGCGGGCCTATCTATGGAACAGTGGTGGGGGTGTCTGCCTCAACTATTTAACGCGGCGCCATCTGCGCCCGCGCTCTCATTCAGTTTGCATCGGGTAGCTTGTACGTGTATGTACAAGGAGGGTGTAGGGGTGAGGGCGAGATGTCCGTTGAGTAAGGGCCAGACAATCTCACGTGCTGTAGGCACACGGTCGCCACGACCGGGTTAACTTTTGGCGTCAGGCCATGTGACGGTAATTGTCACGGGACAGAGGTCCGACGGCGCGCATCACGCGTGGCTTGTATTTTCTGCGGTAAAGCAGTGTTCCGAAAGGAAAAGGTTGCCGGAGTGTTTTAATATTAGCAATTCATTGTAACTTGTACATAATCTTTGAATATATTATTTTTATTTTGTTATTGAAATTTATTTCTTATTTCACTACGTCACAGTGCGGTGTTCCTTCTAGGGGTGGAAGTTGGTCTGGAGTGGGGGGCGATCACGATATCATGACAGTAGGGGAGCTTCCCCGGCCGAGACATGCATCGCCTAGCTGCGGCAGGAGTTGACTGACAGGCGATGAAGGATCCCCCCCACCTATTCTAGGGGTGCTCTTGGAAGGGACCCTATGCACCCGTACCCTGGCCCTGAGGCCAGAACCGGCTGTCGATTAATTGCTGTTTCCTGAAACGTTAAATGCTACGGTTTCCGTCTGTGTAGTTAATGTTTTATTGTGGAGGTCTGTCCCGCCTGATGGATCCGGAGTCGATCTACACGCCAGCTTGGGGAAGATTTGTTCTTCCAGATATATTTCACAACGGGACACCGCACAAGCCGCGACAAGCTCTAAGCAACCGACTAGTCTCCCAACATGTGTGGTAGTGACGTGCATGTAGAAGAGGAGACGATAAGATAAGGAAGAGAAAGGAAAGATCGCGCGCAGCCCGTGGCCGGTTTGTTAGAGTACCGTTCCGGCACTCGCCGGATATTATGTTAAAAAAACAACTCTTAACCGATTGTCAAGAAGATGGCTTGCGCCAGGCGCTGAACCTAGGCACCAATGGGCAAACCACAATTTGTGAGCCCGCTTGGTGCCGGTTGCAAATCTATCACCGCCGCACTCGTTGTATAAACAATACAGCAGGTAACAGCGCTAATAGATCTCCAACCGTCACGAGGCATGCTAGTCAAATGAGGCTATGGCCAGAGCGGTGGCCCGAGTAGTACCCTAACAAACGGGCCACGGGCCGCGCGCGAACTTTCCTACCATTTCCTTGTCCTATCCTCACCCCTTACACACACTTAAACTAACACGCACAACACATGCCGAGAAACCGGTCGGTAGCTTAGGGCTTAACCCGGCTGGGGCGGTGCCCCAGTGGTGGGAGATACGCTCCTGAGGAAAACCCCGCTAGCCGACCGTAAGTCGGCGACGGATCTCGTCATACAGCGGGGGAAGAACAGCGCCACCTCCCGAACAAATAACATACACTACACTTACGGAACTAATTATCCTAGTAGTTGACTCGCCAAGAATCCCTAACAGTCAATCGCCACAGCAACCGGGCCACCGCGAGCGGTAAGAACTTGCTGCGTAAAGACGACCTGGCCGGGTCTGTCTTCTGGTTTCGTCATTCGCAGAGTGGCAGCAGGAATGCCACAACACCTCTGTGAAGCTGGCATTTACATTAGTTTGTTATTTATTAATTATTTAAAATTGAGCACTTTTTTTTACTTTCGGTATAAAATTCGCACATAACTAGTACAAAACTATAGGTTAGTTGATTTTGAATTTAGGAGCAGGGATGGTGCTAGCTTGACAGAGGTAGTGACAACAGGGGAGGGAACGGTCGAGGGAGAGGTGGTGAGGCGGTCTTGTGGATGGTCGTTGAGCGGTCGCCCCTTTACCAGTGGGCGGCCGCGCGACGGGGACGGGAACATTTCGCGCCTTGCGGGCTGCTGGATTCGCCATTAGCCAAAATAAACACGTGCGCACTGCCGCCCGCTGGCCCGACAGAATGGGATTCCCTTCCACCCCTCAGTCTCACGACGACGGCCGTCGCCGATTGCCTGGAACGCCCCCCGACACAGGGCCCAGTTCCAGATCCAGGAGGACTACGGGAGCAATCTACGCCCAAACTAACGTTTTTACTCCCTCGGATACGTTCGTTTATACGGAGTGTATACGTAGCATAGAGAATGGTATGTAATGCTGCGGAAAATCGATTTCGAGATTTCAATGGAAATACACGTTTTTGGGTCCACAGATATCGTTTGTTTGTTTTATTCAAACGGCCGTTCGTCCGTCTGTATGTCCGTCTGTGAACATCACTAGCGCCCAAACCATAGGTAGGATTGTTTTCCAAACTGTATTTTCTCCTGTAAATCTGGCTTGACACGGCCGCTGCGATTTTGGAAAACCCCCTCAAACACGGCCACATTTTTTTCTTTACATTTCTTGTAAAAATAGAGTAAATACATTTATAAAGGTGGCATAGGTCCTATTTTCAGGGTTAACTCTCGATTTTCGAAAATTTCAATTGAAATTTTGGGCGTCATCCTACAACTACAAAACTGAAGATAGAGATTTTTCCTCCCAATGAAATTTGTCTCCATATTGAGTTCTTTCATTAAGGTCAGGTACATTGTTTTGAAAATTTTAGTAGTTTTCGCGCAATATTGCGTGCAATGTGTGCAATTTTAAAATATAACAAAAGATTTTCTTAAAAACGGATCCAAATTGTTTCTTTAAACTTTTAGTTGGAATGGTGCTAAATGAACTGAATGAGATGACATGAACGTCATTTTGCTCCATTCTTTTGTTTTTCCAAAAATTACAAAAATGTATTTTTTTTACTTGTCTCTCATGTCGGTAATATTTACATTAGCGTCGATTTGTTCAACTTATTGTATTTACGAGTAGTGCTTTAAATAATGTCACATAAGGTTTCTCGAAAACTCAAACCTTTTCTGTTCACACGAGCTCAAAATTACTCCAAATTGTGGAAACGATCAAACGCCATTCTTTTAAAAAACGGTCCCAAATGTTTTCTTCAAACTTTTCGAAAGGATAGTACTAATTGCACTATTTAATATGTTCATTTTGGAGTATTCAAAAAAATTACACAAATGTAAGTTTTTAAACATCTAACGCTGTTAATATGCACATTTCCAGCAATTTGTAAACATTATTGTATTTGTGATTTAAAAAGCCTTGAATGACTTTTAATGAAGGTTTTCGAAAACTCAAAAATTGCCTGTGAAAAAGAGCTTCAAACTTCGCATTTATAGTAAAGCTTAAACGCCATTTTCTTAAAATGGCTTCAAATTTTTCAATGAAAATTGCCATTTAAGACGATGATTTACTCTTCTTCAATATTCTTAAACTAATAATTCGGTTCTATTATAAAATCGAAAACTTGAGAATGTTTGTTAAATGCACATTGGGCGCGATAGATGGCAGCTGGCAAGAGTATATGGCAAGTCCGAATAGCTAGCCAAGACCAAAGTATATAGAAAACTATAACGGGAAAACCTGTGCCATTCTGTAGCAACACTAATTATACTTTGCTATTAACTGCAAGCAGAAATTACTTGAAAACTACTCGTTCTTCAAAAAATTTGCATGACGTTTTTTAAAGATCTAAATTTTTAAAACATGTTTTATTTAAGTTAAAAATCTCTTCCTTCAATACTGTACTTTTGCGAACGAAAATACGACCTGCACCATTCTGATTCTGAACGGATTTGTTAGAACAGAATTTAAGGTAACAATCTGTCTTCAATTTTGTAATTTTAATTGTTAAATTTTTGTACATTTCGAAAACACAATGAGTTCATTCGCAAAGACTCTGGCATCATTTTTACCGTCTTTTGACAGATACGAAGAGAAAATTGAAAGAAAAAATGGACCCGCTTTTGAGGAAAAAAATTAAAAAATTAAAAATTGCCTATATTGCACGCAAAATTACATTTAAACTACTCTCATTTTCGAAAATTGAACATGACCTAATTTGAAGGTCTGTCTTTAAATATAAAAGTCCATGAAGAAAAATACTCTATCTTCAATATTGTAGTTGTAGGAAGTCGCGAAGAAATTAAACTCTTGTAATTATAGAAAAATCAGGAATTTGAACGAAAATGAGACATGCACCATTCTTTTAGACGTCCTTTTCGCAATCCGTGAACAAAGTTTACTTAAAAAATTTGGAGATTTTCTTTAGAAAAAAATGAGAATGTTACGGCTTGATGTAAAGTACCGCTAAAAATCAAAATATCTTATTCAAATACAAACGGCCTCGAGTTCATTTAAATCAATCACGAATAACCATTTCGGAAAAAATCGCCTGACGGTTTAGACACAAACGATAATCACGGACGGACGGACGGAAGGACATACAGACGTTTTGCCGTGAATACATTTTTCGGTATCAATGACCTACGAAATTTGTATTCTGACTTCAACATGTTACAAAACGTCCCGGTGAGTCCAGCAATAAATCAAAAGGGCCCAGCAATAAATCAATCTGACAAAAATTCGCCCTTTTCTGTCGCTCTATTACAATACTTCCTCTTCTTACGTAGTTAGGGAGAGAAAGTAAAACTCTACGGGAGTCTTTGCTTTTGAGGCCCAAACGGTAAAGGAAATAAAATTTATTGCTCATTTTATAAAGGACAAGCTGGTGTATATTTCCCACCTGAAATGACAATCTAATGCAACATCTCAGAAAAATGATTTTTTTAAAATTTATAATAGTATAGTCTAGTTCAAAATTCAATTAAGATCGTGTCATTGTTACATTTAATCTTCATATGATGCCGATTGTAGAAAAGATGAGAACGTCAACTTATTTATTCTGCATATCAATGTTCGAAAATTTCATCATACACAGTACAGGTAATTAGCCAATCTAGGATGGTGAGGAGGGACAACCAATCAGTAGCGTTAAAGGAAAAATTAACGGTTTTGAATGAGACCTCTGGTATTTAAAATATATATTTTAGTTGTCTCTGAATTCATGTTTCTTTTCGGGTACGGGAAGCAACTCATAAGAAAACACTGGCTTACATTGTGCAATTAATAATTGATATTAATAAATACAAGAATGCAAAGAAAAAATATTTAGGTTTCGTTATGATTCTCTCTGTTTTCTTTGTTAACCATTGAAATAACCAAAACAAGAAATGCAAATATTTAAATTTCCTGTTATCGTGTTCGTGGTAAAATAGTTTAGTAGTTTACGTCTGTTCTTGCTCTAGAATTCCATGACCCGCTTTGCCTCCTCTTCTGGTACTGTGCGCACGTTCCAACACCGCAGTAGTAAACCACAATTACCGCCGCAACAGCCACACGATACACACGCATTCATTGCCTAGGCTCACAATTGGCGGCACTTGCCAGTACAACCGCATGACTGCTCGGCTAGGTCTGCGGCATTGAATTGCAATCTCTCGATCAAGTGAAACCACACATACTGTAGCGAGAAGCGCGTTAACTTTGTACGTCTGAATACTGGGGTACGAATCCTGGTCTTAACATGTAGTATTTGCGAAGAGCAAAGGTGGTCGTAGCAGGTTACAGCGCAGTCCATCCAGTATCACCTGAGCCTCATTGCAGCTCGCCACCACCGCCTAATCACAACCCGTTATACCATCACGAACATCGTCATGTCTTAATATGCGTGACGTGTTTAATAGACCCGGAATGTTTAGAAGCGGAATAACGGCTGTTAAAGCGTATCCCTGCAATTTCAAGCCATGAGATAAAACTGGTGGTGCTTCAACAGAACATGTTTCCTCGCATTGTTTGTGACGGTTACGTAATATTATAATACTACATGAACACACAAAGTGTTGGCGACTCGAAAACATTTTTACATACAGTGTGGCATTCTATCTATGGTCCTAAGGGTCTTCCAAGCAGTCAACGTAACCTAAACACCGACCGTCTGAGTCGGCACACAAGCGTTCCAAACGCTTCCAAAAGATGGTTGAACATATATAATTTTCGAAAATTAAGACAATAAAATCAAACCTGTTATGGACGAGTAGACGGGCACACGGGTGGACGGACGGGCAGTAGAGCAGATGGGTAGACGGGCAGACAGTTGGATGAGCAGACGGACGGACGGGCTGGCAGAAAGGGCAGACGGAGGGGCAGTTGTTTTGATATAAACCAACTTTTCGGTATCAAAGACTCCCAAAACGTGGATTGTGACTACACAACGTATTAGAGAAAGAATCACATACACAGGAGACAAAAACCACTTTTTCAATATTAGGAGCCCACAAAACGATGTCTTCTGTCGAGGACATACATGGCGTGGCATTTGAGTTGGCGCGCACACGACAATGCAGTGCGTGTTCTCTAGATGCCGTTGAAAGCAGCCGGGGACACAGGCCAACGGAGCCGAGCTAGGATGCGAATCTCTCGGCGCCGGACTATAAGAGGGGCTGACCGGCACCCCGGCGGGCAGTGCTGCGCAACGCGGGCGCCAGTTGGCTAAAGCCATTCTGACCCGGTGCTTTTCTTTTTATGTTGCAGGATTGGCAATAGATGCCCGTAAGGGTACGAATGGTCTCACCGCAGTGGTGTGAATGTGCGTTCACTAAGCTGCACAGATAAATTCTAGAGCGACGGGCAGTAGGGCGACGCGGTTGGCAACCGCAGTCAAGGAGTCGACCGTCTAGTCACACAGCCATCCAGTCGCAAGAGCCAAGTTTTCAAAATTTCTTTCAAATTCAGGCAGCCTCCATACTGCTCGTTGTCTATATTTCGCGAATGTTCATTCCCGCCGGAGATATGGCATAATATTCTGAGGAAATACATCTTATAGCTGCCAGACTTTTTGATTACAAACAAGAATTGTACGAATAATAAGCAAATCCCACCCACGTGATTCTTGTAAGCCTCTCTTTATTAATCTAGGTATTTAACCATTACCTTGTATCTTCATATATGAATCAGTGGTTTTTGTCAAAAATGACTTACTTAAGGGCGGGAATATATTTTCAGCAAACGCCGTTGTCTATAACTACAACACTCGACTTAGTAATCATATTCATCAGGTAACAGTATCAACAGCTAATTACAAAAAATTCACAGATAATACATGTACATTATTTTACAACACCTTGCCAGATGACATTAAACGATTAAAATCGATACAAAAGTTTAAGAGTCCCAAGTAAAATATTTTCTCCTGCACAACTGTTTCTATACATGTAGAGCAAATCCCACCGACCTGCGATCCAAAAGGAATATTAATTTTAACAATGACATTTATTGTATTATGTATAATTTGAATTTATAATTGTAAAGAATCTGTAACAAGTATTGTACTTCAGCTTCTGGGTCAATGACCCCCATCTCGATCAGATTTTCGTCCAGTTTCCTTGTTTCCTTGTTTTGCTTCTGGACATAAATGTAACTTGAAATTAACTTTTCCCCTTAGCACGTCACACACAGTTTTTAACCGTATTTGGCGTAAATAAATAAAAATAGCTGCGTCAGAGCCCTACGGAGAGCCGTTCGGGTCGCCATAGCCACGGAAGCACAGCAGGCAGCGTCAGGCGAGAGTGGGCACGAGACAGCAGAGGAGGGCCGGTGGAACCTGCGCCTAGTGAGCGCGAAGCGAGCGCGGGGTGCAGTGGTTTGGAGGACTGCACCGGCAGCGGCGAGCCGGAGGCCCGCACCTGGACGGCCCGAGTACGGGGCAGAAACCGCGCAGGCAGCACGAGGTGCCGCAGAGCGGGAAGTCACGGGAGCCCCAGCTCTGGCAGTGCGAACGAGCGCGTCGCACGGCAGCCAGCTCTTCGAAGCGCCAACGCGGCGTGGCGTGCGCGTGTGAGAGGGCACACGTGGGGCGGGCGGATGTTTCAGCGACGAGCATTGTTGTTCCAAGCTTTGAAGTACAATATAGTTTCATTTTATGTTTAATAAATTTACTCTGGCACCCATCCTACCTTGAACATAACCATAACTGCTGTAACACTGCAATAACTCTATATTACCTAATACAACTATCTCTAAACAATGTTCTTTTCCTTTTAACAATTCTCTGCTATCTCTTCAGCGCCAACGGCTTGGTGGGTAATTTAGAGGGCAGAAGCAGAACTAAATTAAACAGGACAAAACTAAAGAGAACTTCCGGAGCTGTAAGCTTGGAGGAAATAATTATGAAAATGGACTCACACGCTGTAGCGTGTGTATGAGCAATCGACCAATTAACGAGAATTATACTTCAGTTGCTGTTGTTGTTATTTTCCTAGTGGTAGGAGTGGAGTCAATGGTTGGGTTGTTATTTTGTGAGACAAACTATGAAATCAACTCTGAAGTTCGAATCTGCGATCCAAGGTGTGTGTGTGTGTGTGTGTGTGTGTGTGTGTGTGTGTGTGTGTGTGTGTGTGTGTGTGTGTTTTGCTTGTTTTTTTTTTAACTCGGGAGCGATTATGTTCCGTTTCTAAACGTTGAGCCACGCTTGTTTTGTGGTTTGTATGGTTTGGTTTCTTTTGTTTGGGGTTTTGTTTTATTTGTTGTTTTGTTTTGTACTTTTATTTATCATTTAGCTACGTGCGAGTGCAGTATTAGAGTGGGTAGGGATTCTGGAACCCAAGGAAAAGTGAGATGATTATTCTTCTCGTACGTCCCATAAGTCACATACCCACAAGGGAACAAACTGAATCACTCGTAAAAGCTATCTGCTTAGGTGGCTCAGGCAATCGACTGAAGCACCTGAAGTACCTCTGACCGGGAGGTCCTAGGATTAGAGTCTCGACAGTGGCAGAATTTTTGACACCACCTATTCAAATCGAATTCAGCCGCTGCCTGCAGCAGAATTCTAGCGGTCTGCTGCTTTGTTCGGTATTTTTCTGTGGATTCTCCGATCAACATCAAACGAAAGACAAACAAACAGTACCCAAACAAAAGGGTTACGGGTCACGCGCGATTATTCTTTTCTCTTCCTTGTCCTATCCTTACCTCTCACACATACATGTACACTCTGATTTGCACCTAACTCCCAGTTACTTGAGGAAGTCGCGTTACCCCGATCTCCGTCCATTTCTTTCTCCTATCCTCTCGCTTCTATCACAAAATCCCCCTGATTCCCTCAGTCATTCATTTCAAAATTGGGAAACAAACTCTTTACCACAATAGAGTAAAGTGAAAACTACAGCGACAGTTCTTCGACCCTCCCTGATCATCATGTACCTAATGTGGTTTCACATTTAATCCACCTACAATTATCTATCAATGTTTCCTAAACAATGTCAATACTATTCACGTGATTTCATTGTATCATGGCTGCTGAGGGCCTTCGGGCCAAGCAGATATAAATTTTAAAAATCTGTGAATGTATTTTAATTTTTAATTCACCACAAATTTTAAAATACTGAGAACATTTTGAAAACTAATGCCAACACTGGCGGAACAGCAAAGAGCAGTCGCCAGCTCCCGAGGAGTGGTGGGGAAGCGAGGGCGGCCGGCCGGCCACCAGACGCTCCCCGAGGGACTGCGGCAGAGGGAGACGGGAAGCGTCGACGAGGGGGAATTTTGGGAAGTTTAGCCTGCGTCACCCGACGCCCTCAGACCGGGATTTGACGGCGTCGTGGGAGCCATCTTCGAACAAGGAAACACATGTCGGCAAGATTAGAAGAAAAACCTATTTAGTTTTCCCTCTAGGGCTCAACGCAAGACCAACAGATATTTATTAATAAATTAACAATGAATGAATGAATGAATGAATAAATAAATAAATAAATATATAAGTAAATCAATATAAAAATATGTAATCATAATTCCTTTGAATGTGATGCAATCAACATGTGTTAATTGGTTTGGATAAATTGTGTAAAATGAGAGGAAATTATCTTGAGGGGGAAGATAATGCCTCAATACTCCCCCCTCCTTGGGTTTGCCAATGTCTCCAGGTCTTATTCCAAATGAAAATAAGAATTGAACTCAATTAACTAAAAATTTATTTTTTTTAGATTCTAATTTGCAATTTCATAGCCTCTGAATGACAAGATTCTAACTTTGATCATATTTTATGGGAAAGCATTTTGAAGTTTAGAGGTGTCTGATAAACATGTGGAAAAATGCAAACAAAGCTATTGATAGGCACTGCAAACGGCACTATGGGAAAGTTCATAGAAGTTTGTCTATAAGTATCAGTTGAAAACTGTTATAAATCTCAGTTGAAAACTCCCATCTGACAATGGGAGTGTTTGAGCATGTCAAAACATCATTTTCAGCAAAAAGGTTAGAACTATGCGGTGATACCTGAAAAGTGGTGTTGGAATAAAAATATAAAAAAGGATAACACAATTACATCACTTTTATTTTTGAGCACAGCCAGTCACCAAGTAGATTCACTTGATTTTCTGATTTTTAGAGACAATTCCATATTTCAAAATAGTATATTTTAAGTACCTATCTCTATTATAAAGAAGTATGTGCCAAATTTCTTCAAAAACATTTTCTTTGTATCATCTTCATATCATTGGTTCACAAGAAAAGTAACAGAACTTAAATACTGTCATTGTGCAGGAACACAATTTTATCATGAGCAGAACAGTTTATTTCAGGCCTAAGTAATGTGATAAGGCAACATGTACTCATCTACCAGCTGTTTTGTCAACTATATTTAAAATCTTTTTCATAGTAAAAAATAGAATTATCTATTCACATTTCTCCTCTTGATTAAAAATGACAATTTTGAGATATGTTACATCTCTTGTGAATCAACGATGAAAATAAACATTTTTTAAAATATTTTATACAGCCATTATGTTTGAGGCAGGTTCAGACAGTCACCATGTGGAGCAGTAGATATACTATTTCAAGTGGAAGAAAGATATCCCTGAATAATTCCCTCTTGTAGACGTCGTTCTCTGATATGTGCTTCTTTCAGGAACTGTATCCAATTAAATTTCATTTCAAATGGATGATTTTTTATATATATCAAGGCATCCTTTTCAACATCTTCATAAGGTTTTGAATCAAGAATGTCTTTTTCTACTACTTGTAAAATATCAATTTCTGATGAAGTATTTCCATTTTTAACATTCTAGGAGGAAACAAAAATATAAATACAGATTAATAATCTAATGAGGACTAATATTATTTATATCATTTCATATCATATAATACCTGACATTTATTTAAATCATATTTACATCAAATAGATTAAAATATCATTGATTAAATTTTTTTTCTATGATAATTTTTTGGTATATCAAAACATTCTGTATTAGAATTGGTTATTTTATTACAGTATCCAATCTCAACAAGTCAATAATTATTAATTCAATAAAAGAGTTTTTTTGCTGGTAGACAGAGATATGAGTGAAAATTTTAGAGTGGGTAGAGGAAGCAAAAAAAGAATTAAAAAAGAATTTATAATCCTTTAAAATATACACATTCATGAAAACATTTTGATTTTTCACAAGCATCATTACAAACATTTTATTAAAAAGGTTTATAATGATGTTAACTATACATGCAAATGGGAAGGGGGAGATGACCATCACTTTTGCCATGGGGGACACAATATATATTGTTTTCTGTGACATCTCAAACTACTGATTAATTTAGATTGAAAGCAGGTAGCGTAACAGTAAAAAATTAAAAAAACTTCATGAGATATTATGCAAATACTAGTTCAAAAAATTTGTCCAATTTAATTGAGTAACTAAATAACCGACATGAAACATACAAGGGCAGTAAAACTTGACATAAAATTTGGTAGCTAAAAATAAAAAGGTATGAAGTTCCATAATAAATCTACTATTATTTTTAAGAAACAAGATTATCAAAACTATAACAATTATATTTATAGTATTTGAACCTAATAATACTTTTCAAATAAGAATTGAAAATAATTCATAGACAGTATACTCCTTTTTACTCGTTATATGCAATTGAAAACCAAGTTTTTCATCAAACAAACTTCCAATTCTGAAATAGTATAAAATAAGGCATCATTTTATTATTTAATCTTTCATTTTAGTAGTTTGGGTTTTAAACACAATGACTAGGGATAACTACCATTTTTCAATACATATTTTAATCATTGAACTTAATTGTTAACAATGGAAACTAATGATAATTTGCAATAATTAAATGAATTTTTGTCAACTAATGATAATTATCATTATTTCATTAAATTCATTTCTTTCAATCAAATTTCAATTGCAGCAATGTTTGAATACAAATTTTAAAATATATTATCTAAATAAAAACAATTAGATTTAATTGGAATTAACTCAGTTTAATGCAGATGCAAAACATTACCCAGTAGGTTATTGAATGTTTTGTTCCAAATTTTGTTTCAAATTTGACAGAAACAAAAATAGATTTAAACAGAACTTATGTTGATTTATTCTCATCAGAAAACATTTTCATCTATGTGTTTAACACATTCTTTCAAATAATGTTTGTCAGCAATATAGAACAAGGTATCATCAAAAAATCATATTCATAAAATAAAAGTTATTTGAGAAAATCAATGTAATTTTAAATTGACTTTACCTCAGTTAATTCAGGAAAACATGAATTGACTGATTGCTCATAAATTTGTTGTTTTTGACTTAATCTTTCTTTTTGTTTTGCTTTCTTGGCCTTCTCTTCTTCTAAAGATGAAATATATGGTTTTTGTTCTATTTGCAATTTTTCTTTGTCTAATTTTTTTTGCTTAAGACGAGTTTTAATCAAGTAGTCTTCTTGTTCTTTAGTCCATTTCTTCTCAGCATCCTTTTTCCAAGTGAATGTTTTAGCTCTAATTTCAGCTAACCTTCTTTTTCTTTCCTCCAGTTGTTGCTGTTTTCTCTTCTTTTGTTCTTTTATTTTTCTTGCTTTCTCACGTTCAGCTTCTTCTTGTCTTTTGGCTTCCAGTTCAGCAGCTTCCCTTCTTGCTTTCAACATTTCAGCATTTCTTTCTTCCCAGTTCTTTTGCCATATAATAAATGATTCTTTACGAGATATTTCTTGTTGTATCAAGTGATGTAATTTGCCAACCTGTCGGAAAAGAGAAATACATCATTGTTATTTTTATCATTTAAAAATTTAAATAAAAATTAACCCTAGAATATTTGTTAAAAATATGTTTCCAAATGATTATTTTTCTATTCATCAATGCAGATAGAATCTTTCTACTGTTAAATGAGTAAAATAAGTGGTAATATGAATTTGTAATTCACCTACTGTACAAATGAATTAATTCATTAAACACAAGTATTCCAGATAAAATTAACTAGAGTATTAGGTATTTCAAAAGTCAGAAATTAATATTACAAATAATTGCATCCTTTATAATGTTGTTCAACTGAAAGAGCAGCTTCATTGCACATTCAAGCATGTCATTCAGTACATGCAATAAGGTAACCCAGCTTCAAACTATACAATGAACTGGCTTTGGTAGCTCAGAGCAACAACTGAGATCACTGCAGTACCCCTGACCTGAAGGTCCTAGGGTCCAAGTCCCAATGGTGGCAGAATTTTCAACACTAGCTCGATAGCTAGGTTGAATTCAGCAGCTGTCTGGAGGAGATTTATAGTGGCTGGCTGCTCTTCAATAGTTTTCCATGGTTTCTCCAATCAACACTAGGTGAATGCCAGTGCAGTACCCTAACAATTGGGCTATAGACTGCGAATGATCTTTTCTGTACTTCCCTTGTCCTATCTCCTCACACACACATACACTTACATGCACTACACTAATAGAAGGAGATCAGGAGACCAGTCGGGAGCTTAGAGATTTCCCTGCTTGGGCTGTTACCTGCTGGTGGAAGATACTAGTTAGGGAAAATCTTGCATGTTGGTGTGTAGATTGGTGCTGGATCTCGCCATCAAGCAGGTGAAAATCTCTGCCACCTCCCATGATAAAACTTTCAGTACAGGACCAATGGCCTTAGTAATTGTCTTGCTCAGAAACACTAATCAATCAATCCATGCATTGAAGATACGGTGGCAGTAATCAACTAACAAATTGTCAGTTTCTTACATTCTTTCTTTAACAACTTTCACAATTTGAGATAATCGAACTAAGAAGCACCACTACTTCCTTTTCTCCATCTATATAACAAACTGTATTCTAATAGCATGCATTGTTTTGACACTGAAGATTAAATCATAAAGTGTGACAGTACAACAAGCTGTGTAATCTCTTAAACTGCTTATTCATTTCATGAATTCAACTCTATTGTCATTTACAGACAATATTTCTCATTGAAATTTGCCAACCTCTTAGCAAGAATCAAAATGCTTGATTCACAGTAAGCACGCTTAGAATTCTTTGGTTAGTATCTTCCTAGCACAAGATTTCTTCAAAGAAGTAAGAATACATTATCATAAGTGCTGTGGTAACTGTTATTATTATGTAACTATACTAATAATATCCTAAGGAGGATCCTAAGGTACCTGGCCAGAGAAGCAAAATTAGATGGACATAGAAACGAAGAAATGTAGAAATCAGAAAAAGATTGAAGGAAAAGAACATAAGTGATATTTAGAAATACAAAAGAAAATGATTGAAACACATGAAAAGACAGGAAGATAACAGACTACCAAAGCTAGCACTGAAATACCTATCTGTGGATAGAAGAGAGTGAGGAAGACTAAAAAGGGGGGGGCGGGGGCAGATTCCAAACTTAAACTCCTGCTAAAAAATCCATGATGATTAATACTACTAGTTACTACTTATTTTCATTGTTATAGTAGAGATATTGTATTAAAGAAACTAAATTAATTAATACTTTTGCACAGTGCATTACTCCTTAGTAAAACAACACCGCCCCTATTTATTGCTTACTTGATCATGTTCCACCTTTGTATGCTGACTAGGAACACAGAGCATACGAAACTGAGCATTTGTATCAGCCACACCAATGATACTTTGTGCCAGATGGATATGAGGATACACTCCTAGATTAACATGAAAAAAATTCTATTCACTTTCCTATTTGTTAAAGTGCTTCTTATACACTGATTTAATAAATTTAAAAAATACAGTTGACTCTGGTTATAGTGAACACAGATATAGTGAACCCTCAATTATTGTGAACATAAGTCACTGGTCACTTACATTACAAATAAGCATAAGAAGATTCAGTTATAGTGAACCTGCACATTGGCTATAGTGAACCTAGGAAATTCAACAACCCGGAAATTAAATCCCTGCTGGAAAATAATATATCGCCTCTGTGCTAAACTTACCCACATCATGATTTTTAGTAACTGGTGATTATAATTTTCCTAAATCATCTTGGCTAAATACAGCTACAGGAACTTCTTGTTTTTTCAATGATGATTTTAACATTGAAATTCAACTAAATACATTTCTTTGAAACACCATTAATTACTTGAATATTTATCCATTAAATGATATTTTAAATACAGATAAAAAAAAGTTTAGACTGATTTTTTAATGATATGGAATGTTTAATACAGAAAGTTGATTGTCCACTAGTAAATTGTAATGATTATCATGCGGTTCTTGAAACCTGGTTTACCCATACTGATGAATATTTGCAAACTCTTGATTAAACTGAAACTAAACATAATTTTTCTAATGCTGATCATGAGACAATTAATTGCGATTTGAAATCATATAATTGGTTTACATTTTTTATGGCAAAAACATTGTAGTTATGCATTGATCACTTTTATCAGACAATTCTTGATCTCTAGAGAAATCTCTAGAAAATCTAGAGAAGATTATATGAATTACTTTAATGAGATTGAAAACTGAATAAAGAATAATAATGTTAAATCATTTTGAAAAATTACATATACTTTGAAGAATACAAAAGAATTATTGCATTTGATGTTTTTTTAATGATAAAATGGCTGATAATGGACATAAAATAATTGATTTATTTGCTGACTTTTTTGAATCAGTTCCTCAGTCATCATATGTTGCTTTGAATGATCACTATGAAAATTCTGTTATAAATGTAAGCTCCATGCATATTAGCCAATATGATGAATACATGGCAATCAAGAAATAGAATATTAAGACCAGACCAGGGCCAGGTTTTTTGGTAAATTGCAACATTTCCCTAGTACCAGTTTTACAATTTATTTTTAATTAATCCATACATGAAAGCGTTTTCCCATCAGTATGGAAATATAGTTATGTTACTCCAATAGTCAAATCTAGGAATAGAGCATGGATTGTAAATTATAGACCTATATATAAAATGAGTGTTATACCAAAACTGTTAGTCTATTGTCACTGAGAAGCTGACAAAGCAGGTGGACCTCATATTGATTGATGAGCAGTAAGGTTTGAGGTTGAAAAATCAACAATTACAAATTTGATAACTTTACAGCAATATATTATGGAGACTTTAGAAGAATGGTCCAAGTTGATGCTGATGTACAGATTTTGCTAAAGTGCTTGAATCTCTTAATAGCATTTTATTATTAAAACTTCAATACACAGGTATCCATGGAATTTTCCTGAAGTGAATCAGTAGCTATTTGAGAGACAGGACACAAAAATTAAAATACAAGTCTTTTGTTTCTAGGAATATATATGAAACATCCGGAGTGCCTCAGGGATCCCATCTAGGACCCTTACTTTTTCTATTGTTTATTAATGATATAAAGAATTGTTTCTCCACTTGTTTATTTTTGCTCTTTGCTGATGACTTAAAATTCTATACAGGAGTTAAAAGTCATAATGATAGTGCTGCTCTTCAGTTAAGCTTGGATTCTCTTGTTTTATGGTGCATGAATAATGGATTATATTTAAATTATAACAAATGCAAAGTAATGAGATACTCTCAATAAAATAAAATAAAAATTTAAAAAATATCATTGTGAAAAAACACTATTTAATTTTGGCATCATCAATATAGTGAACCTCTCATATAGTAATTCACAAATGTTAGCCCCCAGAAATTCACTATAACCGAAGTCAATTGTAGTATTAAGTATTTAAAACACGTTTCCAAATTATAACATTAATACTACCTGTTAACAATTTCCCTGACAGACGCTGATGAAATGAGTCTTGATCACTTTTAACAAATAAATCCCAAATTTCCATTTTTCCATCTATACGTGTGATATAAAACATGCTTGGACGATGAACAGACCATGAACCAGAAGTCATCAATACAGATGATTTTCGTCGATACAAAAGGTTTCCCTAAAACAAGGAGAATGCATACTACACAATATTTGTAGTGATAATTACAAAGTACTAAATTAATTTTTATGAATATTCTTATGGTTTTTTTTTTTGATAGTTTTAAGTGTTATTTAATAATTTGGCAACAAAATATTGTGAAATCTGAAACTTTTTAAAAATTGACATGAAACAATCAACAAACGTACCTTTGCTGATTCTATCCAAAGAGCAAATATTTTTCCTCCAACACTAAGAACCAAATCACGAATAAATGGTGAACGAACCAAAGACGTAACTGGCCCATCATGAACCTCACCCCAATAAGCAAATGTGCCAACTGAAAACATAAAATATACCGATTTTTGTAGACAAAAGATCATTTATTTCTTCATTATTCATCACAATGATAAAGTGAGATTACAAAAAAATTAGAAACATTTATCTGAAAACAATTATAATTACAACTCATATTTAACTATTTACATTCCCCCTTCTTTTTCCTCCTTCTTTCCATTCACAATAATAATTATTACATTCATACATAATTCTTGATTCATAACAAAAATAATAGAAAATAAGGTAGCGTACTTATCAAATAATTGAAAAATAGCATTAACAGAACTAAAATTAAAGTTCTTCACACATCAGTAACAGTAATTTTTCAATTGCATGGAGGCCACATATTAAATACTATAGAGACAGACATATTTTGTAAATGTTTGAGATGATATATACATCAGAAAACTATTCTAAAGGTATAAAACTTGATAATATTACAAAATGTACCTTGTGGTCCTGATGTCTGCTCAGTGTCTGAATCAAAATCATTCCATATAATTTTTGTTACTACACCTTCAAGTGATCCAACAACAACTTCTGATTTGGGAATGGTTATTTCACGTTTCCTTGTCACTTTATAATTTAACAAAGTTAAAATTAGAAAGGTTAAACACATTAGTTTTATTCGAACAAATAAAAAAAATTATTTTTATAAAAGAATACCCTTTAGTTGTTTATCCTTTTTATCAGAACCAAGTGAATCATCATCACTCTTTGGTTTGATATCAGGAATTTCAGGAGAACTTGGATATGATATTAACTGCTTTCCTGCAGTCAAGTGCTTCATAGACTTCAAACTAGTTTTCTCTTTTTTACGAGGAACATGTATATAATCAACTGCCATTACACAAAGTGGCACACCTATAGGCTGACCATCTAAATCTTTGTCTTGTTCTGCAGCCTCAGATCCTTGTGTCAAAACCTACAGATTCACAATTCATAATATCTTGAAGAAAATATATACAGTAAATACATGTTAAGAGAATGATAATATATCGCAACATATTAAAATAATACCTACAACAGGTTGAGTTTGTAAGATTTCAATTTACGTCTTAAAAAGAACATCAGTTGTACTAATACATTTGAATGAAGAGGAATGATTTATTATACTAAATACCTTAAGTAACAATGAATAGAAAAGTTTTTAACAGCCAATAATAGTTTTAAACTATTAAATTTTCAATTTTTGAAAAATGAGATGAATACATTCAAAAGATTAATGAAAGTCTACCAGAGCTGTCAAGAACCAAAACTAAACATAGATAAAAGGTTTATTCAGACACTATTACATTAGGAAATAGGAAAGTTTAAGGGGAACAAATAAAAAAAAAAAAAAATACACAGAAATTTTCATTTTCATTTTAAAAAATATATATTTATCAAGTTAAATGCAGTTCATTCATTTTAAGTGAAGAAATGAAAGGCTTGAGTCCAAAAGATGATAATATCCAAATAGCAGTTTTTGAGCTATTACAATTGATGGCTCATATTTGGTCCCTGTTTATTGTCATTTTTATGAAAACTAATTAAATTCTTTCATTAAAAATGTTCACAAGATTACATCTTCAAAGTATGCTCTTGAAAATGATTATATTTTATACTCATACTGCTCAATTAATTTTGTAAATCATAGCATTTTAAAATCATTACAACTTCATCATGATTATTAAAATTCATAAAACATATAATTATTGTAAATTAATTTTTTTAGCTTATAGAGGCAAATGCTTTACTAACCACATCAAAAACTAAGCTAAATCACATGCTTAAGTATCCAACATATTTGATAACTTTCGTTCATAGTAGGTTTCTGGAAAAGATTTAGGATAATAAGAAGTTAACAGTGCACATTCAGTAAATAAGTCAATAGAATGAATCATGGCATTAGTCTTGTATTGGGAATTTAATATAAAAATATATTCACGACCCATTGTATCGCTTCTAATGGTAATGAATGTTATTTTTTCATGATAAATATTGTATGTGTGTATGATATTCGGTGAGTTTTCTTTTTGGCATGGTACTACTTATCTTGTACTTCTTGTATTTTTCTATAGAATTGTTAGATTTACTGTGATGGAGAATTTGAATGTGTTTGTTTTTTTTCCATGAAGTTATTTGAAAGCAAACCAGGTGTGTTTGCAAAAAAAGTTCAAAATTACTGGAACTTGTATTTATGTCAGCACATGTGGAGAAGAAAAGTTCATGATGATGATACAATGAAAGAATTTCTACAAGGCATTGTAAACATTTACCACCGAAATTATTACGTAAGTTTTCTTGTATATTTATGTTTTGTAGTTTTCTGTAGGCTAAGTAAATATGCTAGTTTTAATTAATTTAATAATATCAAGCTTACATCATCATCCTCATCAACACCTTCACTTTAGAAGCCGTGCTCCTGTCCTGTTAGAGGGTAGTAAAGCAGTATTCCTTCATGTGGTGAAGTGTTCCTGCTGGTGCCATCACCATGTCGGTTTGTCTATCTCTCTTGTAATTCAGTCTATAATTTAATGCTGTCCGTGGTACACATAGTTTGTCCATTCTCTCCATATGTTTTCTCCATTACTTTGGTAATTTTTTATGTCTTCTGCTAAGTTTCCCGTTTTCAGTTCTTTCATTTTGAATTCTGTCCCTTCTTGTTACTCCTAACACTGCCCTTAAAAACTTCATTTGAGCTACTTCTGTGCTTCTGGTTTCCTTTATGCCCATTATCCACATTTCTGAACTACACTTTAGCATTGGTTTTGATGTAATATAATGGATTGTCATTGTTTCTTTTCTCAAATGTCCAAAATGTCTTTATTATACCATTGTTTTTATTATATTTTTGTATTTTTTCTTTTATATCCTTCTGTTTCAATCCAATTGAATTTCCAAGATATTGAAAAGTGATAACTTGTTCAATAATTGAATTTTCTATTACAATTGTTGCTGTAAGATGTTCTTTGCCATAGAAGGCTAGCGTTTTAGTTTTCTGACTTGATATTTTCATTTGATATTCTTTGCTTATTTTGCTTAATTCAAAGACTGCCCTCTGTGGTGTTCATTCTGAGTCTTTTATTATAACTTAGTAATCTGCAAATAATATTGTCACTTATTTGTGGTTGTTTGTTATCTTTATTCCTGCTTGAGCATTCTGTTTCCATTTTTTTGTGATGAGTTTTAAGTAAATGTAAACAAGTAGTGGTGACAGAGTACATCCTTGTCTTAGACCTTTGTTGATCTTCATCTGCTGTGTTGTGCCTTGGTCTTTTTGAATAACTATTTTGGAAATCTTGGTACAGGCTTTGTATATTTTTGATTAAGTATTGAGGCACTGTTTCTTCTTACAGAATTTTCCATAACTTCTTCCTATTCAAATTGTCATAGGCCTTTTCTTAGACATATCAATAGTATATATGTTGGTTAGTTATGTTCTTTCCTTTTTTCTATAATCTGTTGATATTTCATCTATTGTACTACTCCCCTTGTGAAAACCACATTTTTCTTCCATGATTTTTTCTTTTTCAACTTTGATTAGTCTTTGTCTTATTAAGTTTTCAATTATTTTTTGTTACTGGTATCACGCCTATGCTCCTTCCAACTTTTCCTTCTTCCTTTTTTTGAAGATGGTGTACACTATTGAAGTCGTCCATTCTTGGGGTTCTGTTTTATGGTTCTTTATCTCATTTGTTAGTTTTAGTAATTGGATTTTACGTTCCTGTCCTCTATATTTTATCATTTCTGATTTTATCCCATCTATTCCTGCTCCCTTCCCATTCTTCAGGTTGCATATTACATTTTCTTTTTCTTCCATTACTATTTCATCCCCTTGTTTATTCTGTTGTAGGTTTGTAATTTTCAGGTTATTGAAGTTCCAAAAGTTTATTAATTCTTTTCCATTATTTATTTTATTTTTAGTAGATAGTATCCAGTTTATGGTTTTCTCTCCTTCTGTTCCCCTGCATCCTTCAATTTTTTTGCCTTTCCAATTCTTGCATTGAGGTCCCCCATGATTATTATTTGATCTTTCTTGTTGATTTTATTGAGGTTTTCCTGTACTTCTTCATACTACAGTTTTCTTGTCTCTCCTATGTTTCCTTCATTATGTCCATATATTAATAAAATGTGAATTGTCTGATTCTGTATTATCATGGTTAGTTTTACTAGTTTGGATGTAATCCAAATATATTCCACCAAGTTTTAATTTTTGGGAATAGTGTACAGAACATTGTCAGTTCAGCTGAAAACTATGTTTCTGATATTTCATACTGTGTTAAGAAAACAATATTTGAATATGATATATTCTTCAAAATATCATTGGGAATTAACAAAATATTGATTTAGTATTCAGAAATACCATAATTTCAGAACAAACAACACATTATTTTGCTATAATTTAGTTGTAAATGAATGTTTATGTTCCTGTAGTTTCTGTAGTTCCTGTAGTTTCCCATAAAATCAGAGTCAATGATAAATTTAATACATTAAATACACACACACGCACGCACGCACGCACGCTCGCTCGCACGCACGCACGCTCGCTCGCTCGCACGCACGCACGCACGCACGCACACACACACATAAACTAAAAACAAACAATCAGAATCTGTTATATAATACCTTAAAATGAGGTGTGAGTTTTGGTATCAATTGAGACTTTCCACCAGTTCGTCTTGCAGATTCCTTTCTTGGGTGAGATTTGAGTTTTATTTCTGCCTTCATATTTTTTAAATCCCAAAAATTAACACAACCATCATGAGCACAAGTTATGAACTCCTGAGATCGAGTACTGCCTTTTAAGCGCAAAAAGTCTCCTGATTCTGTGACCTGATGTTAGAAACAAACACTATAGAAAGCCTGTTTCAATCACAACTTCAGAAAATTCAATTTACGTACATGCCAAAAGGGGGACACCCACTGGATTCCCATCACACAAGTTGTATGAGAAGACTGTAATGAAGAAATAGCACAAGGTGGTATGTATGTTTTTGGTTTCTTTGCTTTCATCCATCTTAGATGAGCTGCCTAAACATATAAGAACACAAAGTTGAAACACTGAAAATTATACAAGATTTCTCAGATGAAAAAAAAAATCAATGTGTTCCTCTTATTATTATAAGTAGTAGCATTATATCTATATTCTATCTAGAAATAAATAATTCCTTTACCGCTTTGGACTCACAAGTATAGATTCCAATAGAAAGCGCTTTTAGTGATTTCCGATTTCGTCGCAGCCCATGCGGTCGCAGTCAGCGGAACGTCAGACTCATGAGGTCTTTTATTTATTTATTTAACGTTAAAAACTGTATGACGACGTATGGGGAGAAGTGCAATATGTGCTTGGTTTCTTGAGCTCTGTGATCTCTGCTCTTATTCATATACATATTCATTTGAATCATGAATACAGATAGCATCGACCGTTTTTGGCAAGAATTTGGATAAAAATATTCGCTCCCATGTAATAAAAAAATATATTTGTAAAGGCGAACCAGGTTCAGAATTAGGATGTTATCTCTGGTGCTCCACATTAAGGAATCAGTTTACTGCCGCGAGAAAATGGAGAATGATTATTTAAATATTTAAATTCCTCATAGAGATCAAGAAAACGCGCATAGTTAGTGAAGTTTCATTTATCTCCAGAAGCAAAATTAGGGCCTTCTCAACATTCACTCAAGGGATCAGGAAAACCCGACAAAAACCTGACCGAGATGGGGGTCATTGAAGAAGCTGAGGTACAATAGATGCTTGTTACAGATATAATTAGACTATTGGAATTATACAGTCCAAATAGAAACGAATTCGTTAAATATCATTGCTAAAAACAGTATTATCATCCTTTTTAATGCTCCGTGTAGTCTCCAATTGTATAGACACAGCTGTGCTGCAGAAAATATTTTATATGACTCTTAAACTTGAGTATTATTGATTTTAATTATTTAATGTCACCTGGCAGTAATTGTAAAATAATGAAAGTGCTGTAAATTAACGTATGTGCTTTTTTGTACTGACACCAAATCAGTATGATTACTATGTCGAGTATTTACTTATAGATATTGCTTGAAAATATGTTCCCGTCCTTGGGTAAGTCATTTTTTACCGAACACACTGATTCGTAAAGCACCAGGCAAGACGATGGTAGATTTTTTCTTAATATAGAAAGTCTTAGAATTGTATCACGTGGGTTGCATTTGCTTATTATTCATACAATTCGTTTCTGTAATCACAAAGTCTGGGAACTATAGGGTGTATTTCCCCAGAATATTATGTCATCTCTCACGCAGGAATGAATATTTGCGAAATACACCGACCAGTACGAATGTAGACTGAATTTGAAATAATTAAGAACGAGGAGCATAATAAAGGCAATTTTGTGTTCAATTCATTTTCATTGTTATTCCACATTAAGTTTCATTGAATTGAGAGATCCAAAAATGTTATTACCTTAACATCAATTGTATATTGTGCATATTCACTAAAGTCATTTGCGTAACGAAATGAGCGCGGCCCCGCCCACAAACCTTTTACCCCCTTTATAAAAGTGTGTAGCAAACACAAGTAGTGTTAGTAGTATCTAATGTAATGAAAATATCTCCTAAAAGTAGGTACTCTTCTACCTGTGGCCGTCCGCAATTCGGGCCTTGCGTGTCCGAACGTTACGCCACTTACAATTGCTTATTTGAAATGGAAAACTTCACTGCAACAGTTTTCCCTTCCTTCTATTAATTTGATTGATTGTTTAGTGATTCAGGGCGCGTCAACGGCTAAGGTAATTAGCCCTGTAAGAGTAGTGCGTGTTGTTATCGTGAGAGATGGCTGTGATCTTGCGAGAACCGGCGCCGACCTACGACGGTGCGCGAGGATTTTCCCCAAAGAGGTATCTCCCACCAGCGTTGCACCAACCCAGCCGAAACAAACTCTAAGTTCCCGACTGGTCTCCCTATGTGTGGTAGTGTAGTGCAAGTGAGTGTACGTGGGTGTAACTAAGAGGTAAGGAAACAGGAAGATGAAGAAAAGATTGCGCGTGGTCCGAGGCCTGTTTATTAGGGTACTGTTCGGCATTCGTCTGGTTTCGATTGGAGAAACTACGGAAAACTGCCGATCAGAGCAGCCGGCCGCAAGAATTGTCCTCCACACAGCGGTTGAATTCGACCTAACTGACAAGCTAGTGTCCAAAATCCTGCAACTGTCGGGACTCGAACCTCAGGCTCTCCCAGTCAGAGACTGGAAGAGCCTGAGTGCATCAGCAGCACTGCACACTGCAGAGACATCAGTTGATGCCCTGAGCCAACGATTTAATCTGATTTTAAACATCTAATATTGTACTAGTTACAGTCTTCTTATTCTAAGAATATTTATATCATCAGGAAAGATAACTGTTCTTCCATTCCGAAGCGCCAAGGGCATGTCGCTTACGTATAATGGGAAGAGAATAGGCCTAACATGGAACCCTGCGGGATCCAATTAACAATTGCCAATGAATGCAGAAAGTGTGTAAACAATGTCCCTTTTCCTCCAGTACGGAATTTCTACTCTGAGATCGTGTTTTAAGGTACGAACATAATCAATCCAGTTGCATTACCTACAAAGGTAATTTTGAAAGTAAAATAATATGATCAGTGTCATCAAATGCTTTTGAGAGATCTTCCAATAGGAGCTTGATCTTCAGCCATCGAAGAAGGAAGGCCATTAAGAAATTAAAATAAGGCTGTTTCGATGGACTTTTATTTTCTAAATTCATATTGGCAATCTGAACACTCGTATTTACTAAAAAAGGTTTACATTCGTACGTAAAAAAAAGTATTTATAATATTTATTAAGGAATCCTTATTATAATCCTGTTAATGGATGTATAATAGCAGGGGCACAACTCTAACAAACAATCCGGAAATTCATCTGAACCGGGGAAATAATTACCTTTTAGTTTACCGATTAGTCTGAGAATTTCATAAAAAGAATTTCGGAAATAAACATAATTTCAGAAATTTTGCGGAAACGTTGTTTAATTTTGTGCCTTAGATCCTCCGTAAGGTCAACCGGCAATTCTCAAAAAATATTGGTTGACAGGCCTTTGTAGCCGGATCGTTCTCTTCTACATGATTATCTTCTAAAACGACATTTTCTACAAGGTTTCTGGTTCATTTTGTTGTATATTTTTACTATATTTCACATTGCTTTTGTTTTGTTATTTGTTATACATATCCTGATCGTGTTTCATGATTTTAGGCCGCCTTTTGACTTACTTTAGCAGTGATTTGTACTTTGAAAGTAGATTTATAAATCATGAGATATATTATGATGTTTAGAAATGAAATAAAGAATTTGTTTTTACATGTTGTTCTAATTCCTCGTGTTATCCAAGTATTGCTTTTCCGAGAAATGTTTAATTTTCTGTATAAGAAGAAATACCTTTTAAGTTGGAATGAAAGCGTGGAAGTAATGAATTATATTGGCCATGTCAGGTCATTACATAAGTAATTTGAGTAATTTATGAACAGAGAGTGTTTAATAATTGTAACAGTCGACTAACGAGGTTCGACGTGATCATAGGGCTGCGCATGACGACATAGCGTGTCGTAGTTTGCCACCCTCCAATTCCGTCAATTCCCAAATTTGCAGTTTTGGTAGTTTGTATACAATAAAAGTTTTTTTTCAGCAATACTTAAACATATTCCCAGCGCTTCGATTCAATGTAAGCGTTATCTTCTGGACGTCATAAGAAGATAAATCAAGAAGCTGCTGTGCAGTAACGAAGTGATTTTCAACAAAATGACGTAAGATGCGTCTGTTCATGTAATTGAGGAGAAGATGGTGTGCTCTTTCTCACCTGAAATGACTCACCTGTATATCAAACGAATAAAAATAAATTATATTATTTTCTTCTAATATCTGCTGACAAGACATTTGATTGTGTGTACTCTTTTACCCTGAGGTAGTAATTAATATTTATATTACCAGTATTTAAATTTGTAAGTAACGAGGTCTTACAATAGCACGCTGATTTTTGGAAGATAGTTCCAAAGTAAAAGATATTTCTTGAATTCCTTCTAGATGTTCTCCTATATCCCATACGATTATTTGGCCATTGACTAATCCTCCAACCAAAATATTTCCATTCACTGGTGAGAACTGGAGACAGTGAATTTCTCGAGGGCTCTCCAAATACAGCTAGAACATTTACAACACAAAACCATCGTTTTTAGATTAATATTAATAGATCTACTTTGTTCCTGTGATTCAATAATTTAATATTCCCTCTCATAAATGCAAATAAAAATAAAACAATTATTATTATTTTATGAAATTTAATTTGAATACAAATTAATGAAACAAAGTCAATACAAACATTTTCAATAGGTTCTTCGGTATTATTGCCTATTATTTTATTATTGTATTTAAAAAAGTAATTCTATATAACATTTAGTGATACGGTTTTAAATCTTATAATTTTCATCGAAAATGACGTATAATTTGGAGTATCAATGCAGTATCAAGTTTAAATACTTTTTTAATCACATTACATCAAACTTTGTCAACAGGATTAGCCGGGCTCGAAATACCCCTGGAAAAATCTTAATTACTTTTAATTAAATTTCTATTTGCATTAAGACAATTAAAATATATTTTATTGATATAAATACAAGAATGATAAATGAGAGGAAAAATATAGCTATTGAAGGAGAAGAGATTCGAAGGGTAGAAGGTTTGAACAAAAGTACAATACATTACGCCATTAAAAGACAATGCAACTACATCTGCTCTAAAAAAGGTCGAAAACTACGTATACGTAGGTCACTCTAAAAGTAATCACTTTTTTAAATTCATTTTCTTTTCTGCATCTTTGTTCTTTGCAAATTTCGAAGTATCATTCTTCTCGCTTGAATTCAAGTTTAGCCCAACATGATTCCGCAAGTGTTGCTCTTGTAGCAGCACTCGTTTAAGATGGCTGCTACATTACATGTTCGTCAGAAGCAACGTGCTGTGAGAACGAGACAGTGACAAACATTCACAAGATGTTAAAAAATGTGTATGGAGCTGATGCTGTTGACCGCTGTACAGTTGGTTGCTGAGATTATAGATTATCTGATGAATCTGGCCAAGCGAATACTCAGGATTTCCGGCGCAGAGGGAGATCGCGCTCTTCACATTCTCCTGACAATGTGCAGCTCATTTACAAACTCATTTTGGCTGACAAAAAAAAAACGTGCAAGAATTGACAATGAAAGAGGAGAGAGAAGGAAGATGGGAAGAATATTGAAAAAATTGCAATTGAGAAATGTTTCTGCCAGAAAGGTTTCAGGTGATGATGACTCCCAGGCTTCTACGTGCGGGTATACATGTCTTTCTTCTAAGGTGTCGTAAGGCAGTAGAAAGAAACACAGATTATGTGGAGAAGTGACATTTCGTTCCTCAAATGTGGATCAACATACTGCAAAAATAGGAAAGGTATAGAAAATAAATTGAATGTTTGAAAAACTGTTGTGCATTGCTTTTGGAGTGGCCGTACTTACAGTACAGATATTTCTTTATATTTTTTATAAATTAATTAGTTTTTTTCTTTAATGCAACTTTGTTGCCGATATGTTCGTGATTGATTGACTCAGTGATTCCGGACCCGGCAACTGCTAAGGTCATTAGTCCCGTAAGTGTAATGCATGCCCCTCCCCCCCTCGGCAGGTGGCCAACGTTGCAGAAGGATACAGGCAGGGAGAGGTGCTAAGCAGCAAGCGACCTCTCCATCCGGGACAGACCAAACTTGCGGTCATCTTTCAGGCGAGAGAAGGTCTGCTTAATGAAGCGAGTCCAACGCGTTCGCTTTATTCGAATCCAGGATGTAAATTGACAGTGGCATTATCAATTTTGATACCTTTTTCTTGACAAAATAAACAGAAAATTTCTCGTTAGCAAGGAATGTGAATGGGTTATGGAGGAACAAAGAAAAAAAACATTTCGGAAAGAGAATTTGCAGACGAAATAGATCCATAAAAAGAAAACCTGAACTTCACGTGCAAAACAAATTAATACAAAGAAAATGTCAGTATTAATAGTTACTACAAGCTACCTTGGTTATTCGGTTGTTGTTAATCAAAAGGTTTTGTTGACTCTGTTTGACTTTTAGTACGCACCTTTGAAAAAATCTGTTTGGTATTCGGGAGGCTTCTAGTCTACATCTTTATGGGTGATATCTTATTGCAGATAATACTGTTCTTGCTGCAGTTACTAGATATGTAAGAAGATTAAGTGGGACTTATGACACTTTAGGGATCATGTAAACATTTCTTAATCATTAATTGTTTAGGATTTCTAAGCACGAAGGAGTTCATTATTTTCTACTGTAGGGATTGATAGATATAAAAATGCTTATACCATCCACAGACTCAAACTCCGTATTAAAATTATTTGCAGATAGGGATGAGGGAATTCATCTATTTCATTCCTCCTAATCGGTCGTTAGGACTGAACAAATACCAATTAAAACTACTTCACCGCCGTGTTATTTGACTTATTCATATATCTACAATTCACATTTACCTTTGGGGAAAATTTATCTGTGACAGACCAAATTAAGACGAAGTTCTCATCGAACACATCTTCCAAAACTTTATCGATCTGCTCTTCATTTCCATTTGTTTCGTATTTATTGCGACTGTACAAAAATTGAGGTTGTCGGACGTAAGCAATAGCCACAACACCTTGAAGGAAAAAATATAAATTAAAGGTCACGGCAAAACTCTAGATTTACGCTACCAACACTTTATATTTAGAAGAATTGTCAACACGTAGATTACAAATATAAAAATTCGGAAACTAATTTAAATTTTAGATATTCTACATTTCCTTACTGAAACATCTCTGAGATATTTCTCTTTCTCCAAGATATTTAGATCTCTGAGATATTTATATTTATCTTCCACGTGAAAGAGGTTGGTTTAAGTTTGCATCAATGGTTTGAAAACTCGAAAACACTAAGAAAATCAACCAAAATTTTATTAAGAACCTATATGTGAAAATACATTGAAAGTATTCAATCATAGGAATTATAACGCCATTCATTTTGCGAAATAATTTGAAGCCACTTGCCTGTGCACGTGTTCGTCAGAGAAAATGTTGACCCAAAGATATCAGGGATATCAGGACCCAAAGATATCAGGGCCCTGGCCAAATGGAGATTCATATTTACGTTTGGGGAGAATTTCTCTATGAGACACCAAATCAAGCGAGCACTATGTCCAGAGCAGGTGACGTGGAATTTAAAAGGAAGGATTGTACAATTATTCCCGGTTGACCGAGCGTTGACACATTGCGACGGCTGACAGAACATCGAACTGGATACCTGACATGACTGTTGTTTGGAGAAGTCAGTTGACAGTTATTCTCCCAAATTTAGAGATATTAATTCTAATTTCCTCTAATGAAGCAAAGAAATTATCCATTAAAATGAAGTACATGAGGGATATTTGAACTCATAACATTAGAGTAAAATTAAACCTGTTGAATGGAAATGTTATTGATTTTGGAATCGCATTTACTGAAGCGTGGGATAATTGTACTCCAAACGTTGAGTTTGGAAACAAAATTGTTAAAACAACTGTCCGCCCTTAAGAGAGACATACTGAATATAAGAGAAGCTTTCATTAGATAAAATAGACTACATAAAGACTTGTCAGTTATTTTATGTTATTGCTGTACACAGTAAAGAGTATAATCATTCAATGAAACATGAACATACGACAACAGAAAACAGGAAATAATTTTCATTTCAAATATTATCGTGTCCCTACAAAACTGATTACGCAAGGCAAATTTTAAAAATAAAATACATTTGTGTGAAATGAAGTAGTAAGTAACGAAGTAGTAAGTACCGAAGTACATTGTAATCATTACTTGAATCTCATTTGCCAGGAAACGTCCGGCAAGTACATTCTTCGTGATTTTCGAGCGCGCTTTGTGCTTAACTTTCCTGCTAAAGCTTGCCCTTTCTGGATTTGGAGAGGAAATGAGAGCTGAGTCTGGAGAAGTTTGTGCTCGTAGGAGCGTCGGACTTCCTGTGAAGGCAAGCAGCTCGTGGGGGCGCATTTTAACATGCCTGGACTAAATGATGCAAAATAAAAATGAAATTTTCTTCTCGTTTCTTCTCTTTTCAAAAGCTATTAATGACGCTGTCATACTAACCAATTCCCATAGTTGAGTACCTCAAGCAAAATATGATTTGATATAGGAAACTCAATAAAGTCATGGTTTCATTTCCTTTAATTCGTACATTAGAACGTTTAAAAAACAATAGTATGAATCGCGTTTTCCAATGTCGTTGTTAGCACAAAATACTTACCTGATAAAGTCGGGTGCCATACAGCGCATGATATCATTTTACCAGCGCATTTTTTTATATCAATGAACGTCTCATACTCTTCATACATGATAGTTTCTGGTAACTGAGTATCTTTTTCATTGGCGATCAATTCCGGATAGTCATTTTCGTATAAATCTATCTTCTCATTGTAATTAATCATATTTTCAATCCTGAAAAATTATTACTGCTGTACAAAATCATATGTGCCAGAATAACAATACTAAACTAGTGATGCTATGTTCTCGTATTATTGGTAATAGTCACATAATATTATAATACGAGTTGGACCATGCGAGTATAACGCACTTTCTTGATTATTTTTTAAACGTGAAGAATCCTACATCGTACTTTGAACGACCAACCCCCGAACTGTGCGTGAGAACATTGTACGTCTTGTATTGTGCATGAGTAACATCCTAATATTGCTTTCCCGGCTAATTTAGCTCAGAGCCAGCATTACCGCTTCCTCGCAAGCGACACGGACCAACACGTCCTAGGGTTTGAGCCCCTACGGCGACGGATTTTCGACACTAGCTGTAGAGCTAGGTTGAATTCAGCCTCTATCTGGAGGAGAGTTCTACTGGGCGGGTGCTCTGATCGGTATATTTTCGAGGTTTCTCCTATCAATGCCAGCGAATGACAGAGTAGTACAATAACAAATGGGCCATGGACCGCGCACTGTCTTTCCTTCCTGGTCCCATCGTTTCTCCTTACACACCCACGCGCACACCATACACTACACGGCCATACATACCCTAACGAAATTGTTATTAAAATATACAAAAATATTAGTGACGTTCCAGATAAAATATACTTGTAGCTATCTTTGTACCATCAGGATATTTACTACAATATATTGGCATAAACAAAATTGATGTTAAGATACCAGCACTCTTTGTATTGTTCCTTAGTACTGCCAGTATTGTGTTTAAAATTACTGTTGTTATTTGCTTACAGTGTATTGTGCTTCTTTGGTGTTAAAATTATTGTATATTTATGTAAAAAGCTACCGTAAACTAAACGTAGCTTTCTCTAACGTTCCTCAAATAACTTCACTTTTTTCGCCTACTTCTTCTTCGTCCTTTTCTTCGCTTCTTTTCTCTTCCCTCTTCCTCACAAATTTTATCATTTTTAATTTTAGACCCCTTCCCCTGAACGTCTCTTCTTTTCTCTTTTACGAAACTTCCCTTTCACTACTATGTACAACTTACTCAGTACTATTAATGTTCGGCCCTAAGCCGCCATCCTGATTGAGGTTTTTCTGGGTTTACTCAATCGCTTAAGGCGTATGCCGGGATGGTCCCTAGGTTTGTTCTCCCAGACGTAAATGTACAGCTTGTCATCCCCTCTTAAAATGTTACTAATCTAAATGTATGTAAATTCAGTGGTTAGGCGGAAGAGCAGGCCCTATGGCCTGAGCCTCGCCATTAATAAAGACATTATTATTATTATTATTATTATTATTATTATTATTATTATTATTATTATTATTATATGTCGGGAGATCGCTCGGGAACTTGCAATTTGTCCCGCTTGGGTCGGTGCCCGGCTGAGGGGAGATCAGTGGAAGCCGTCGTGTAGGTCAGCAGCCGATCGCACGTTCCAGCTGGGGAGGAACCCCACCACGTCTCCAAATATAACAAGCCCTATGCTAATAAAACTACTGACCATAGCACTTGACATGGCTGGAATCATCAATCAAACATTACTAAGCGTGGAGATTCACAGAAAGACAAATAATCACGTTAATTTTATCGCGTAATATTATGTCTGTCTCTGCGCGCCTCAGTGGACGAGTGTTTAACTTATTGGCTCTGAATCCCCACTGCGTGGGTTCGATTTCGGGTGCGTGTATCCAGGCGCGTGCATTTTCGACAGGACAGAAAATCTCACAGTGACATGTTTGTGACATGTGAAAGGACGCTGGCAGGTCCCCGGCAAAATTAAATAATACCGTCGACAATTTCCCGTCCTATCGAGGTCTCCCAGCCAGAAAGCACAGATATAGTTAACTGAGACCGATATCTGGGGACAGTGTGAGAATCATACTCCGGTATTTAAGGGACCGCTCACAGGGCACACTTGCTTCAAGCAGGTCCCCTATACGCGCACCAGAGGAAGGCTTCAAAACAAGCCTGGATTGAATACAGTAAAGTCGCGATAATCCGAGGAAATTAGGGCTAATGAAACCTCGTATTACAAAAATAAACTCGGATTACACAAAACAAAAGAAAATACATAACGGGATTTTCAACTACTATGTATACCGATGTCAAATTGAATGTGCAGATACTATTAAAATTGCAGATACATACATGAGCCCTATCTGGGCACAACAATGTAGCAGACGGACTGACACTGACACCGTCCGCCTCACACATGGCTTTCGACTCAGTGTTTCCATCTCGTCAAGAGCCAGCTCTTGATTATCGCCGCATGTTTGCTTGTTTGATGACTTGGCGTACATCGGGCTTTTTTCGGACTGCACAGAATCGCGGATTAGCGAGGCTCGGGTTTACGAGGGTCGGATTACCGCGACTCTACTGTACACTGGTGCGGAACTACGGCCAATGGGTGTCCCCGCATAATAACCCGTAAGGTAAATAAAATTATCTCTTTATTCCTTCAGTTTAATTTTTACATACTATATTTCGAGATGCTTGTTTCTGACTACCAATACTACAAAGAAGTGCCCCCCTAAAAAACTAAATTTCCAAAAATGTAGTACAAGGTTTAAAACAGTTCACTCATTTTGTCTCTCCTCTAATTGTGCTCTGCAGTTTCCCCATCTCTCCTCACCTGTCCCCCATACGCCCCCTTGAATATCTCCATAAAACTCATGTCCTCACAAAAGTCAACTGCACTCGCAAAATTCAATTATTCTCACAAAATGAATGTCCTTTTACGGACTCAAAATAACTGGTTTTAAGGGTCTAAAACGCATAGTTTCTGACTTCTGCGAGATTGTAATGAGCGTTACAGTACTCTGTGATAGTCTGCAAACTTCCATTTCTTTCGTTTTAAGTCTATTCATTATATGATATATAATGATATATATGATATATAACGAAAAGAAGTTTACATTTGTATTGTATTGTATATTTTTTTAAAAGACTTGAAATGTTTGTAACAAATAATGTACTTCAGCTTCCGGGTCAATGACCCCCATCTCGATCAGGTTATTGCCCAATTTCCCTGATCCATTGAGCAAATGCTGAGATGGCCCCTTGTTTCGCTTCTGGACGTAAATGTAGCTTCACTATGCGCACGTTTTGTTGAACTCTCCTTTTCCTTGTAATGGTAAGAGTAGAGGTAAGGGAGAGTTGCTATCTTGTTAGCAATGCAGGAAAATCATACTTGTAATTCGTGTACCGATAAAAATAAGTTTTCTATAACTTAGAAACGAAAATGAATATTTTTTCAAATATTGCTAATCTTGCGATTTTTAAAATTTATTTTATTTATTTATGTTAAACTGTTACTCATCTTTCAACTATTTATAGTTAAAATGACGGGAAGGGATTCTGGAACTCAAGAAAACGTCTTCTTCCCCCTACGTCACATACAGTTTTTACTGTTTTTTGACTGAATAAATCTAAATCTAAATGTAAATATTTGATGCAGATCTGGGGGACTGAGGAGTCATTCCTATTCAGAATTAGCACTATTATAGATCAATGGTTCCTTAATAACTTCAAAAACCGTCATTTCTCCTTAGCATATTATAGAGAAGATTGCAACATCACTCTTATTAACAGTTCAGCCCACACTTGAATTAAACTCACCCACTGAAGTGCGAGAGGTCCGATAAAAACATATGTCTATCTTTACTTTTTTAAATAGATACGTTTAAAATGAAAATGACTCTTCATTTGAATTCAGGGTGCTGTGCTGAATTGTTATAAAAAGATTAACGAAATCGTATATTACCGAGAATAATTTGAACTCGTTTCCGGTTTCTGAAGCAAGAATATATTCGATACGCAACAGTAGTTATTGAGTTCGGCTGCGTTAATTCATAATATTGTGGTGCTTCTAATATACAATTCAAAACTTCAAAAACAGTGTATTGACTACATTAAATGATTTAGAGATCTAGTATTGAGGAATATATTGCACTCAGAAAGAAACATATCTTTCATTATTTAGTTGTAGGAGTGTGTCGGAAAAATTGAACGATTTTACGATTTTACGATTTTTTTACTTTTTATGACTATCATACCCTGACATTGTATTAAGTGAAATTCACTATATTCAAGCAAAAAAAAATCATGCAAAGATTTTGAGCAATATTTGAAAAAATATCCCACGGGTCCTAAATAAGGGAAATGAAAAAATGAATGAAAAGATTAATGATAATAATGATGAAAAGATGTTTGAAATTCACAGGGTCAGAGTTCAGCCAGACCAGTCGGACGACATCCATTTTGATGAAATTCAATGAGGTACAGCTGCGTTAGTGGTCGAACATGCCGATGTTTTCAAAACATTGATGTTTTTCATAGTAATGTCGATGTTTTAAACATGGATGTATTGAAGCTGATGTTTTTTAACATCCATGTTCTGTGTTCGATGCTTCGTTTATAAATGAAAAATTACCATAATCGCAATTTCGTCAAAGTTCAAACATGAAATAATAGCTGATCAGTTTTTGGGTTTTGTGAAGCAAACGAACAGTGCATTACATTCATCCAGCAGACTATCCCTCGCCCGAATTGCCCCGGATGCCTTCATATCGTTTTCTAGTTCGCACATGAAGGGGCATTCAACATATGCGCCGTGGGCATAGGTCCTCTTCCCGTCTTTTCGCACCCTTCTTCCGCGAAGTAAGGACTAATCCTTTGAGATGACCCTGGGTGTTCAGGCTTACGTTTGTCCGTTGTTCTTGTTATTTTTGCTTTCACCCCTTTACGAATGTAAGACGAGAAAATATTGTAATCGTTCGTCGGAAAACGGCGGATTTTCGTCAGAACTGCTCTTATTCTTATTCTCCTCTCCTTTCGACAGAACAATTGTTACTCCTTCGCATTTGCGAAAGGGCGGCGTAACTGGCAGGATCTTGCGAAGGCAACCGCCTTGCGGCTGGATTACGATTCCTAGCTGCGAGCCGGCTTGGGGAACGCGAACCTCCCCAGGCCTGGTGTAGGAGCTAATGTTGTTGACTGACAGAGACAGTCGAGCAGACGATCCGACATGGGCCGACTACATCGACTACATGGGCTGACATACAGACAGACGGACGGGCAGAAAGTCAGGGATCCCCAACACATATTTTAATGAAAATCTGAATTTTGATTTATTGCAGAATTACTTAACTTTCTCTATTCTACGTATACATGAGAGAGTAAAATAACTCTCAAAAATTTCTCAAGAAGCAATGGCAACTGAAAGTTTGCTACTGATGAATCGAATATTAAATTATTATCAATATTATACTACTTTCGAATATTCGCATAAATTGGTGGAAATGTATGCCGCCTCCAGTCTTTTCAGATGTGTCTATGGTGTTGTAAGATACCCAGGATCTCGAATAAAAATCACAAAACATTGAAATAGTTTTGAATTTGACTGTCAAATTAAAGTTATTTAACTCATTCTCATGAAGAATGAATTCACATGCTCTGCCGCCAGGAGGCGCCCTCCTCCTGGTGGCAATATTTGCAATTCTCGTGATGCGTTAAGGACAGTAGCGTTTTTGACATTCTCGATATACAAGGATATATACAACTGTTGTATTTCCATAACGAATGCCTGAATGACATAATATACGTGTATATTACCATACTGAATCACAATTGTCAACACATTGGAATCGAGTAAATCGAGGGTTTTTTTCCCTCCCTGATCCTTGCCAATGTGCAAATACTTTACTTCTATTTATCTATCTTTTTCAATAATGTCCCTTATATTTAACAAAAATATTGCTCAAAATCTTAAATATACATTTTCCTAACATTTTTCGGCCATCCGCATTGCCACGCAATTCCGTATAAATCATAGTGGGAAATGCCCTCGTCCTCGACATAGAATTTTGCAGTGGTGGCCGGTACGAAATTCTACTGGTAGTGTGAGTTTGTGATGCGACATCGATGTCAACAATTATCGTTGTTCAAAATTAAAACATCGATGTTAATAATACTTCGATCAAAAACCATTGATGTTTCTAAATATCGATGCGAAGTTTTAAAACAGGTGTAGTAATTTCTAAAATAAATTCCAGGGCAACAAAATTTTATCTTAGTGACCGTGTTTATTAGTACGTTATAATGAAGATTAAACTGAAAATAAACTACATAATAAGAACAAAATTAAGATACATAATAATAATAATAATAATAATAATAATAATAATAATAATAATAGTAATAGTAATAGTAATAGTAATAGTAATAGTAATAGTAATAGTAATAGTAATAGTAATAGTAATAGTAATAGTAATAATAATTACAACAACAAAATTCAAACTGAAAGCCTGAGCACTCACGGTAATCTCAGTAAATCAGAGCTCCCTGACTTCGTGGAAGAAAGGTACGAGAAGAAGAGGAAAGCCCTTACACCGACGGCGTACGTCGCCTATCCATATGCGAAACACATGGAAATACGTACGAAATACCATGGCATAGGGTCACCCTGAGCAAGATATAGCCTGCTCGATGAAGATCGTGCAATTGGCGCACTCTATGGAGCACAATGTGAATTACTGTGCCACTTCAACTTTAACACCTCCTTATCCACAAGAGATGCGTACAACCCAACCCAACATTCTTTGTACAGCGTTAAATGCGCATAGACAGTGCCAATCCGTAGGTGGCTCAGCGTCCTCGAAACAGGCCGAGAGATAGCATCCCACTCCGCCGTGGACGTTCGAAGAGAGTATTGATATACCATCGAAGGACTTAACGCTCGTTCAAATGATTTACTATAAATGCAGTTTTGAAGAAAGGATATTTTATATACATTTTTGTGGTGATTTTTTTATCCTTCCTTTTTGTTGGTGGTGCCATGGCACGCGGGGACTAGCAAACATGCCGCCACTGGTATTTTGTGTACTTTTTTTAAAAATTTTAGACAATATTGTTTTTTTATTCGCGCTTCAGTCAAACTTGGAACAGCCTGAAAGTAGCATACTGCCAGTAATTCGAGATCAAGGGGGATGGGACTGGTGGCAGACGTGAATATAACTCTGTTCCGACCCTACTGTGCGATGGTACCAGGCGCCGAGACCGTTGCCGGCAAGTGCTAGGTCCGGCACTGCCACTATCTAGAACGAAAGATACCGATAATAGGTCTGTAACGGCTTGGTTACTTGAGCGCAGGTCCCACAAATAGGAGTCTACTGGGCTACACGAATAATTACAAAGAAATTTGTGGCAAAAACCACGATACTATTAAATATCTTGAAAGTATTATTGATTCCTCTTTGAATCGATGAGGATAAATGAACTCTAAGTAAAAGGTAAGAGTAAGGCATGCTCTACGACAAAAAGTAAATTAAAATACGTTTGCACAAGGCCCATAGCAAACCTCTGCGAGATCGTGCAATTGAAACTGCACGAACCCGCAAGTGGCGACATTTTACTTCGTTTTTACTACGTAAGTAGTAAAGATAAAGTATTGTAACCGTGCGGTAATCGACCATGATAAGTAAATCGTCCAATTGGCTTTCGGGTTTTAAGAGTTTGACACATATTTACATTCACTGTATGAAAAAATATAAAATCTTACTTTGCAGCATGACTTTGAAAAGATGTTATATTCTTGGCTAGTTCAGCATTTAAAACATCTGAACTAATTTGTGGCTCATATACATACTGAGTCCATACATTGGTGGGAAAACCAGGGTTTGTCTGAGCTGTCGTAGATATAACTGAAGGGCATGCCTGAAATGCAAACGCCATGGTGTAGTTATGCTAAAATGCATTTCTATAACTAACGGTAGACAACACTTCAATAATCACATTATTCCCTTAAATAAAAGCACTACAATAAAAAAATATACAAAACAAACATACTTGAACCCCTTGAGAATATCGCTTCCTCTGGACATTGATAATGTCACTTCTGCGAGCACATTCTACGTATCCATTATTAAGCATTGCGGGATCGTCATCTTGAAAGAGAATTTGCATCTTTTCACTGGATATGGATATGGCTATTTCCTTTTCAACCTGTTGAAAACCTATTATTAGTTATCTATTATATGTTGTTGGTAGCACAATGACTCGTAATTAGTGTATACTACCTTGCGAATAATTTATCGTGATCACATTCAAATATTTAGTGCAAAATAACTTACTGAAAACAGCCGATTAATGTGTGAGTTATCCTAATTATAAAACACTAATAATGAAGCTGGTGAAAACAGAAAATCGTTATTTTTTTATTTAATATGTAATAGGTCGTCCCTACTATACGAATAATGATTTCCCTGTAAAATAAAAGATGGGATATATTCAATACATGCAATGCACGTTAAGTGATATTTCACACCTCAATCGGCTTCTAGGTTAAAACGGTTTGAGATAATGATATGACTACTTCATCAAGTTTAACCAATAACAACCATGAAGAATATTGATGTAATTAACTATTTTATTACTGACATTTTTATACGTTTTTTACTATAATATTTTCTGTGGGTATCTTCCAACGAATCGCAGAAGCGAATTCATCGCATAAAAATTATTACTCACACCCCCTCCCTGCAAAAAAGGGAAGGGGGATGTTAAATTTACCTTTTCTGATTTGGGCCGGGTGTAGTAACGAGCATTGGACAGGTCGTAGGTTCGACACCCGCATAGCATTGGTTGTCACCCGTGGGTTGTGTCAATTTAGAGCGTGGCACCTACCATACACCACCCTTTTCATCATATCCTTCCGTTCCTTGCTCGTTTGAGTGGCGTAAGAGCATGAGCTAGACATGTGCGCTTTACATCTGGAAGGCGGCCCACACACACGGTCTGGAGCTGGTGACACCGTACGGTCCTACGGCGACCATGGTTCCTCCAATCATATCGATTAGCACGTCGGGGCTCAAGAGATTTGCTAGTGCGGGATTACTAACTACATTCCGAAAATTCGATCCCTTGAGCCACTTCGGTGGCAGAATGGTAAGTGCCATGGTAGTCGCGCATGCAGGTTAGCCGGTCTCAGCCAGCGAAAGTGCAAACAGCCTAACGTACCTCAAAAGAGTTATTCTGATTTCGAAAGCGTACACTTTATTACAATTCACAATTTACATTGCATGTTAGCATTGGGAAAGAGTAAAACTACATGTACTGCCCAGATGAGAACAAAGAGCAATCTCAGCATTCGTTCTAAGAATCAGAATGTGTTCTAAGAATCCATGAGAAACTTAATAAAAATCATGAAAGTGAGTTCACGGAGATCTCACTAGGTATTTGCAGTCGAGGCTTCATAGAGTGCTGTGTGTGGTATCAGTTCTACTGATGGAAATATATATCTTATATCACAACCAAAAATTATAAGGCAAAGACACGTAAAACGATACGAATAGCTACCCATCTGCAAACTTTTGCATAAACTGCATTAATATCTTGAACCGTTAACTTACAATAAAAAATGTAGATATATTGAAACGAGTTGCAGAAAATTGTGCTGTCAACAAAGAAAACCTTGACTTGCAAATTTAAGTTCTGATTCAGAAAACTCAGCAAGGAACAATCCGCGAAATATAACAATCAGAATTATTGTACATGTTTACAGTGTAATGTCTTAACGTCAAAAAAGAATTGCGAAAATTTTAGTTGCGAAATCCTGCACGAAAAGGTAGGAAAAATTGTTTTAACTTTTCTCGATTCTTGAAATATTTTCTTCCTTCAGTTAAGTCCCAACGGATCCGATGAGAAAAGTCACATACGTCAAAATGTCTTCAAGCCTTTGTGCACACATTCTGTATTGTAATGTGAAACATAAAACTTTTAAATTTATTTATTTTCGTCAAAAACAGTGTGTGACGTGCTATGGGGAAAAGTTAGTTTGAAGTTATATTTATGTCCAGAAGGAGCCATCTCAGGAGATGCTCAAATATCAGGGAAACTGGATGAAAACCTGATCGAAATGGGGGTCATTGACCAAGAAGCTGACCTTTGAGGAGGATCATTGTGCAATCAAAATTTACTTGTTGCAATTCACTGTGATCAAAAAGTCCAGAACATTACTTCCTTTACAAATATTATACTTTCAAAGCCGTAAGAGAAGTACCATAAATCTTTATCTGATAGCACAGCTGTCCTCAATGCTATTTAATTGCAATAATTAATCTTTAAGAAAAACTTAGACTGACCAGCGGTCTTGTAACTTTCACAATTTCATCATCTACGTCTTTCTCACTGCCATACGACTTCCAAGTTCTTGCTTTCTTGTGTATTGTATTCTCCAATTCTCTTTCTAGTTGAAGTTTCTTCCTCATCAGTATTCCTTTCAGAATCCTTTCAGCTCTTTCGGTAACGCATAAATAAAACTGATTTTCCGTCTCCAAGGTTGCACTGCATGCTATCATTAACTCTGGACCTGAAAAATTCTATTGAAAAATTAATTTAATTATTAACCAGAAGAAGAAAAGAGTAATAACAGAGCTTATATTTCAATAAGTAACTTGTAACAATTAATACATCAACCCCAATTCGTTCTTAATAACCAAAAACATTTAAACCTCTAGTGACTTTAAAGTAAATATTTAACTCACTTGTTAATTTGTATCAAAGAAAAAACATTAAGTTTTAGAAAAAAATAAAAATTTAGCAAAATGGCAGTTTCATCGTTGGAAATCATTAAATGACTCGAAACAGCCAGAAAGGAGACGGGTCCCTGGGAGAGGCGGTATGGAAGAGCGGGGTAGTGGCGCATCCATGATTGTGACGTAGTGGAATAAGACACAGACAATAATTTCGAATAAAAAATGAGAAATATATTAACAAATTTAAAAGTGATAAAACAAGTTACATTAATAACAAAATAAAAACCTCCGGCAACCTTTTGTTTCTCTTAGTCGCAAGCCCGCAACCGTCCCTCGTCCTACCGCCCAGTAACCCTGCTTTACCGCAGAAAAGCGACGCGTGATGCGCGCTGTAGGACGTCCGTCCCGAGATTAGCCAGTCACATGGCCTGACGCAACACACACACACACACACACACCACGAAAAAAAACTGTCGCCGTTCGGCGGACCGCGTGCCTACAGCACCCGAGATCGTCTAGCCGTAGACTCCTGTGATATCTCGCCCCACACCAATCTTACTCTCCCCGCACCTACTCGTACTCTACTCTCCGATCCGAAATGAACGAGACCGCGCGCGCACATGGCGCCGCGTTAAATAGCTGGAAATTGTACCCCCATGCTATCGGCTAGAGGAGGCTCGCACTTAAGCAATCACTAAAGATATTTTTGGCTCTGCCGCGCTGTCTGTGTCAGCTGCCAAACCGCAAAACTAGGAGCGTAAGTGCTCCGTCTTTCTCTCCCTACAACGAGCATGCATCTGCCTGCAGCAGCCTTTCACAGCCCTAACGGATCGGGCCCTCGTGTTACGACGCCACAATTTCCGTGCCGCACAGCCTGCATGTTTCTGTAATCTGACTATAGTTAAATCAAATGCAATATTCATCGCTTCATGTAAAAAGAAGTTTGTCCGTTACGAATCTTCACTTTTTACCTCCTCGTCTCACTTCGTAAGAGAAAGTATTGTAATCGTGAACCGGAAAACGGCGACCCTTCGGCAGAAAAACTTTTTGTGGGGCCCTGGAAATGAGAAAGTGAAACTACGCCATGAACCTACGCATAGGAAAAGACTTCCTTTAACACGTTGTGTAGTCAGAATGCATGTTTTGCCCTGATACTGAAAATTTCGATTGACGGCAAAAGTCTATTTGTCTGTTTATATGGACATTATTGCGGTATTATAATTTTACGTAGCAGTCATTAAAGCGAAAAAGTACGTGTTGCTGTTGCCCCAGTAGGTTAATTTCAAACTAATATTTCCTTAAAAATATTTTCCTATAAAATCTATTTAATACAAAAGTATTTTTGGAAGGGAGGTCAGAACGTAAATTCTCCCCTTCCCTCAAATACTGTCTGGACCGCCCCTGGCCCGAGGCAGCCTCGGATGACAAAGGATGCGAGGGGCGCACTGAGTCTTACCACGGCTCCGACATTGGGGGAGTAAAGCGCGTCTGCTTTCCGACTGCCGAGCAGCCGAGGTACTCAGCATGTGTGTACTTCCTCTCATGAGCCGAGAAGACCGTCACGGTGCGGGTTATAGGGAGAACACCGCACGTTTTGCTCTCGGCCAATAGCATCTCATCCCCACTGCTCGGAACTCGGCGAGGGTCGCCCGCTACTCGCTAAATGCCAAATGTGTGGAGACGCCTTTATCTTCGGCCACGTCCCCTTTTCCGAAGTGATCACCCACTCTTGAAGCTCGGAAACTATCCTAAATTATAAAGAGGCGCAGCAAAGATTTTTCTCGGTGAAAACTACCGATATAGTGTTCAGCCGACTTGATATTTCCATACAAAGAAATTTTAATTTATGGTGAATTTAAAAGGTATTTTTATTTGTTGATTTATAGTTAATATTTATAACAATAATTGATATAGGTTGAATGTACCAGTTGTTGTCCAACCGACTGTATTTTGAACGACCTCTTCGAGCCTTTGGATATGTTAATCTAAATCATTGTTTATATGTGTGAAGGGTTTCGGAAGGTCGGCTCTGAGAGTTTATAGAGTAGAAATTGTATACTGAATAGTAGTTCTGTCACAAATGCGTATCAAAATACGTAGTAAATATGAGAATAAATAAATAGATAAGAACACAAACTAATGTTGATAGTATCTCCTAAACCAATATCTCTTTAATTTAAGTGTATTAAATTATTTAAGTTACTTATTGATTTGAAAAATAATAGGTATGTGGTTCTAATCAGTATTTAAACGTGATTGATTAATTAAATGCAACAGAATTTCAATGTGTTTAAAGTAATAGATCTAAGCTGCAAACTACTAAATATAATTAGATTACTATACTTTACATTTGGCCACGAAATTCACCACTTTTATATTCGGCAATTTGAAACACAAAGTTTAAGTTTCTGTTAGTGTTATAGATGAAACTTCAAATTTTGATGTTTTTCACAATTATCAAAACACTTTCACTAAAAGTTTAAAACGTCACGCAAATCTAAATTAATTATTAGAGCAAATAAGTTTTGGAAATCTTTAAACGCGATCGAACACCCGTTTATTTGTTACACCGTTTGTAAACCAATATCTGTATTACTTCTTTTTCAATGCTTGGGACAATATAAATCTCTTTTCAGCATATCTGTAACAAGGAAGGAAGTAAAGAAAACAAATAACAACAAAAGGTACCTGGTAGATGTAGAAAAGTAATGAAAATTAAGTCAAAAATATTCGAGCACATCCAGAGCACGTCCGTCTCATAAGCAAGCAAGGCCAAAACACTAATCACGGAGTGGACAAAACAAACCATAGGACACCTTAATAGAGGCATAAAAGAAAAGTGTTAAATGTGGGTAGGTACTGTAACAACCAACACGCGCTGCGTAGGGAAACGCGCGCGGTTAGCGGCCCGGTTCTAGCCTCATCGGTCCTACTCCTCACTCATATGATTCATGATGGAAGGCATTGTACGCTAAAGCATGCATGGGCATTCAAAACAAACATATTGGTTACGTGGTAAAAGACAACATTTATTCCTGGACAGGGCTGTACCAGGGAAGTTACATCGATGAAAAGAAAATGAGTGAATAAAATAAATAAAGATTAGAAATATGAAGAACTTACAACTAAGAAGAGTGGTACAAAAATTATTCTATAGCTACAATTACAAATTTGTCCCTGAGGACCTTCTGTGCCTCAGCGCGGCACCGCTTTAACAATAGCTCTAAGGGCTTATTGACCCTGATTACGTTGCCTGGAAACCCTCCGTGACAAATGTGCTCAGTAGGCCCTTGCGACGCGCGAGGCAGCTGGTGGGCGGCCGGATGGTCTTCCAGTACGCGGCCGGGCACGCCTCAGCAGGGCGTGGGCGCGGCTGGCGGCGTTGCGGCGGTCCGTGACGTCACGAAGGCCGTCTGAGCTGCTTCGGCGGAGTCGTAAATGTCCGGGGTGTATTGACCCCGATACAAGTGCGGAGCACCCAGAGATTGTCTCTCGAAGCGTCTCGCGTTTCCTCTCGAACAAATTTCAGCGAATCGAACGAATTTTGTATGATAAAAAAATGCTAAAGAGAACAGTATGAAACAAAAAGAATCCATCCCCCGTAAGTGCCTGCACTTCCTCTCTAATAAACTTCAAGTGAATCCAGTCCTAGAGGTGCACCCACTCTCTCTCCGCGACGCGCTCCCACCCCAGAGAAGTCTCTCTCCTCTAATGTAACTTTATTCTCCCTAAACAGCCAGAGTTAACTCTATCTCTCATCCCACCCTTCTCCTCATATGTTTTATGCTCCCTACAAAGATCGCTTCGCTATTGCTAAGGTGATGGCGTTTTACACTAAATTGGCTAATAGGCGCTCCGGCGCGAGGATAGAAATTTTTCCGTTCTCTGTTCTAAAGTAGGTCATGTCTCTGAGGGTGCTTCCCAGCTACTGAATTATTGCCTCTGGGATTCCCCGATTACGATGCACAGGCGTTGCGAAGTATTCCAGCTGTGGGCTCCCGCCGGGCGCTTTACAGTTTGACCCCCTTTGTCGGTTGTTGGGTGGGTGCCATAAACCTTCGAAAAGGGTCAGGGGACCGTGGCCGTTGCAAGAAAGGGGCTGCGCGCGTGACGCCGTATGTTTTTTTCTTCAGTACAAAAAGCCTTAGGTCTGCTTTACTCAATAGAATTTATCTGAATAATTCTGTACCGCTACAGTACATACCAAATTTCGTTATTAAAGATAAATTGTAGTATCTTACAGAAGCGAATAAGGAGCTTAGGACAGTAAAAAAATAGTTTTCTACTATGAATTTCAAATGAATTACAGGAGTCAGGCTTCGAGATTTCAAAATGTATAATGGATGGAGGTAAACCAGACATGTAAGGAATTTTAAAAAAATAGTCAACCGAGCGGCACATATCCATACACTCTGAATGTACACGATAAAAATATGAAATTAAAAAAATATAGAAATACAACCAACGACTCTACTAGATATTGTCAAATTACGAAATAATTTTAACTTTCCCCTTTACTACACATAACAAGAGACACGTTACCATTCACATGAACATGAAACATCCACCGGGTGTATCATTGTTCTCGCACACGGAGAGTATCACGTAATCTGAAATCTTACAAACTTGATGAGAGCCAATATCACACATTTGTGACATGTCGATATGCTAGATTCCGAGTAACACAAAAGTAGAAATCCATGAACGTGCTAGTGTTGTCCACAGATAGACAGGTTCTGCCGTAAACTAATTTTTCAGTACTAGATCGTGTATTCTGAATATACAACGTGTTAGAAGACAAAGAATTATCCGCTTTTTCGGAATCAGGGTCTCACAAAAAGGGATTTTCTGTCGAAAAATCGCCACTTTTTATTGCAGCATTACTATTTTACAGCATTAATTAATACACTCTGCACTATGTAAGCGGCAAAGAAGGAGCAAAAAACACAAGGGATTAGATCAGGTGATCTGGGAGGTTATTCGCCACAGCTAAATCATTCGATCGAAACTAGGCTTGTAGCATATTTACCCGAATATAAGTCGACCTCGAATGTAAGGCCCTTATTCTGAAGAGGTGTCTTGAGAGTTTTAAAAATTTTTAATTCTTACTATTTAGTCAAAATAAAATTACAAAATGTCTTATTGACTAGAAAATTGCCTTGTTGATGAGAATGTGACGAGTTATAGCTGAACTATTATTTCATGTTCTTTAATATTATCATAATCACGGTTTTTCTCACTACCCTCCCCATCTTCACATGTCTCAATGTTTCTTTCTTTTTCCATGCTGTGACATTTTCTAACGTTTTAGGTCCCTCTTGAAAGTTTTGCGGTCTGAATTTTGCGTTGTTCATAGTCTTTCATTAGACGCCATATAACAATTTGCCCTTCTGTCGCCAGATTTTCTATCTTCCCCGCACATGTTGATGGCATGTTTCAGTTCAAAACGCAGATTCGTATTCGCCGGGCGTCGAACCGAGATTCCGCGCCGCCTCGTCGAACTCACATCGTGTAACAAACACTCGGCTTTCATTTTTACGTTACGTCTCATTTGATACAATGCCATTCGGTTAGAGATTCTCTTTATCGGCCCATTCAAAATATCGGTCTGAATTGCCCGACTCATTCGCGGTGGATGCCAAGAATATAATTACCAAACGCGAATATAATTACGTATTGTAGATAAGCGCGATATTTTTTCCGTCTTTGCAGTTTATTGCTACGAGGTTTGTGACATGGAATGGCAATGTATAAACTTATATCTTAAGCGACTAGGCTTAATATGCGAATATAAGACGATCCCGCATTTTACGACTGAGAAATTTCTGAAAAAAATCTCGTTATATATTCGGGTAAATACGGTATATACAGCAATTATTTAAAATAAAATTATAGATGGTAGAATTATAACGAACGAATGTGCCCTAATGGAATATTATCTTCTAAAAGGAAAATAATCACGTCTTCACACGTCGTTAACTTTGGGTTATCGGAACCACCGCTTCTTGAATGACACGCCGCCGGCCGAGATGTGGCGAAGAAGTACGTGCGCAGACCCGGCCGGTGCGTGGGCTCCCCTCGCCGAGGTGCGCGCCTCGTCTCGGGCGAAAAGATACATTCATTACTCGTACTAGCCCTTGGTTACTCGCGCTATGTTTTGTCACATAACACATAAATACCCGAGCGACATTCTTTGTATGCCAAGCCAATTTTATTAAAAAATGAACTCTTCAAGGACTGAATATTATTTGTATATAATTCTTATTTAGTCGCATTTGAAATGTATACTTAACAATTTTAATTAAATAGTTATAATAATAAATTTAGCCTATTAGTCTTCAGAACAATTTTTGCATTCGATGACTTTTGGAATGTGTTTGTTGCATGCAAAATTGTTGCACTAGTTAGTTGTAAGTGTAGTAATAATTGTAGTAGTGCGGTTTTTTGCTCTTTCGCAAATGTGACAATGATTTCTTAATTTTGTTGGTGGTTATTCTTGATCATTACGACTTCCACGTTTCGTAAATTTGCTGAGAAGCGTTGTTTTATTCCACTTTGAAACCTTGTCTTTGCCAATGAAAATATCTCTACACTATAATTCGCTGCTTGAATAATCAATAGCATAATAAAGCTCAGAACACGTGTCATGTTCACTCTAGGCCACTACTTCCTTAGAATCACTTGCAGCATCGCAAATTTCGTCCTATTCCTCATGTAATTGTTTACACATCTGTTTTTCCAATAAATTATTCATATCTATATTCATCATAATGTAAAGCAAAATAAATTGGTTTGATTACATCAACTAATTTAAAAACTCTTGTGATAATTTAAAAGAAATGAAAATTTACATTGGTTCCCGCGCGGCGTAGAAATACAATCGTCTAGATACAGTTGTAAATCTTACGCACCTGAATGCCTTCTGGGCATTGAGCTGCGTCTGGTTAGGTCCAATGTCAAAATGCGCGCTGATGTTACCTGACACCTGTGGCGATAACAGTTGCAGTGGCGTACAAAGTACTCCAGCTTAGGGAACTAAGGGCTAGGGAGAGGATTTTTATGTCCTAAAAAGTCTTGAAATATTCTCTTAAAAATATTCATGACCTAAAAATCCAGTTGCCCTTTAATATGCTATAAAAATTAACAATATTTCTTTTCCTGCATAAACCTTCTTTGATAAAATTCAGGAAAAGCATACTTTGATTGAAAAAATATATTTTTGTGCAAACATAATACAATCGCGAAAGAAATAATTAAAGTAAATATTATCCTTAGAGAAGTACATTGTATGTCTTTGTGCATTTCTTCTGTCTAGTTTAAAAAATATATCAAGAAATAGCATCCATTTGTATAAGTATTTGATCATCTATAGAAAAGAAAAAAACCCGCAAATTGTGACAAGCTCATTCTAATCAATGAACAGTCACAAATAGTTTCGCCCATGCTAACCACTTATCCCTGTACCAAATAATCCTTTAATTAACAATATCATCCAATCAATTGACATCCACTTCACTAATTTCCTGCACTCATTAATCTCTCGTATAGTCTTAAATAAAATTCAAAATTTTTTAGTTTCGCTTTTCGCAAATGTTAATAACGTCACTACTTAAATCATTAAGGTTTCTCAATTGGAACAGCCATGGAGTCTTCAAAAAACGCATCTAACTCGTTTTTTAAATACTCACTCTATAGATATAGCCTGTATCACCGAAACGCATTTGACATCAGATGTTCTTTTTAGGATTCAAGACTACAATTGTATGCGTAACGACAGACCTAGACTAACTACAGAATGTGGTGTCAACCATTTTGAAATAGACCTGCCCATCACCCCCGGCCTAGAAACGGTTGCTATACGCATTATTTTTTCGGATAATAATAGTATCACGGTCATCGCTGCGTACAGACCTCCAAACAAAAATATATCGGTGTCCCGCATCGAATCACTATTTAACGCTAGTCTATCAACGATCGTAATGGGTGACCTCAATGCTAAACTATATCATATAAGTTTACAAAACCTCCTCTTCCCAAGCACCTACAAAACTTAATCAAAGAAAAGAATAGAATGAGACTTTGGAACGAACAGAGGCTACAGTGTGTGCTCAACCGTCTTATTCGAGTCTTTAGACAGGCACTATAAGACTACAATTTCGAACAATATAAAAATTATGTATCTTCCCATAAAGAGCTCAGTTTGGTTTGCTACGAGAAAACTACTACGTAAAAAGACAACCATCCCTCTATTATCAAACCGACGGAAAGTGTTCTCTCAGAACGACACAGCAGGACTTCTAGGTGATTTCTATCTCATATGCCGAAGATCCCCCACACTCCAATGAAGTAAACCCTTTTGTCTCTTCGCCCACCTTCGATGTTCCTAGTCGAGTTAAATTTGCATCCCCCACCGAAGTATTTATTATTAAAAATCTACCGACAAGAAAATCTTCCGGGCACGAAAATATTTCACCTTTTATGTTAAAGAACCTTCCTCGTAATATAGTTACCTTTATAAATAATATAATAATTTCTATGATCAAATTAGGTTACTTTCCCAAATTATGAAAACATTCAACAGTAGTCCCAATCCCCAAACCTAAGAAGATCCAAACCTTACCTTCCAGCTACCTGAGTAATATACGTGTGTTTTTTTGTTTTGTTTTTTTCAAAACGTCCGTTCGTGTGTCCATTTGTTTATCCGTCCGTCGGTGAACACCACTAGCGCCGAAACTATACGTAATTTTTTTTCCAAATTGAAGAAACCCCAGTTCATCAGGCTCGAGTCGAAGCTTTGAGATTTTGAAAAACATTCTAAAAAATTTGGGAGTACATTACATGAAGCCTCTGAGACATTTTCAAAATTTTCTCAAAATCCGGCTCCAATTTTTTTTAAATTTCTTGTAAGAATATAGTAAAATACACGTATAAAGGTGGCATAGGTCCGATTTTCAAGGTTAACTCTGAATTTTCAAAAATTTCAAAAGTCGTCGTCCTCCGTCGTCCTACCGTCGTCCTCCTAAAACCACAAACTTAAACAAATTTTCTTAAAGGGTTTGTATATGTTTTTGGACATTTTAGTAGTTTTAGCGCAATATTGCATCCAATTTGTGTAATTAAAAAAAATTTAGAAGAAAGATTTTCTCAAAAATGGCTCTAAACTTTTCTTTCAATGTTTGGAAATGGATAGTGCTCTATAAGATGATATAAACGCCATTTTCTCTAATCATTTGTTTATTAAAATATTACAAAAAAATGGGTTTTTTTGCCTTGTCTCTCACGTTGTTAATATTCACATTAACGGCGATTTGTTCACATTAATGTATTTATGAGCACATGCGCCTGAAATAAGGTCAAGTAAAATGGGCTCAACATTTTGCATTTTCGCAAACACTCAAATGCCATTTTCTCAAAAATGGATCCAAACGTCAACGGACCGTGCGTGCAACCGGATTATTTGTCGTCAAACTTCAACGGACCGTGCTAATTGCACTGTTCGAGATGACGTAGGATTAATTTTGCTGTATTCTTTCGTTTTTTTAATTACACAAATTGTTTTTTAATATCTCTCACACCTTTGATATACACATTTTCAGCGATTTGTATACATAATTGTATTTGTGAGTGGAAGTGCTTCAAATTACCTCTAATTGAGTTTTTCAAAAACACAAAAATGTTCTGTGAAAAAGAGCTTCAAACTTCGCATTTACGGTAACGCTTAAACACCATTTTCTTAAATACGGCTGCAAATTTTTCAATAAAAATTGTCATTGAGGACGTGGTTTTACTCTTCTTTAATATTCTTAAAGTAATATTTTAAATCTATTATTAGGAAACAGAAAAATTAAGAAAATGTAAAACAAACTTATTTGGGGTGGCAATAGATGGCAGCTGGCAAGAGGATGGGGCAAGACCGTAAAGCCAGCCCACACCAAGGAAATTGCAAATCATTACTACGAGAGAGTCTGTGCTATTCTGTAGCGACGTTTTTTTATAAATAAAGAAGTAATGCTCGGGTCCTGAGTAAATGTTGTTTAAGAAGGTCAGTCCCTTCCGAGTTTGACTTTACGTATAATGAATTGTGCTGCTACGCAGTGCCGGAGCTAGGCAATTTTGGGCCCGGGGAAAAGCTGAAACGTAAAAATTAAAAATGTGAATGTTGTATCACGAAACTGCGTGAATTATTTATTTTAACGAAAACGTTGACAAAAATTACTTACATGAATTTTGAAAATTAAAATTTCTAAGGGATAAAATTTAGATAATACGTTATAAACATATAAGTTCATAAAGCAACAAAATGCAAAATTGATACATATTAAACGGCACTCGGTCACAGACCAACTGAATACATTGCCGGTTTAAGTCATAAAAACTTTTTTCTTTAATAAAACCTTTTAAAAGGTAAGTTTAAACAAGTTGAGAATTTTTTGCTGATAATCACTAAAATGAATAAAATCGTATCGTAGCATGAGCTCACGTTAGCTTGTGTCACTTTATCAGTAATATGACACATCCGTCCAGCATATTTCGAATAAAAAACTATCTAAATATACCGATCACACTCGACTCAATCGGGTATTTAGTATCTAATATCCCTAGGATGGGGAAATATAATAATTAAGGGGCGGATTTTAATGACCTAAAACATCGCCAAAAATGATCAATAAAATACTCTTAAAAGCTTTTAAAATGCCCTATATGCATAGAAAAACGACGTAATTTTTTATCAAAACAAATTCAGATTCGAAACAAATTCAGATACGTAATTCAAGCTGTTGGATATGTTACTGATGTAATCGCAGTGTCGGATAGAAGGGGTGCATACCCATAAAAAGAAGTCCAGAGAAAAAAATAAAAAAGGTAAAAGTGTATGGCTAAAATGTATGGAAAAAATAACCGCGCGTTCTGTCCTTAGGCTTTTGGTTACGAATGAGAATCCTTAATCTCGCTGTATTTTAGCCCTGTGGTTCGTATAGAAAATGACTTCAACTGTTCTCCAAGAGCGTGTGACAGCTCATCTCTTTCTTACACCGCTTGACAACCAGTACTACGGCGACTTCCACTATTGGAGTGTGGCCGACGCAAACGGAAACAGTGTTGACGGAGTAAGGTCTTGCTCTATTAGCCCCTGGATTAATCCGTGTGAAGCAGCCAAGCTGGTTTTGTTGGAACAAATCATCCAGATACAGATACAGAGTAGAATATGTAAGGAATGGTGGCACGACGACGTCCCACCAGCCACGTAGTGTAAGAGAAAGCATTTCGCTATTTGTTTCTTCCATCTTGTAAATAATATTTATTACGAAGTTACGACTGTAATTTATTGTAACTTTCTTTCTACGTTTCAAATATATGTTTCAGCAAGTTTTCAAAGCTTTGACTTTCCAATGCCAATTTTCATAATGAACAATCCACTAGGTACATACTCTTACTTTCATTTCCCTTATCAGGTAGTACAATGCGAAATATACTCGTATGTTGAAAAACAACTAGTGGTGCTAAAACAGCAAGTAGTTTGTCGCCCATATTTTCATGCATAATTACGTGAAAAGTACTCACTTTTTAGAAAACTTATATATGACCTTATTTCAAAACCAATCCTTAAGAACAGGTTCATTAAGGGAAAAATGTTTGTCTTTAATATTTTAGTTGTAGGAAAACTGCGAAAAAATGTTGAACTGTTGCATTTTTCGAAAAATCGGAGTTTTTAACGAACATTAGACCTACACCATTCTCTTCAACATCCTTAGCACTATCCAACAACAAAATGTAATAAAAAACGAAACACTTTTTTTTAATGGCCCAGTGGCTTCATGAAAAGTATCCCCAAAATTAAAATATCGATTTCAAATTGAAGGGGCCGCGACATTAGTCAGATCGACCAGGGAATATCAATTTTGGAGAAAAACAGCTGAACGATTTAGCCGCTAGCGTTGTTCACGAACGGACGAACGTTTGGCTGACATTCAATTTTTTAGTATCAAGGACCACAAACGTGGATTCTGGCTACACCACGTGTTATATGATTTTTTCTAAATTTAACAACTGGATTTATTCACTTTTTCATTACCAGGGCCGTTTTTTTAATAGTATTACATAACTTTCTACTCCGTAACGAGAAAGTAAAACGTATCATGTCCGGAAAATGTATTGTGTGAGTAAAGCAACTCGCATAATCGATAAAATTTTGTCAGGGTATCTAAATAAAGGATCAAAAACTAACTTTTCTGGTTCGATAGAATGTCGGTGGATCCGCACTAGTCTGGGGTATATGAGTGCCTTAGGAGTGCGTAGTCTGCGTATGATGAAACTCAATATAAATATTAACATCTTATCAGAAAACCTCCATGTTAACGGGCTGGATATGGTTCTTGGAAATAACTTTTTTTTTTTTTTTCAGAAGGTCAGTGAACCCAAATACACAGTATTCAATACTCGATTACAGTTGCTCCCGCGATTGACCCCGCAACTACAGCAGGGTTGGGGAAATTCATGCCACGAAGAGTGGAGGTTATAAACAAAGCAAATAGGAACCCTACACGTTATAAATTGACGTCATATGATTTGTGAAACATAACTGTACGATAACTTTTTTGGGAATACTACAAAATGTGGTATTTTCTTTTGTTTGTAAATTTCAGTGCTGTTGTAATATTTTGAGCTGTCATAAAATAAAAAGTAGGTTTTCTTTCATCTTTTTTTTCTATATATTTCTCTAGCATCCCATTTATATTCAATAGATCTTTTGTCTTAGTATTCTAAGAGCAGGATCAGTTTTTGCGCTCTCTATATCATTGTCTAGACTCATCAATATTTTTTCAAGGTGTTATGATGGATAAAAACAGGTTAAATGTTTTTTAAATATAGTTTTCAATATAAAGCACACTTTATACGGGGGTATATTTGTAAAGTATTTAAATTAGTTTTAACGTATATAGCAGGAAGGAAATAGTTCCAAACTGAAAGTACTTAGAGTAGTATTAACCTACTATATTCTGCTACAAACGTTACTTTTTAACTCTCCCCTTCTCTTATTTCGTGTAATACAATAAATGTGAATGCGTGAATCCGTATCACTACGTACCTTAATATGTTCCTGTGCTTCAAAGAATTCCGACGATTCTCCGTGCAACGCGATATGATTTTCTAAAAGTTCTTTCGCAATGCGGGTCCACGAAACTTCTGGAGTGATTTTGCGTTGAATGACAAATCCAACGAAACTCTGAGTGCCCACCGACAAAATTAAACGCACTACTCCTTCGATATCCATTTCATCTGTCTTCATTTTATCTTCCAAGGGAGTAGTCGCTACCTGAGTAGTGATTTCCTGACCTTTCGTATCTGCAGACAAAAATTGAAAATATTGTCTCGATGGTCCATAGAATAAAGTATTTTGTATAAATTTTAAGTAACCTACTTTTATACATACTTTTCATCTCCAAAGTCATTGAATCCCTTTTAGGGTTGACGGTCGTATCGCCAGACATCTTCAAGCTTCTGATTATCTTTTCTCAGAACGAATAGATGAGTCACCAAAAATAAATAATTCTGTAGTTACACGTTCTTATATTGCGTGTTTGATACTTTGGCATTAAATATAAACCTCTTAGAGAACGCACGAAACACAACTCAGTAAAACGTCAGCAAAACGCTTGAGGCTCGCGGAGTCAGTTTGTTTGATCAATAATTTCAAGAGCAATAGGAGCAATTTACCAGTAGGTATAGCAAGTGACGAATAATTAATATTATCTTTCTTTGCACGTGTCCATATTTTCCCACATTCGTACATGCCCTTTAGCGTGGGCATAGATAAGCTTTGTTTTTGTTTTTTATAGATTACAAGGAAAAATTACCCCCTTGGTATTTCAGCTACGTGTTGTAGGAAACGTGATAAGGAAAAATAGACGAAATAGATTTTTAAAAAACTCAGTATGCCTAAATGAATATTGTTTTCCGTACCGTATATTATACATTTAAAGTGGAGGTTTTCCTTCGAACCCCGATGGGATATTATTCGAATTGGCAAAATATTTTCTTTAAACGCAAATTAACATAATATTTATATAAATAAAGTTATTGCACTTATGTTGTTAGTATACAGTGGCCCATTTGAATGTTGAAACTGGTCACCCCTTTACCGCTTCTTCAAATGCTTCAACGTTTTTCTCAGAAATCATAGAATAAAAGAACTCCGTGACTGCGAACATGCAGCCTAAATGTAGGGTGCCCAATTTTTACTTTCTCGTATCAACTTACATAAGGATTGTAATGATGCAGCGAAAAGTACCTGTTTTTCGACAGAAAAATTCGTTTTGTGGGTCCCTGATACTCCAAATGTCTTGTTCCTTTCTTTAGTAATTCGCATTCTATAATATGTTGCGTATCCAGAATTCACGTTTTGTGGGTGCTTTCCTCAGATAGTTTCCCAATAAAGCCTCCTACTAAAGCAAATCAAGCTTAACTAGTGGTGCAATAGAATGGCACAGACTTTCTCGTTCTAGTTAGTTTTCTAATTTCTTTCTGGCCCAGCTTTTGTGTCTTGCCCCATTCTTTTGTCAGCTGCTATATATCGCCGCCCAAAGTACTTTTTTTTTATTTTCTCAATTTTTCGGTTTTTTAAAAGTAGAACCTAATTATTACTTTAGGGAATATCAAATAAGAGTAAAACTTCGTCCTAAATGGTAATTTTTATTGAAAAATTTGGAGCGGTTTTTAAGAAAATGTCCTTTAAGCGATATGTAAATGCGAAATTTGAAGCTCTTTTACACAGAATTTTTTTTAGTTTTAGAAAAACGTGTTTGAAGCACTTCCACTCACAAATGCCATAGTGTTTACAAATCGCTGGAAATGTACATATTAACGGCGTCAGATATTTGAAAAAATATATTTGTGTACATTTGAAAAAAACAATCATACAGCTAAATGAATCTTATGTCATCTTAAAGAGTGCAATTAGCACAATAGCCACGGAAAGTTTGAAGAAAAATATTTTAGCCCTTTTTAGAAAATGGCGTTTGAGCGTTTCCGAAAATGCGAGATTTAGAGTTAGTTTTCACACAAAACTGTTGAGATTTTGAGAAACTTTATATGACGTTATTTAAAGCACATGTACTCATAAATGACATAATGTGAACAAATTGCCGATAATGTAAATATTTATGAGCCAAGTAAAAATATACATTTTTGTAATTTAAAAAAACAAAACAAAAGAATAGAGCAATGTGATGTTTATGTCATCTCAGAGAGTACATTATACACTATCCCTACCAAAAGTTTAAAGAAAAAAGTTTAAGCTGCTTTTTGAGAAAATTTTGTTCGGGTTATTTTGAAAATTGCACACATTAAAATAAAACTAAAATTTTCAAAAATGTACATGGCATTAATGAAAGAAATAATTATAGACAACAAATTTCAATTGAAAGAAAACACTAGCTTAAATTTTGTAGTAGTAGAGGACCCCGAAAACAAAGGTGTGTACATAATGTTCCATTATTCCAGTAAGGTATTCTGCTCTCTAAGATCGTTGTATAAGGTACGTACACAATCAATCTAGAGCAACACCACGATTTACAAACGAAGGTAATTTTGAGAGTAATTTGTTATGATCAATGACGTCAAAAGCTTTTGAAAGATCTAAAAGTATTCCAATGGATGCTTAGTTTTCATCCATGGATGACGCGATATCCTTAAGACCAGAAAAGATTGTTGTTTCCGTAGATTTTGTTTTCGAAACCGATGTTGGCAAACTGAAAACGTGTCCTGTTTACTAACAGAGATTTCCATTCGTACGTAAAAAAAGTCTGTCTAATATTTTTGAAAAAAAACGACAAATGAGAAATTGGTCAATAATTTTGTATTTTATTTTTGTTGCCTTTTTTGAAAACTAGCTTAATCTTAGCTGTTTTAAAAATTTCTGGAAAAATTCCTGTGCACAAGGATACATTAAATATGCGAGTTCAAGGATTCATAAAGACGAACGCACAAGCCTCTAACAAACAATCCGGAAATTCATTTAAACCGGCCGAATAATTATTTTTTAGTCTTCCGATTATTTTAGATTTCCATTGGTTGAAGTTTCGGAAACGACCATCAAGTCAACAATTTTTGGGGAAACGTCTGATGTTGAATTTTGTGTGTGTGTGTGTGTGTGTGTGTTTTTTCTTTCTTTTTTTTTTTTTTTTTTTTTTTTTTTCTCGGGGACTTCCCACAACTACAAAATTGAAGATAGAAATGTTTCCTTGAAATGGAATTTGTTGTCCACAATTAGTTCTTTCGTTAAGGTATGCACGTTTAATGACATTTTAATCGTTTCAGCGCAATATTGGATGCTATTTTTGCAATTAAAAAAAATTACAAAAACATAATTTTCTCAAAAAGGCTGCGAATTTTTTAATGAAAACTGCCATTTAGAACAAGCTTTATTCTTTAATATTTTTAAACTAACATTTCGGTTCTTCTATTCGGAAACCAAAAAATTGAGAAAATGTGGAAAAAATATAGTTTGGGCAGCTGGCAAGAGTATGTGGGAAGTTCAAATAGCTAGTCCAGACCAAAGAAAAGAGAAAAAGAATATGAGAAAGTCTGCACCATTCTGTGTCACCACTAGTTTATCTGCTTAAATTCTGGGCTGCATCTATCCTTCACCCATCTATCATTTGGAGGAAGTCTAACACAGACGAGAACATATATACGTCCTAGGGCAATGAATTTCAAAGAACATATCATATTGATCATTTTTCAAATAAACATATTGCCAACATCACATTATTCTAAAGCAGACATTTCAAGAAGAAAATGTGACATTTTTCTGTAACGAATTTTTCAGAGCCCCAAATGAAATTCCTTCCCCCCCATATCTTCTGTGCCCTCTTGTCCTAGTGAAACCAAACCCATAAATTGATTAAGAACTCTATTAGGTTTATTAATTACTAGGGGGTTAACGGTCAATAATGACAGGACCTGACAATAATTCATTATGATGAATAGAACACAATTCAGTTACTTTAATAATATATTTACAGTTTTCCCCATTTGAAACTTTCCTTTAATATCAGTATTAGGCTCAAGCCACAGCTTTTTGGTGGACTGCTAAGTGACCTGAAAGCGTCAATAGATGAAATTTTGAGCCTACCTATCTAAATATTATAAACTGTAACTTTGTAGCCCTCGTACCTTAACCGAGTGCTACAAAGTTATAATTTAAGGATATCTAGCCAGAAACCAAAGATAAATATTTGAGAAGAATAAAAATTGTTACGAATCAACAAACAAATTATTGAACAAATATCTAGCTTTACTTATCTTGTTTGCAAAATATCCAATAATACCAACCCTGAAATGCAAAGATAATATAAGAAGACAGTACGTTTAATGAGTTTATAAAGGGGCATTTTCAAAATAATAGGCGTTAATAGTATGCTAAGGAAATTACACAATGTGGTATCTCATCCCATTCTCTGCTTTACAAGTGTAATGTGGACCCTGAGAAATAAAGACAACAGTGGGACAGAGTTCCAATTGATAATGTAAGGGCAAGATTAAATATAGATAGTGTGGTATATGACATTAGAAAATACCAACAGAAATGGTTCCAGTATGTAAACAGGATGAAGCCAAATAGCTCCCAATGTAAGTGCTACTATGTAGACCAGACATTCCCAACCTTTTCCTTGCACCAACCCCTTTTAAAAGAAAATTTTCCTTCAATGATTTTCTTCTTTAATATACAGCATACGAAGTTATCATAACATAAATAATTGCACATAAATGATTTGATAATAATTACATAGACAAAGAATATAAACAAAAGTTTTTAAAAAAATTTTCAACTGTTGGGATACACTGATGAACACCTAGGGGCTACAGAGACTTGAGCAGACGTAAAATGAGATGGTCAGAACAGTTTTGACTCTTGGAACAGACCTTTGGCTCCCAATCCTTGAAGAAAAAGAAAAGTAAACAAAGTCATGTAATTTCAATAGCACCACATTTTATCTAATCCATTAATAAAAAGTAAAAGAAGTAAAGAAAGTAAGAAAGAGAAGAAGAGGAGGAGGAGACTTGTCTTTTTTTTTTTCAGGGTCCACATTTCATTTGTAAAACAAGAGGATGGGATGAGACACCACATCATATAATCTCATTACAACAACTCATTTAACCCCCAAATGTCGTTTCAATAGCGCCACATTTTATTGGGACCTGGTCGTTTTTAATTTATTAATAAAAAAAAAGGTTCGAACTTGGTTCAGTTGCTCAAACTTAATGATACATCCTTGGGGATGTAGGAAATTGTTATAGAATCATCATTTTGATTCATTCCAAATTGAAGTGTATGATTATGAAATACATTAATTAGTAAATATTCCTAAGTTCATGAATTTTAACCCAGTTCAAGTCATGTGTATGGACTTCAAACAAGAGGTTCTAAATCAGAAAATTTACCACGATAGAAATGGTATTGTATGTGAAGTTAAGGATGCCTTGGTAAGCATTTCAAGCTCTTTCTAGTCCAAACTGATTTCCTCTGGACCTATGCCGGAGTATTTCCTGATGCTTTGACATCCAGAACAGCTTCAGAGGAGTCATAGTGAACAAGATTTTTTTTAAGCATTATAAAAATGCTTGAAAATATTTGTAAATTTGTTTTAAAACCATTAACAAATATAGTATTTTTACAATTAGTTAATCTTATGCAGCAATTTTCAATTCGTACTATTTCTGGTAATTAGTAAAATTAGAACTAGAATAAAGGTAAATGAAATTATCTTTTAGTCGTTTTATTTTCAATAGATTTATAAATTACAATATTAAAATTGCAAGTAATAATAAATTAAATGGTAATTACTATTACTAAATGCTACTTAAAAAACGTTTTCCCTTTAATATTTAAAACTTCCTTCCCGTTAAACATTTTCTGAAGCAGGCGTTGGCTCACAAAAAGAGCTCAAACCATCTAGTGCCATTTTCCTTAAATGAATTTATGGAAGGGTAAAAACTGAAATTACCCTCCCCTGCTATGAAATGCTAGTTTTTAAATAAGTGAAAATGATTCTGCAAACTTTTTCCAAATTTTATTAGGACTTCTATTGTTACTGGAAGTTTTTGCTTGCAACTATCCTTTGAGCACTAAGGTGTTCTTAAAGACTGAGCCACTTCATTTGTCTTGCATCAAAAGATAATGATAAATTGAAGACCTAGGGATGGACCCACAAAGTATTTCAAGAACTATTTCAATTTGGACCTCTAAAGAAATACAATTGATTTCATGTTGAACCATTAGCAGGGTTGCTAGATAGCTTGAAGAACTTTCCCAAATGTCACGTAACAATTCCCCTAAAGTATCAGCTTAAAAAAGACAATAATCAGGAATTTATCATTTTTATTGAAATAAAATGTTTATGTAAGACTATGGGACACTTTCAAAATATTCAGGGGGCTCTGCGTCCACCTATACTATTACGGATTTAAATATTTAATATAATTTCTCACAAGAACAGATTTTTACACTAATGCTGATAGTGCAGTCCCATATTATCAATTTTAAAAGTAGTCACAGGTTACGAATTTGCACCACATGATATAACAAGTTATCATGTATTCTTTGAATTGAATTTCACCATTTTCGTCTTGACTTATAGATCAACTGAGTTCCTTGTACATGTGCAATGCTAAGATTTGAGGTTTGATATCCTCTGTACCAAGAAGGATCTTACACAATTATCATTCGCGTAGCAGAAGGGTATACACAATATAATCATCTTTATTATTTACTTCATGACTATCAGAGGAAGTTCCTAAGTTCCTTACTATTATAAAATCCATGAGATCGTAATAACTGAAGTCATATATATATATTGGAAGGAATGGGATGAGATTAGGGTTGTCAATTGTTCTGAAAAATCATCCACATGGCAACCCTTTGTAAGAAGAACATGATTTTCACCACATAAATTCATTTTAATGATGTTCATGAAACATCACAACACTTCAAAATATTTCATACAAAAGGTAATGCTCTCACCACAAAATCTACTAAAACAATTAATATAGTTTGAAGAAAAACATTTTAAATATTTACAGTCTGAATGTTTTTGCAACAGCACAATGGAAACTTTATGCTTTTCTCTATAATGTTAAATTTGTGGAATAGTCCACAAGTGAAATACAAAATAAACATTTTTCACCCATGTGCATGATGCTGATCAAATTACAAATAGTACAATACATAAATGTAATTCAGAAATGTTCTTTATGAATAATTAATCTTTATATTAAAAATAAATGAAAGAACGTTTTACTCAGTGATATTTTGCTTTAGGAAGATATCCTGAATTATCAGGCACACTATTTCAATTCTACTCAAAGTGTATGTAAAGCACAGCAACAAGACAAGGCAAATCTAAAGCGACCTTGAGAACACTATCAACAGATCACACTAGTCAATCTTAGGATATCTACATGACAAACCACATTACGAGGCAGCACATTTTATCAAATTTGTATTTCCACTCCACTGTTTTCTGAAAATAAGACATTACAAACTCCAGTGAGAATCTGCCTCAATAATTATTGAAATATAATATTGGAGATCACAAGAGATACCTCAACATCTCATTATTAAATTTAATCACTTATTTTTCGCCAATAAATATATCAACTACAATTCTATGAGAATGTTTAATTTTTGCTTGATATAATGACATACTTGTAAAAATTTTAGGGTCATGACACGAGTAGTTTGGCACATTATTTTGAGAATGCAATTAACTCAATTAAACAAGTCTAATAATTTAATATTTGTACATAATCTTTAATTTAAAATTTGAAAGCATTCTGTTACAAAGAAATCACAGTATATTTCAAAATAATGGCAAAATTAATTTTAAATGGACAAGTTTCTGCATAAATATTTGTTAATCATTATTTCCAATTCTTTATTTCACTTTACCAGAGAAAGGAAATATATGACAACATAAGAGTAAGAGATGAAAATAAGAAGTGAGAGGTGTAAATTAGACTGTGCTGTTTCATTTGTTGATGAACACAAGCAATGTACAGCATCCAAATTCACTTCACAAACGAATTACAAAAAGATGGTTTAATTTAAAAAATACCATTGTTGCCACATAGTTTTTCTCTGTTTACACTTCTTAATGTGTGAAATTATGAAATACACTTGAAGGAAACTACAGATATTTATATAGCAAAAATATTAAATAGTGGAACTACAAGAAATTCTGAAATTACAAAACATAATGATAGAGAATATTGAATTCCCTGAGGATCTTAATGCTAACAATGACCCTTATAAACTTGGTTTCTGGTTAGATTTTTGATAAAGTTTCTAAATTTATAATTTTCACTGAACTCCATGAGAAGTGAAATGTTGATTTTAATAGCAGGCAATTCTGAATGTTTCACTCACAACAAAGATGGTAATTTCACCACATCACACAGCAAAATTGCAGACTGCTTCAGCCTCGGAGAATGGTCAATACAGACATACCATTAAGAGAAAATAGGTCCAATAGTAAGGCAACCAGCAACCACACAAGTGATGTGTTCAGGTGTTAGATAATTTTTTTTTATTTACAACAACTTCCTACAGATCAAAAAATGTCTACTTTCAACAAGAGCTAGGAACTTCCTAGAGAGTGAGATTGCTGAAATATCACACTGGCCACATTACCTCCTTCTAATACAAGATCGATAGTAAATGCATAGCTTTACCTCCTCAGGCCCTAAGGGCACTTCTGGATATTGCAATATCAAAGTGTTTATGAACTGTTATTTAAAACATCTCATAATGTTAATTCTTCTGAACTACATGCACAAGTACATACATTGATTTCATAACTAATCACAGAAATGTATAATTTAAAAACAAATCTACAAATAAAAATTAAATATTTCCTAAAGAAAATTAATAACTTTTGTAAGGCACTAAAAGCCAGGTATCATTCTCACCTTCATTCACATTCAAAACCACAAACCAATTGGTAAACACTAAATTATGGAATTGTGAAAATTTGCTCACTCAGAAACTCCCTGCCATCTCAGGATAATAAGTTGTAAGTTGGCACAAGCCTGGCAATTCAAGCCTTAGGGTCTGATGAAACATTTGTAATGAAATTGTTAAATACAGTAAAATCTGTCCAAGCCGCAATTGATTGGGACAAAAAAGTTCCAGTTTAGAGAGATTTCCGTTTCATGCAGGGTGTGCAATGCACAATGCATTTAACACTTGTGATTTTGATATTTCTGTTCTGAAACTAGTAAATTAACGTAGGTAAGAAATAATTAAAGTAAAGTAAAAATTACGACTTTATTATGATTATTAAAATAGAATTACATATAACGTATTAATGGAAGACATTATCAATAAATGAATATTAAACATTCTTCATTGACAGCTTCTGAGTTTCTTTTGCTTCCATAAGTTCAACCTTTTCATCTAATGTTCGAGAATGCTAAGATTTTTGGTTTTTGCACTGTAAAACGGGTTGTGAAATTCATTAAAATACACACCACCTCACTTCCTAATGACTGAAACTGGACTGCTTGCTGACTTTTTCAACGCACAGTGCGTCACAGCCCAGAGTACCATGATTTTCTGATAAACTTGCCCGACCTTAAGCAATGAGTCTCTGACCTAGGGGTTGCGATTTTGAACGTGGGGCAGGGAGAGGCTCAAATAGAAGTACCCCGTACACCTTCCTACGATCAATGAGGATGATGAGGAAGGGAGGGGGGGGGGGACTTACCCTACGTCCTACGCCTTGAAACCCAAGTGGTCCCAAGGTGAAATTCTATGCAGTCAGTTGAAGCCCCTCTCCTTCACAGTGCAGTTGCCATGTGCCAGTGCCGAAACCGTTGCCAGTGCAGTTACCACAAGACTACATCGTGCATACTTGAAACAAACTTCATTATTAACACAAATTTAAACAAACACATTTATTATATTAAAACCATTTAATTTCTCTGCTAATCGCATTAAATTCACAGGAATTCCATTTCATAAAGATTTTTTCCCCCTCTTGGACATGAACAACAGTTCAGTTTCCACATTGAACAGATTGCATTTACTGCTGTGTACAATACCATATAATTTCATGGGCCAGAGAAATGTTCCGGTTAAGGTAGGATTCCGGCTTGTATAGGTTCCAATTTAGACAGATTTTACTGTATAACAATATGAAAATAAATTATATAAATTTAATAAGTAACTTTGTACAGATCTAATTAGAAGTATTGAAGGTAATTCTTTGAGTAAATAGTTATGAAAAATTCAAAAACTGTATTCCCTTGCATAATGGGTAAGTAATTTCATAATTTCAAAAACAACACACAGTTCCTGTATAGTTAAATGTTCCCAACACATCAAAATAACAGAACTATAATTTAGATGCATAAATAATTTAAGCATTACGACCTGGCTGATAAATGGCATTAATGTTACAGCTCCAAGATGGACTCAGATTGATAAATTTGATATGCAAGTCCTACCTTCTAACATTTTGTAGAATATTTGTTTGAATTATTCAAAGAATTTTATTTTCTCTCCTAATCCATAATGCCCTCTTTCCTCATTCCTACTGTGCCAAAATATCTTGAGCCAATAACAATTGGAATAATGTAGCATGGTCCCAAAACAACTCTCAAGTTTGAAAAGATATCATATGCATTTCATTTAATGAAATTAATTTTCTTCAAAAGAAAATTATTCAATATTCACTCAAGATTCATGGACTTATACATATTTTCTATCACTTAACTTTTCACTTACGGTGAGTGAAACTAACCAATTGGGATTTAAAATAGACTTACAAAATGTCATTTCTACCTCATCCACAAGTAAATACAGCTAAATAGAAATTATTAAATTATTACTTCATGCAACTCACAGAAGAAGTACAATAAAGTTTGGCAAATTTTTTTATGTACTCTTAAGGCAAGTCACTCTCAAAAAATTAGATATCAATTATTAAGGTATTTCATAATATTAACACCAAATATGTGGATCCTAACTAAAACCAGCTAAAATAAAATCAGAACCTAAAACCAATTAAATTTATTTCACAAGATAATAGTGATAAATTTGGTATAAGCAATTAAATTTATCCTACATTGAGATCTAGCAGATTCATGTCTCACTTAACTAAATGGAGGGGAAAAAATTATGTTAAATGAATGTATAAATGACTAACGTTTGAGTGAGATAATGCTAGAGGCCAAACTAATGGAACATGTAATCAATGATGATTTCTGGGTTGATAGGCTATGGTCCAGTTGACATTTGATGTGTCAAACATTTTGTCCACAAGTGCAGTGGGCATTTGCTTTGGCAGCAGGGGCTTGGGTGAAAGTTACCAGGATGGCAAGTGGCTTGCCACTGAGAATGTCCACTGCAGTTTTAGACAAAACATTTGGCACATCAATGCCAACTGGACCACAGCCTATTTGGCTGGAAACCCTCATTGATATTAACTCCAGCCATGAAAGCCTTCAATGATGAAAAACTATTTGTAGAACTGCTAACACCAACAGCAGGTGCTGACAGGATGTTGACTTTGCAGTGTATTGAAATTATGGCAAACCTTTGTATGATGCCAAACCTTTGTAAGCAAAGACTCTCAAACCTATTGCTGGATGACAAGTTATGATACAAGCTCTAGATACACAGGAAGGACTACATTGTGTTGATTTAATGTTCAATCCCTTGTTTGTTGCCCAGCTGAGATCTGTTTTCAATGCCACTTGAAATAAGTAATATGATGATATTTAAATGGTTGCCTTATGAGAATTATGGTCACAAAAAGAGAAACTGCAAAATCACCGATTAATAATTTCAAGCTATAGAGTGGATGAGGAAGGATGAGAAATTATCATATGATAAATGATATTTTTCAATGATTACACAAACCTGCAAAATTAACTTTTCTCTTCAGTACAAAATAGAACAAGTGTCCAAATCAGACCTTGGTGTCATTCAAATCTGTAACCATACTTTTGTACATTGGTACATTTTAACATTGTAGGCTGAAATTTCCAGTTCCATAGAAATTCATGCATTAAATACTTTAGCCTGAAAAACTGAGACATCAAATGTTCCCATTCTAAATTATGGAAAGTCTAGAGTAGTGTAAAAAAAAAAGCAAAATATACAATAGTTAAAAACACTTCATCAAAAATTAGTTATATTGTCAAATATAATAATTTCGTAGAAGCTTGGAAATTTCAGTCCACAATGTTAAAAGACAACAACAAAAACAATGTGTTACAAACTAATGGTTTGCAGACTTGGACTCAACACACCAAATTGGACCTTAACTGCTTGTTCAATCTCATTCCACAAAATTATCATAGGGCAAAGTTATCTAAACACTAGGCACATCAATAAAATACCAAAAAAAATGACTAAATCATCTCCCAAATATTTGACCCTAATCGTTATACATACATCCTTTCAGCACTGACACAAGAACACAGTAAGAATTTAAAAACAAATGTTTAGTCCGATTGGAACAAAATTGAAATTTCTAATATTTCATCCAACGTGGATCTCAGACCATTCTCACAGAAAATTTCAGTATCTTCTAAGTGTTGAGGTCAAGTCGAGTTTCATATAAATCATACACCCCACCCTTCAAATCCTAAAATAAAATTGAACAATTAACACAAATGAAAAACAAAGAAGTAAAATAAAAAATGTGAAGAAAAAAGTAAAAGGTATTTGGATTAACTGTACTACAGAACTAAATGTAACTGAACTACAGAAAGTATTGCTGGAAATAAATAAATCATTTTAATTCCATTTTAAACGATTGTAATCAAGATCTTTTTATTAGCTTCCTGTTATACTGTAATGAAGGTCTCTGTACTGTAATTTTAATAGGAATTCTTGCAGGGTAATAGGTGTTTTCAAAATAAAATACAAGAACAATTACAACAAATATTAATATTATGCATATCCATAAGCTTTATACTGCAAAATCAGTACAGCACAATAAAATAACGGAAGAAATCTGTAAATTAAGATTTTCAAACAAAAATGCATAACTAATTCACACTTATGAATTCAATTAAATATTTGGTAAATAAACTGAAACATAAATAAACAGCCATTTTACAAATATGATGCACGCAATACAGCTGTAATATAAAATATATTTATAAATAATAAAATAAATGTGTGGCATGCATAATCACAAATTCAAATTTAAAAACAAAAGGGAAAACAAAAAAAGAAAGGAATGTACAGTAACCAAGACAATTAACTTAGAATTATTTTGCACCTTTTTTTAAAAATTGCCTCTTATTCATTTTTTTCAGTCTCAAATATATAAAAACCATCTGCCTACTACAATACAAAATGATGAACTATTTTCTTTTCTTTTCTATACTAAGCATCACAAAGGAACATCTTTCATTTGTAAAGCAAATAATTACTTCACAAAAATTGTTCTAACATAATGTTACAACTTAGTGTTGTCACAAGCTTTCACACATCACTGCAGTCTTGTGCATCTATCTATAGGGGTTGACTACTACAAAATATTTTCATCAACATAATACCAATAACAGTTTATGTCTCCCCCAAGAATTGTAATCAATATCAATCTCAGAAAAAGGTAGAAAGAAAGGAGTGCTTTAGAATGGAAAATTGTTACACCTGAACAAATATGGTTTTATATTTGTAAAAGTTATCTCTATATCCGTATCTACACAAAAGCAAGTAATAAATTTATTCAGAAACCACATGTACTCTTCCTTCAATTTAGTGAAAGTTGCCAAAAAGTAATAAACTTAACTGCACTCATTATTTTCAGACTACATGTAAGCCACCAAAAATAGAGAATCTGAATAAACAATTCAAAGAAAAGCAAGTGCACAAGGTTTTCATTCATTTCTGTCTGACCAACATAATTATCTTAACCCTTTGTACTCAGCATGTATGAGAAATTGATTACATGTTGGAAGGCATCTGCAAGATGACAGATTGATGGTGGTGTGTAGCTCGAAGTATGTCTTAAACAGGTCCTACAGGCCGGAGGGCAGATCTGAGATGACATACATTGTGTTATTGAATTTTCAAAAAGATTATGGTCAATAATGTTGAATCATCAAGCCCCAAAAGCAAACCATAGTTGGCTATAATCCAAGTGATCAGAAAGATAACATTCCAGTCTTGCGTTCCTCAGCTGTGTTGTTTCAGTAGATTAGCATACTCATGTAGAAAAAATAATGTGATTATAATTTGGGAACAAGAAGACACATGAAATGTAAACACCGACAATTGTTTTCCTGTTATGACTAAACAATGTCTGAGCTAACAAACATGTGCAGTGGGCAAGTGCACCGAGTCAATGCGCCATTTTCCGATGTTATTCCAGACATGCCATCCAACCTGTAGGACATGCTGTCACTCATAAGATCCAATACGGTGCTGAGATGTGTAATCTGTAAGATGCCCTCTGAGTGCAAAGGGTTAACATATACCGGAAGAGAACAAAGGTTGAGCATATTTTGCAAGATGACAAACTGTTGTTTCCCCTACATATTCTTATACAGTTTCTGTAGAACTGTGCAATGTTTCGGGACTACAAGCAGTTATATGGCATATATAATAAATTATAGGCTCAAGATTTATTGGGTGGGTTCAACACAGCAGTGTCAAATTTAATTTTCATTCATTATTTATCAGGCAATCAATTTCCTGTGAACATCTGCCTTTAAAATATATCATTCAATTTTTATTTAATCATCAATGCAATGCTAGGTTAACCACATTTTAATATACAACTTTTTCCTCAATATAGCAGAATTTAAACCAGAGACTGGCCACACATTTTATAGAAAAGGATCACAAAACTGAAAGAGTAAATAGAGTATCAAAACCACAGAAACTTCAGAAAAGTCTTCAGAAATGCCTCCCTTTTTTAAAGCAACAAAGAAACATTAAAATCACGACAAAGGAAGGAGTAACTCTGTATTTTTTGTCTTTTCTTTTCCTCTTCCATTCTTTACAATATCAATCATCCACAATATTGTATGTCATTTCTTGCTTAAAGTCTCATGATTCTAAAGAGAATTGAACTCGCTACAGATATCCTTATAGTTACTTTTATTGACACCTAGTTTAACTGAGGTGCTTAAATGTTACCACTGATGAAATTGCTTTTCATAAACAAAAAAGGTAGTACAAAATGACACTTGTTATGATTATTTAAATGCAGTAATTTCCAAGCTAATTCCTTACATAAATAGAAAAGATATAAATTTTTCTTAACAAAAAGAAAATTGCTCAATGTGAATGTTTCATTGTTCACAAAGAAAGCTTACAGGTGAGAAAACATTTCCTCTCAGTTTACAAACCAGCAAAATACAGGAAATTATAATAACAATCATTAAGTTTTGTTTCTAGTTATCACATAATATAAATGAACAAGTTTTCTTATGAAGGTACTTAGAGCAAGTTGTCATTCAATTTTAAACATTTTGTTGCAAAACAGTTACATTATCTAACAATGTATATAACTCAAATGTATCATTCTTTACATTTGAAGTTGGATTTTAATATTTCAGACTCATCACATTATAGTGATAGAAGTTAAAGATTGTTAAATGAATCATCATCAAATTACAGAATGAATATGTATTATATTAGTGGGTTCAAATACAGGCAGCCTGTGAAAATAATTCAAAAAGATTTTCAAAAAAATGGTAAAGTAAAGAGTTAATATCGAACAATTTTGACTCTTTTGCAGCATAATACAGTCAATTTTACAATTTTAAACAGAATTACAGACACCCAAAAAGTGGATGTACTGTGAAGTTCACAGAATACAAAACCATCACTTACAGTAAAATAAAATAGAAAAGCACAACAATTTAAATACATAAGAAATAATTTGATTAAAGAAATTAAATTATTAGTTCTAGAAAAAACTAAGAATACACACTTGTGAAGATTAAGAAGTTGATGTTTTGCGAGCACAGAATGATCAGATCCAGTAATCAATTCAAATAAGAGGAATTTAATGTGATGATTCCAAGTCATTGTAAATTCTTACAAATGTGAGCCCACAAATTATTTGCACTACTTTGTACACAACCAATAAAATATATGTAAATTGCATAAATAAATACTTAAATACAAACAATATTTAGCTAATTACCATTGAAGAATTGCGTACTTAATGCAAAATGTAACGATTATGTATTTTCTCCATTCATGTTTACAATTTGTTCAATATTTGTACATTCTAGACATGCATTTTGTTAAATCTAAGCCATCTAACACACTGGCATAACCAGCCAGAAGCTAGGTTTGTATTTCAGAAATTTCCAGGCCCTATCACATTTCTAATCAGCTTCTTTTGAGACACGTCTTCAATTAGCGTAGTGATGTTGAGCCAACAAAATAAAGATCACAAATAACCAAGAGTGGTAATACACCTTCCACGTCAGTCTCTAATGAGGGTAAATTGAATTTATTGCCTACCAAGATGTTTTTTCCCGCTTCTCTTATCTCACGAGACAGCACAGCATGAGAGAGCTATGTCAATTGTAGAACACTTCAGTGCATGAGAACAGGCATGTTTAACTATACATCGTGTGGTCAAATATTCCAAGTACACAATGTGAATGCCTATTGGCAATATAAACATTACATTTAGGTGATTAATTATAGTATGCTTCCATTACAGTCAGAAGTTGGCAGGAAGTAGTATGCTTCCATTACAGCCAAAGGGTGCCAGTAGTTGCCAGGAATAAAGAATTCAAACTAATTGCTACATTTCATCATCTAGAACAATTAAAGAACATTTCAAATGTTTGTATTTTTTTTTTATTTATGTCTTCCTTGAAACAGTTTGGGAGACTTTTTTAAATGTATAGGCCAACATGGCTATAATTTACAGGGAAATGGACTGCATTTGTGTCAGGGTTTGGCTTAATATTTGGATAAGAATGAGCAAAGTTATCAAATTTAAGTCCCAAGTTTCATTATCGTAATCATTTAATTCTGTAACAAAAAACCTTAAAATTGTGTGGTCCTGGATATTTCACCACATAATTGGGTCTCTGTTCTGTTTGCACATCTTGAAATCAGTCTATATCCTTTAATCAGATCACATAACCTCAGATTATTGTTTCTAATACACAGAAAGGTCTGAAATTCTTTTAGTAGAAGATTCTTTGATTCAATACAGGATAAAAGAAGTAGCATTCACCATCTCCTGTTGGAACGATTATCTTTGAATACTTGAAAGTGATAGAACACATCGGCATACTAAAATTGTTCTGTACAATATGCAAAATAGATAACAAATATGTTCATAATATATTTTCATTTAATCTCTTCAAGCCACTAAGAGCAGACCTAGGCTGTGCCACTTCTGTGGTAATCAAGTTCTCTCTCCCCAAACCAACTGTAGAGGGTCCAGTTCTAAAATTTCAAGAAACAAGATGACTCTTTCCTACTTCCATGCACCTATATCAAATATACACAATCGAGAACATTAACTAAAAAAAATAAAGTCTGTGAGATTGGAGAAACACAATAAATCTGATCACACCGTATGTTCTTTTCAGCCTATGCCAGTGAACCAGATAGTAAAATTAACAACTCATAAAAAAAGAATTAAAAAAAAAAATGAAACAAGATTGAATAACAATTTAATAAAAAAGAAAAATGTTTTACTTATCCCGCTAATAAAAAAATTTGAAATGTATTTTTGAGATCTAGCAAACATTTTAGAGAAGGAAAAGCTGTCAAACTATAGGAAACATCAAAGACCTGTAAAACAAAATAAGAAAAGTTAATTCCTTACATATCCGAAGTCCAAAAATATTACCATATAATTGGAACTTAAAAAGAATGGAATGACAAAAATATATATTTAAAATTTGGCAATCTACTTTTTGTTAATTTATAATACACCCAATCATGTAAACAAAAACAACAAAGACAAAGTTAACATCTCAGTAATATACAAATGTTTAAAAAAAAATTATAAACTTTATCCACAAAACTGATATTGTGAGCTTATGGCTTCCCAGTTATTTTCTTGCAAAATCTCCTTCAGTATAGTAATCGTATCTACAATACTTGGAAAATTCATTTGTGGATTCACTATTTCTGATTTTTTGTTATTTTGAGAACATCTTAAATTTTCTAAATATATTTTATTGTTGTACAAATTTGTTTTTGATATGTTTTCTTCAAAACATTTACAATGCAAAAAGTATGTTGACAACTTGGACCAGGCATTCCTAACCTTTTCTTTCATCGACCACTGTTAAGAGAATTCATCAACCTCCATACATTTTCATTATAGTATGTAACATGTATAGTAATAACAAAGAATTGCCTTAAGGACAATTTTGTGCACCTGTATTCTCATAAATATCTCTACTTTTAAGAATCGGAGACACTTTTAGTTTTGAGTAGCTGTGTTTCTTATCTTTGTAATACAATGGTTACAAAATGCAGTGTTTTTTTTTAAGAATTCGTTTGTTTTTGGATGACGAATATGAAAGAAGAGCAAACTTGTAATTTACTATTATAGTATATATTTTGTTGCTTTATATCAGAAAACAATTAATTATCAAGTTCATTAATATGTTATCAATGTGATCTTGATTATACTGATCAGTCACTGCTCATATTCAAGCTACTTCCCCCCCCCCCCCCCCCCCCCCCCCCCCTCCCCCCCCGCCCCTTGACCATCATGACCTCCTTCAAAATTTTATTGACCACCAGGGGTTCAATGCAGACACTTGAGAATCTCTGACTAGGAAAAAACTATAAAAGAAATAATACATGTTTTTATTTTATTATTACATTATTTTTAAAAAAAATTTTTTTTGCATAATTTGTGGACAATGAGTTGAGTAAGGTGTTCAGTGTTTAACACCATTCCTTGCCTCTTGCACTACCATACATACACATCTGTAACTTACCTAAAACTTAGCAATTGTAAATATTAGGTAGAAAGAACTTTTTGGACTAAAAAACCTGTTCATAGAACATTATTATCGTTGTAATTCATTCATTTTTGTAGTGTGGTTTATCACAAAGAATTCTCTCTATTAAGTGAAAAAAATAGTGAAATACTTCTAAAAAGTGAAGCTGGAAATGATAATGCCAAATGGTTCTGGGTAAGCAGTTCTAAAACCATATCAAGCTGCAAAAGAACCAAAGCAAAATATGATAGCAAATATGTTTGCTCTTTCAAATATCACTGGGAACAGGTTTCAGAAACACGTTCTCTTTTAACTATTTCACAACCAAAATATAATACATATTCAGTACACAAAATCTACAAACCTTTAACAAAATTCTATACACACCAGAACAAAAAGTTCAGTTAGAAAATAATTTTAGAAACACTCATTAAAAAAAAAACAAAACAACAAAAACACACACACACGCACACACTTAAATTAACACGTTTTTACATATGCAGTATTATCTCTGCATTTCACAATATAATACAATTGAATACTAAATTTTATATTAAAATATAGTAACTTATAAGGTTTTGGCTTATTACGAGTATCAAATAATATATTCATTCACCCATTGGTATTGAATTCTTTATATATTTTACAAATCCTAATTTTCACACATTGCTCAATAAGAATTGATGAAGTCAGTAAGTAAGTTGCAAATGTCACAAAAGAAAAGTAAGTAAATAACAGAAGGAAGATTTAGCACAGCAATGTAATTAAAGCTTTGAATCCAGATCACCATTATCTTATGCCCATAAGAAAAGCATAAAAATCCTTGTGATGAGAACTATTATGAAATGACATCTTCATGTTGTTGGTTAACATGCTTTGAAATAAGGCATTCCAATACTCATGAAACTAAGCACTCTAAAACTTAAGTGTTATTACTACTATACTATTATCCTCATGATTGTTGCAGAAGTTATTAATTGCCAGTTGTAAAAAAGAATACAGTTCAAGTTTTTAGCACATCTCAGTGCTTGTACATATGTTATTCATTTCATATTCACAAGACTATTACTTTATAAACTAATAAATATTTTGCATTATTTTTATCATTAATATTTTTATTATTAATATGTTATTATGATTATCATCATCACTACCATTCTTGACCATTATTGTATATCCCATGATTATTTTCAATTCAAAACTTACAGTATCCTGGAATGCACACACAACTGTCAAAAACAGCAAACTAACTGATAATTGCAGTAAATCAATGGAGGACATATACATATTGCACTTCCCTCATTTGCAACTTATTTTCTGATATTTCATCACAATCTGCATTACATTTTTTACACATTTCTTCTCTTGTTAGCTCCACCTTTCAAGGAGAATGAAGAGCTGAAGAAGCTGTAGAGATCAAACTCGTGTGGAACACAGGCTCTTCTTCCGTAATCTGCATATGATGGAGTGATTTCCAATAGTAACAAACCCGTGTAAAAATATAATTTGACGTAGTCATACATTTTCATTTTTTCAGGGATAGCACACCCCAAAAACTTCCTGTCATCAATCCATTGAAGGATCGATGGATTGAAGGGATCATTCATTGGTCAGCTTCATAAGCTAGTCATCGAATACTTGTGAAAAGATTCAACACAGATTTGTTTTCCTACAAAGAATTTTAATTCATTAGTTGATGTAAATTAGTTGCAATTTTATGCCATGCAATGCAATGAAGTGTAGATTTTAAATTACAAATTACCTTTTGAGATCGTGCCTTGCTAAAAACATTCCAAAAACGTAACGTTTCATCACCAGCACCAGTCACAATAGCTTCACCATCTGGCGACATTGCCAGATATAAAACACGATATGAATGTCCAGTTAACTTTGCTACCTGTGTAAGACTAGGATATTTCCACACTAAAATCTGATTTTGAGAATAGCCATGAGTGCTGACCTATTTTGAGGATAGAAACAAATAGAACTTTAATATTGAGACAATCTAAAATGAAAATCAAAAATAAGAGTAAATTCTTGGAATAATATAACTGAGAATTTGAGGTATGTATATATGAAATCAACAATGTATTTTTGTGATACATAAAGAACTTATTTAAATGTAAGAAACTCACCAATTCAGACGAATGCTTTGACCAAGCTAAATTACATACTTGAGACCCAGTATCTACACACTGCATTGGCTGACCAGTCAATGTATTCCAAAATCGAATACAACGATCAGCAGTGCCACCACCACTTGCCAACAAGCCATGATGGTGAGGTGACCATGCAATTGCTATTAACAATTGAAAAAAAAGAGCAATTAATATGATAATTTATTGTTGCAATTAATATTATTATTGATTTGTATTTAGTAGGTAAATACTGGAATCGAAAAGCCTTGAAAAGAAAACAATATCTGAATTAGTTTGGCTCCTCCACATACTACCCATTATTAAATGAAGTACAAGACACTATCATTAACATAATCATAACACTTTAACAGGGAAAATAAGAAAAATCTAATTTCATTTCATAAACTAATATTCAAAATTGAATATAATGGGAGCTCAGCACAAATAGCATCGAACACAAAGAAAGAAAATTTAATGAAGAAATTTAGATAAACAATTCTAAACCAAGACTCAATAAATAATGCAACAACTGACAAAGTGCAGTCTGATAGCTTACTAATGCTTCCTCTCTTTTGGCATTGCTTTCTAGTAAACATTACAATGTGAACATTAACATATCAAACAATATAAGGTTAAGGAAGACAACAGTATGTTACTTTTACTTAAATCAATCTGCAGCATTTATGCTTTTTAGTTCTCAATGCTTTCTTAATGTAAATAACGACACCATTTCCACACCACTACACAGAACCAGCACATACTTATTATTTTAGTGTAGCCACATATTGCGCATCTTGGATGTTGGACTTCCAATATAAATTTCAATATATTTTCCCAGATGTGAGTAAACTTTTACCTAATTGGAGTGGAGACAAAAACTTGTACCATTTGAACAGAAGCCCCTCTCAGGATTTGCTTCACAGGTTAAAGGAAAACAAAAAACAAACAGAAATAGAGGTCATTGATTCCCTAGTTCTTTATAAATTGGCAAAAATATTTATATATTTCCAGTCATGGAAATTTCAGTAATGGGATAAAAATTGTGAGAACCACACAGCATCCATAAGGCTGCAAAATGACTCAATAGATTTGTTAGTAACTCCAGATCGTAGGAATAATTAAAAACCAGATTATGCAGAATATTTTACGAGTATTAACTAGAAAAATTAAATAATTTTCAGCTTAAAAACTGTACAAACATAATAAAATTATTAGTAAAAATGATAAAATATAATTTTTAACTCTTTTAATTTTTTATTTCCCATTGTCATTACTTTCATGTAGAGCCAGTGCTACCACTGTTACTAAGTATGGTTTTTAATAATTATACTATAATATATAACTATTTCTATTAAATTAATAATTTGGGGAGAATTTCAGGACCTAAAATTTTATAAATCAAGCACTGCTCCTATCAATTTATGTTCCACTTCTCTTTGGGGTTTGAAATTTTCCATAGTAAACGAAGCGACATTGGACGCAGAGTTTTTTTTATAACACCATTAATGTGTTCCAATTCTTTCTCAACAATTTTATTCACTTGCAACCTTCATTTTTCATTTATTTGCACATTGCTACTGTTGATAGCTAAAAATGTAAAACATTGAAAAGTATTTGAACAATATACTTCACCTTTCACAGCAGCCAAATGTTCAGTATATGTTTGAACAGGTGATAAGGAGTGAAGATTCCAGACAAAGAGGCGATTGTCGTTTCCACCCGAAGCAAGGTACTGATTGTCAGGAGACCATTTTAATCCACAAACCTGTAAAGAAATTGAAGTCCATTAAGTTTATTATATATAAGTATATAAAATAATTTAGTTTAGGAATTCTCAAACATTTAAGTGCTAAGGTACTATTGTTACTGAAAATATTTAAATTAATTAAATATTTTCAGGTATTCTTGTTTCAACCTTTATACAGGCAACAGGAAACATGCATGAACTATCTAACTAATATTTTATGCATAAACTATAGAAATTATAAGGATAGTTACATTTCTTAAATTATGATTCCCTGTAATATACTATTTGATAAAGTTTCCAGATTCCAAATTTAAGACCATCAGGTTTGTTTTCACTTCTTTCAAGACAGTAACATTAAATAAAATTTGATAAAATAAATTGTGATTTATTTATTCAAATCATACAGAACGTTTTAGAGTGTGTCTCCATCTTCAGCTACAAAGGTACACTGTCATCAGTTTTAAAATATTTCCATATGTGATGTAGAACACATGATGTTATTCCAACATTAAGTATTTGAACCATTTCGGATCATAAATCCACGTCATTACATCTTCAAACCAACGTTACTCATTTGGTGGGTTTACACCTAGTGAACCCTATTTAAATAAGTATCTCCCAAAAGCTGAACATTCTGACCAGCAAACTCTATAACCAGCTTTCAGGAGTTACTTATTTAAATAGGGTTCACGACATGTAATCTTACGAAATGAGTAGGGCTGTGATTTATATGTATTTGCTTATGTTTTCTGCATTCATAGGCGTTATTTTTTTTCTAATAACTAAAACATCCTTTTTCAACAAATTGTGTATGTTTTGAAGCATTTAGAATCAAATTAAGCAATTTTTATTTAGCACGTTTTCACACATATCACCATGCATATTTTTGCACATTTAGACCATATTTGCAAATTTTTTTTGCATATTCACCCCTTATCCATGAAACGAAGCCTAAAAGTTATAGTTCTGTCAGAGTGTAAGCATCTCTGACTGTTCTTTTTGCCACTTGCTATGGTACATCATGTAACCTGCTCTGAAGCAATGGGCTTCTGAGGATTTGTTTATGTTGTCAAGCCATGGATCAATGTTGCCACTCGCCAGGCACATTCAAAGTCGCTCAAGAAATACGCTAAGACGTCATTGGAGGTATCAGTTGAAATGAAATGTGCATACACCAAGCGCCAATGCATGTCTACACACGGCACAAATGTGGAAAAGTGTTAAAAGAGTCAGGCGCATGAATTTGTCGTGAATTGAGAGAAACTCATATTGTTGTTGCAATACCTATATTTTCTTTTCTTTTGTATTTTTATTTTTTGTGTGAAATGTACATTAACTGCATCTCATATTATTTTCTTAAAAAATGAGTGTTCTTCAAAATTAAGCCCTTGACTTAATGTTTGTCGCTTGTAACAATTTATATAATTTCTCTATCTTTTTTTGCTGTAACCCTATTTTCCACAGAACAAGTTTTATTTATTTTTACATTTGTACATTACATTACATTACATTACACTATTTCACATATTTTACTTCTTTAATTGCATATATTACCAAATATATTTACATACATATGCACATATTTTGATGTTTTTATTACTTATAAATCATAGCCCTACAAATGAGTAACATTGATTTGAAAATCTAATGACATGGATTTATGATCCTTTACAGTTAGTATCTGCTAGCACGATTCAACATCAATCACTTTTCCCTTCACTCACAGTCTCATCAAAAGCATACATTATTTTGATGTGACAAGCAATTCCCAATATATTTTCTGCTCTTTGATATCCTTCATTTTCCATATATTCTGTCTCTCAAAAAAACTTTTCAGTTTTTCAACACATTTCAAATTTCAACAATTTTAAACACTTTTCTTCAACAAATATTTTGAAACATTTCTACAATCTCTTCACAAGGCAGTGCACATTAAGAATCATGCGCCCTGGGCACAATCTGAATGCTCATCACTTTAGGGTGTACAGCATATAAGACACGCAATTTATATTGAATTTTGGGCAAGGTAATATTTGATTATAATGTTCTGATGATTGTCCCCAAGTGAACAGTTTTTATCTGTAGCAAACACTAACCTCTTGACGATGACCAACTAATCTTCTTTCAGGTACAAGTCCAGGAGTTCGCACATCCCTCTGCAGAATCAAACGATCTCTGCTACCAGAAGACAAAACATCTCCATTCCACGCTAAAGCACCCACTCGAGCAGAATGTCCCTGAAGTTTATTGACTTGCTTATTAACACTAACATCCCAAACCTGAACGTACCCATGATGAGTACCCACAGACACCAAATTCCCCTGAAAAAAGGAAAAGGAAAGTCTCAATATGGTTTCACATTCTTAGTGGTCCTTGAAACATACAACATATATTACATATTACAACAAGAACAATAATAGAGAAAGACTCCCTAAATACATGAAGGACTTCAACATTGTTAAACCACTATATTACCTAGATGTATAAATCCCATCCCACTCTGGCAAGCCCATACTACCATACACACTGAACTAGCAAACATACCATACCTTTCCTCTGAATTTAATGCAAATGTCCCAGATGTGATAAAAAGAATGTTCCAAAAGTCTGACAAATTTTGTAAGTTTACACTGACGGATCCAAACAAGAAGTAAACACCAGCAGTGCAGTGATAATGAAGTCAACCCATATCGCCACCCAGATTATTTTTTTTCATTTTTACATGTGAAGCATGGGCACTGCTTAATGCCATTGATATCAGTGTCAAATCATTTGTCTATTGTCACCTCACTGATACAATGAGAACACAAACCATTAAAAACACATACACCAGCAATCCAATAATCCAAGAACTTATATTTATACTAGTTGGCTTCTAGTAAGAAAATTATCGGGAATGACTCAGCTTCAAAAAGTTCATTATCAAATGTTGACACACACATTCATGGCACCTAACCTTTTCAAGGATTCTTGTTTGAAGTACTGGGACTTGCAATGGAAGATACAGTCATCAAAACTACATCAAGCACGAAATACTATTCTGAAACCAGGTCTTCCAAAATCAAGCTTCAAAACAACAGAACATCATTACCAGACTAAGGATTGGTCACATTAATCTAAATTACTGTCACCTGTTCAAAAAATTCCAACCCTGAACCCTAGCCTAAATGTGGTGCTACAGTGTCTACTCCCCATATTATTCATGAATGCCCTGGGATTTAATGGAACGGAAAGATAAGAATCTTCGTAATAGTAGGGAATTACGGAAAATAGAAGGAAGCCTCTATACATTGTTCAAATGAACAGCATTAAAATTTTGAAATTACTAGAAATAAGTAAAATGAAGAACAAAATAAGAGTACACAAGTTTTTGACATTTAATATAAATGTATTGATGTATGAACAATAGAGGTTGTTGATGTCAACCAATTCATCTAAATCCTCTTCCAAATTTTATTCCCAATCATCCTTAAAAGAGGGAATTGTACTTGATAAAATTAACACCTCGACTTGTATTTTGATTAAACTTTCAATTTATTTCTGTGACACTTTTCACAAATTAGGAAGAAATGGACCCAATCATGGCCGGTATTGATAGCCAAATTGCTTAACTACGCTCCGTTAAGTCACGAAAGTTGAGCAAATTGAGATGTCACAGATATTGTGTACATTAAAGCAAGAAACATTGAGCAGGAACATTGTAATGAGAGTGTATTGTTCAGTTATTCAATTTATAGGAGAAATGTAGGTGATAATTTAACAATTTTCTTTCCAATGTGTGTCATGGTTCACAATGTTCGTAAGTGACCATTTCAAGAAAATTTAGGCATATTTTGTACTATTCAGTTCCACAAAATTGCTATTTTTTCAATTTGTTTTTCTGGACTTGCATGTCTGTTCTCCACCACTCATATATATCTCTTACAATTTTATACTTTACATCTTACAATTTTAAAAATTCTTGAAGAGAAATAATGAATATGAAATTATTATTTGTTAAGTACAGTTTCAAACAAATAATATTACCCAACACTAGTGTTCCATAGGCACATCAGAGGTTCCTTGTAAAATCACATCATGAATTATAAGATGATAAATATCATCATTGTGCCCTTAAAAATGCAAACATACTTGCAGTGAGTTTCCATGCAATACTTACTCTTTCATTCCATGCAACAGATGTCACTGAATTTCCATCTGATGAAAGATCACAAAGTCTTGTGACCTGACTAGTACACGCAGACCACAAATATACACAGCTACCAAGACCTACACTTAAAACATTTTGGGAAGACCAGTCAACAAGATTCAAATAAAAATCATCTTGAAGCTCTGGAGCATCCAAAACCTAGAAACACACACAAATGTTGTTTTAACAACCAATACACAAGTAATTCCATGTGAAATAATAATGCACACAACAGAAATGAACTGGTAATTTGTTAGAATGACCAAAATTGGACTTGCTTATATTAGCTCACAATGGAATCTTTGCAAAGTTTTTACTCTCTCCTCAAAAAATCGGAATTTTCGAGATGAATCATTAAAATTTGGTCATTGATATAGTACATATGTACATATAAACCCAATCAAAGATATAACTCACCTTGAAAGGGATTCTAGAAATTTTTCGGGTAGCTTTTCTGGGAGACCTAAGTAATTTTTGGCTTTCAGCACTTACTGGAGACAACGAATACGCTGAGCGAGTTGCTACATCATTATTTGCAATATTTTCATTGGAAGAGGCGAACTGAAAAAACAAAAATTAATAAATTGAAGAAGCAAATTCACTGAAAACGGTATAACTATAAGAAAACAACTGGTGAAAGAACACACTGACACTGAAATTGAGACAACTGCCTCAAATGTGTATAGAAGATGATAAATCTGTATAGAATATAACAAGCTGACATTATTACATAGTAGATTCACATATAATAAAAAGTTTTGCATGCAGTGGAAAGGAACACCATCAGATAATTTATTTCTTGTACCTTTGTATTTTTTGTCTCTTTTTCTATTCTTCACATTACAAGTATTCAATAAGAACAAGATATTTCGTCTATCGCAGGGTTGCTCCGATGTAAGTATTGGGGCCAGACAGCCAGCGGTGACCCCCTGCATTTGCCCATATGCCACTCGACTTTCACTAGTCTTACGAATCTATTGTGCCCAAACATCTCCCTTACCCAACTCCTTTCATCAGGTGACTCAACAAGCAGCAGGCTACACCAGATATTTGGTGGTATCAGGGCCCACCAAGTGTGCCATCCACTTCAGTAGCCCCAATCTATATTACTAGGTGGCCATACAAATTCTGGCATTCTTTTTGCCTATTATATTCCTGACAGTAGAACTATAAGTATATTCACTCATCCTTTTTGGAATGTCTGAAAGCTCAGGTTTTTATTTTGTTTATGTGAATTTGTTATCCTGTTAATCTGATATTCTCTTGTAGGAACCTAATTGAGATACATCAGAATATATATAGGGCATATTATTTCACGTGAGGGATTGATTGTACTCTTAGTATTCCATCACTATGTACCTGCTTCCGTTACAAGGTTGTTAGGAATCCACCCTTTCAACCTTTGCCAGCACTCATCAAATTCCATGGCCTTCTGTACAATTAATGCGGGTACAGTAATGGTTATCTCTACATGGTCTTATTTTGATCTTGGAAGTTGGATGAAAATGGCATGGCAAGTTTAATACTTCAGACGCATATTTTTACCCAACATTTACTGTTAATAATGCTATTAAATATTGAAACTTCTTTGGAAAGAAGGCTAACTGGACCTTAGGACTATCTTGAATAGGTCATGAGTAGATAAAAATCCCCAGCTATGCTAGGATTTGAATTAAATGGGATTTTATATTGTTTACATGCTTATTAAATAAATACATAAAATTGACCAAAAATTTTATATTATCAACACATCAATATCAACAAATTTGTTTAAATCACAGAACGGTAATGATACCTGCTAACATAAAATAGTTTTGAAGGAACTGCTGAATTATGGGACAGGCTTCACAACAAACAATTAAATCAGATGAATATTTTCAGATTCGATTATTAAATGTAAGAATTAAAAAAATATATATAAGTTACATTTCAATGCAAGTGATTCCAAGTGTTCAAAACATTAGTCAACCAGACCAGTAATCGAACTCAGATCTCGTAGTTTGTGCCCAGTTACTTTTGTCACTATTCTGCCACGACAACCATGTAGAGAAATTTCCTACAAATTCCCCAAATTCACTGGTGTCTAATGCCTTGAACAATTTTAACTATAAATAACTTTGTTACACTCTAATAAGGTCATGTCATGGATTACATTTACTGCCTGGAATAATTCCATAATTTGGTTTTCCAGAAGGAGCAGAAAAGCAGTTGCTCCATTCTATCATGTTGTAAAATGTTACATTACATTTATTAAAGTAATAGAGATGAGAAACTCCTAAAAAATTTGTGTAGAGCAGGAAATTTTTTTTTAACTGTTAGGTTTGAAGGCGTCACTGGGATTCTAACAACTTCCTTCCAATTTCCTTCCAAGCATTTTTAGTGTTTACAGTCTCAGATCTAGCAATAAGATAATATTTCTCAACTAAAATATCTGAAATATAAATGAAAACTTTTTGCAGGGTTTCATACAAAAGAAAAATTATATTTTGGAGATAAACACTATAGATGTTGCACATTAGTGAAAACATTTTTCTGTCCTTCTCAGACATACCTGCAGCATACCTACATTGATAATGGCAATTCTCAGTTATTAAAATGAATAATTCAATAATACACTATTTACAATGTGAACAGGTTTTCAATGTTAATTTAGAACTTCTAGCCATTTAAGTTTTTTATTGTCATTTATGTCATTCATGTTATTTTCAGTAAGGCAATTATAATACGTGGTCTCAATTTTCTCGCCTTAAATATTTCTAAAGAAAATACCTGGATTTGTCTAAAAATATTCTTCCAATCCAGAATTTTAACACTTTATGAATTTGAATTCTTCAAAACCAAACATTTCCAAACATCATTTTTCTAAATACTCTTTATTTCATTTAATTAGTGAATTAATAAAAATAAACTTCAGAAATAACACAAACTGTTAGTATTATGCTCAATGATAAAACATCAATCGCACACGATATGACCAAATTTTTTAAACTTATACAAGTTGCATTACTTTAAAGAGCATAAATTATCAATATTTACAGAAGAAATGTAATTATAAAGAAAGCAGATTTCAGTAATCTAGAAATTCAAAAGTGAAAATATTTACTATTCTGTATTATTACGAATCATGTTCCTGGATGCCGCTATATAAGTTTCTCACAAAGGAAGAAATATTTATTAACTAGAATTCGCTTTTTGCACAAAACTCACCTGAAACAAATTACGGCCTTCGATAGGATTTAATGTGCGACGCTCATCACACTGACCTTTAACATCATCTATATTAGCCCCTAAAAGTTCGTTTTTTAATAAACAGGAATATGCTAAACCATCTCGTCCTCCTTCACCATTTTCTCTGGCTTTTTTTGTGGTTGCACCAACACGCACCCCTTCCTAGTTTTAAAAAATTGAATAAAGAGGTAATATTTATGTTCTGTATCATGTTTATATATTAATGATAAGAAATGAACTATCTTAAAGACTGTAAACTTAACATTTGTATTGGTGCTCAAGAAAACAAAGTTTAAAAAAAAAACAACAGAAATGTTAAGGTAAATAAAGGTATCAACTGAATCTAAGTGAGGTGTTCACTTAAAAAAAAACTAAATACACAACATGAATGCACACCTTAAACAAAATTTCATTACTGTGAAAAAATGCATCATGAACTTTATTTCCAACAAAATTATTGATTTATTTTTGTGAAAAAAAAAAAAAAAAAAAAAAAACACAGTATAATGCACAAGTATTATGGAAAATTGTAAAATATAAGTTCACAAGAAACAATACATCAATAAAATATTCAATTAGTATTTTAACATTTTTTCCCAATTATATAGTATAAGATTATATGATTTTATATTATTATACCACAGAGAAAATTTGTCACCAAGAAAAGTTCATTAAAATAGTAAATGTGAAATACACAGACAAACACTGCCAACAAGACTTAATTTCCCCCTTTCCAAATTTCAAGTCACAACCCAAGTTGGGTGGAATTAATTCATGACTTGAATTGAATCAAGTTTCAGGTCCTGAATCAAAACAAGCCTCGTCTCGAGCCATGCATCAAGTAAAGTCATCTTGAGACACGCATTAAGTCAAGTCGTCTTGAGACACGCATTAAGTCAAGTCGTCTTGAGACACGCATTAAGTCAAGTCGTCTCGAGCTATGGGTTAAGTCGTCTCAAGCCAGGCATGAGGTAAAGTCATCACGAGCCACGTCAGTCAATTATCTACCCATGTTTCGTTTCAACCCAAGTCACGTATGGAGCTAAGTCTGGTAATACAGACCTAGATACGACAACTTTTGGTATGACAAAAAATCCAAGGCACTTATTTTCCCATTTCCATATTTGAAGTTTGCCATGTAAGTCAATAAGTATATAAAAAGTTTTATTAAAGCATTAAGACAATGAGTTTGTCTAAAATTATTCAACGAGTGACATAATACTATATTTATAACAAGCCAATAAGTAACAACACTTCCTTCTATACTTACAGATATCATTGCAAACTTCATTTGCCAGTTGTTATCTGTTCTACTGGGTATAAATCTGTCACTATTCAATCGAGCTTGACTATGAGGTGACAAACCCTGTAAGAAAATACAATAGTTTAATTAACAAATGAAATCATCAAGACAAGATCAAAATGACAGTCATTGCATAATTTCAGTGTCAGTATCATATCTTAACACAAAGTTTACAACAATCCATTTAATTTAGTTTTCTTCTTCACCAAGTCAAAACTGGTAAAACAATTTAAAATTAGAACTAAGACAAAAATTGTTTATACCGTTTTATTCCCTTTGTTTTCTTGCGCCCTATAACATTAAGCTTGCTCTTTCTTTCCTTTTTTTCTTTGCAAAATACGTAACTTGAAACAAACCTGAATATTACTACATTATTTTTAAATCAATTACAGTTTTTCAACACATGGTATAAAAAAAAAAAGACTTAAGAATGTATATGGTAATTTAAAGATTGGGAAAATTCCTGACATCCAAATATAAAGGTCTTTTGATGTACATAATTACAAATTTTGAAAATTAATTCTTCCAAAATTTGAGGATCATTTGCAAAGCCTTATGGTCTAGTGTTTCTCCACGAAGACTATGGAAAAAGCATTTTCTAACACACTAAATGGATCTATTTTTCATGATATGAAAGTACACTCCTTTCTATTTTACAAGATTCATGGAACAGTTTGAATGGGTTTATAGGTACCAGTGGCAATTATTGAATTATTAACAACACTTAACAACATACAATATAAGTTATGCTTGGAAAAAATGTTCAGCACATTCATAAAATCATATCAAAAAAGTTATTCTGTAACGCAACAGGTGAATAAGAAATATATAATAGCAAGCCACACCTTCCTTGGACTCTTGCTGTTAAACGACAACAGTTGTGATGTAAGCAATGACACAATCAGAAAGAGAATTCAGTCAGAATGCGCACCATGAGAATATGCGAAGTAACACAATCAAATATTTGCATTTTTCACTAAAAATTGTAACTTTTTTTTCCTTCTTTCAATCAGATCATTACTTGGGATTTCAATCGAAACATTTTCATTTCCAATGTATCAAAGGAAACCATGGACACCTCTCAAATGGCCAGAGGCTGTATTTGTTCTGATTGAAATCCCAACTAATGATGTGATTGAAAGAAGGTAAAAAAAGTTACGATTCTTGGTGAAAACGCAAAAGTATCAAAGGAAACCATGGACACCTCACAGATGGCCAGAGGCTGCATAGTTTTGTTTCCAATTTCTTTTTTTTCTTGAGTTTCTGTTTACCTAATGACACCTCTCACAACAACAACAACAACAATAATAATAATAGAAAGGGTTTCGTTTAAGGAAAATAAGGGATATACGTAGTTTTAACATCATACAATGACTACTATACACTTTAAAAATGAAAAAAAAACACATAAACAACATAAATAAAAAGGTATTAGTACTGGAAACATTTCTTGTTTACAATTATTAAATGGGCAGAAGAGGATTTATTAGTGCCAACTTCACTCTTTCTTTCCTCTTATCTCAATTTAAACAATGAAAAATCATCTACAAAATGGATACAGGTACTTTGTTTACAATGAGATACACATACTTTATTCCCTCTGAAAAAAAGTGCTAAGGGTGATTATGAAAATAATGATTAGTAGGACAACCGAGGGGCGGGGACTCCTAGGGCATGAGCCCTTCCAAACATTATCGACTCATTACAACATCTATAAGCTCCACCTGAAAAATACTGCTTGTGCCACTGATGATGATAACAACAACAATATTAATAATAATAATAATAATAATAATAATAATAATAATAATAATAATAATAATGTATAAAATGTAATGCGATATGCATAGAATGTCATGTGAAGATGATGAAAACAAAGATGGAGGTAAAATAGATACTCTATCAAGTAAATAATTACTTGCACATGTGAAATCAAATTCAGCAAAGCCTCACTGCCTGATGACCAGCATCCCAGAAAGAATGAAGAGAGTAGATCAGAAGCATCAGCCAAGCATTCAAACTACTCTGGAGTGACAAACGTCATGGGATGCCTCTTAATACCGTATCAGACCTCCTTTTGCCTGGTGAAGTGCAGGAACTCGAGTCGTTGGAAAGACCCTGTAGAAATACTGTGCCATGCTGCCTCTAGATACTGGCAGAGTTAGCTCTGACAACACTGCTTGCTAGTGTTGTCAGAGCAGGATTTTGTGCACAAATTGACCTCTCGATTATGTTCCATAAATGTTCGATGGGATTCATGTCGGGCAATCCGGGATGGCCAAATCATTTACTAGAATTATTCAGAATGTTCTTCAAGGAAGTTACGAAAAATTGTGGTCCGGTGATGTGGAGCATTGTCATCCATAAAATGTCCATCCTTGTTTGGGAATATGATGTCCATAAATGGCTGCAGATGGTCCTATAGCAACTGAACATAACGCATTTCAGTTAGACCAGAGGACCCAGTTCATTCCATTTAAAAATAGCCCACACCATTGCAGAGCCATCACCTGCTTGTACAGTGCCTTGTTGACAACTTGGGTCCATGGCTTCATGGGGTCTGCGCCACATTCAAACCTTGCAAACAGCTATTACCAACTGAAATTGGGATTCATCTGACCAAGCCCCGGTTTTCCAATTGTCGAGGGTGAAACTGATACTGTGACGGGCCCAGAAGAAGGGTTGCATGTGACGACGTGCTATAAGCGAAGGCACTCGAGTCGGTCTTCTGCTGCCATAACCCATTAGATACAAATTTCGCCGCACTACCCTAACATATACGTTTGTCCCAAACCCAACATTGATTTCTGTGATTATTTCACGCAGTGTTGCTTGTCTGTTAACACATTGTGGAATGGAATAATCACAAATTGTGGTAGCCACTCCCAAAAAGAGCTGTGGTGAAGGTTTTAGAAAACCTATTGAAAAAAATTAAATTACCACTATTGTAGTCCTGCAACATAAATTTATTTGTGGACAATTTTCGAAAATACAGAGGCGTCGTCGAAAATACCTAGGGATCTCGAAAATAGAGATCGCCGAAAATGAGGCCTGTGCACATGTTTTTTGAAGGTCTAGTCTTCATTTCCGACGCGAAAAAATGGGGGGGGGGGGGGGAATCGGAACACTGTTTTGGGGAATTTTTTTACAAATTGCCTTTCTTGCAAACAAAACAGGCTAAAACTGGGGGGGAGTACAAGACCATTTTAAAGATTTTTTAACATATTTTATTTAAGTAAAATATCTATCATCAATATTGTACTTACATAATGTTAATTTTTTACAATTTTCTAAAAACAAAGTGCTCGTCGAGCATTTACTTACTGTAAAAAAAAGCTACATACGAGGAAAACAACAAACAAAAAATTGGAGCCAGTTTTGCGACAATAATTGTCAAAAATTGCCTATATTTCGTGCAAAATTACGTGGAAACTACTTATTTTCGAAATCTTGTACAAGACATTATTCCTAGATCTTTGGACAACAGATTTCATTGAGGAAAACAATCATATCTTTAATACTGTAGTTATAGGAAGACGGCGAAAACAATTTGAACTTTTGCAATTCTCGAAAATTAAAAAGTTTGAAAGTAAATGATACCTGGGCGATTTTTTGCGTCCTTTTAAATATCCGAGGGCAAAGTTTAATTTTAGAAATTTGTAAGTATTTTTGAGGAAATTTTGAAAATACTGACGGGCGGAGGGAGAGTGGAGCTGACGGAGGGGCGGACGAAGTGAGACAGGCGTTTTGCCGCAAACAAATTTTTCGGAATCAAGGACCCACAAAACGCGAATTATGACTACACAACGTAGTTGTACGTTTTAGAGAATTTTTTTTAATTAAAAACCACAAAAGAAACAATTAATAAACAAATATTTTTGTGTTTGTGTTCCCATTGTATTTATTGTATTATACATTGTTCTAACCTTGATGTATACATCCCTTATGATGGAGAAATAAAACTCCGAAATGTCGGCAAACTGCTATAATTATTTAATTAACGGACCAAAACCCATGAGCAACAAAATGGATTCTACTAATGATGGTCGTGAAATATAGCATATATTACATTGTAGTTTACAAGGAAGTAGTCAGTAGCAACTTTGTAACGGTTTAAAAAACTATTAAGCACATTCATTTATCCGTCAACCGCTAGAAATAATTATCGGAAAATATAGTTGGTAAATTTTAATTATTAATTTCGAAGATGGTGCATGCTACCAAAGATAACACAAACATGGCGCATATGGCACTAACGATAATGGCATACGGCACGAAAGATGACACTGTTTAGCTGGAATGAAAGAAATGTACATTTAAATTAGATGATTTGGTATATTCGCGTTAATTTAAGGAACTAATCCACAAAAATGCTTGAACCAAGAGGACCCGACCGATCCACGCGCCAACGTGACAAGTATGTTGCACACCATCAGGATTGCTCAAGTGAATCGTGGGTGAGGAGCAGCCTTTCCTTACGAAAGCGCCAGATCAGAGGCGGCGTTGTGATCAATTGTGCGGCTTGCGATAAAACTCAGTCCCAGCTAAGTTTCAGTGTCCCAATAATTCCAAACGTAGAAAAAGTGTCTTGAAATTTTCAACTCAAAAATATTGAATTGCAGCATGAGTCTGCATTAAAGGTCAGATTTCAAACAAAAATTACATTTGCTAGAATCTAATGAGAACTTCCATCAAAAACGTTATCCGAAGCAGCTTCGATGTGCTAGGCGAATGTTAAGTGTATGTTTGGATCAACGTAGAACTGTTAAAGCACTTTCTTTGAAAGTTTGTAAACCTCGATTGAGGTGTAACGTAACATCACAATCTGAAATGCTTATTTTGCGCAGGGGCACCGTGTCATCGATTCTAATTGATTGTATTTCCCGGAAGCGTCCACTGCTAAAATTATTAGACCCGTAAGTGTAGTACATTTTTCTTATCGCGAGAGGTGTAGGTGAACGTCCCCGCTAGATGGTGAGATCTGGCGACAACCTACTACAGACAGCTTGCGGGAATAACCCCAACCTGGCATATACCACCAGCGAGGGCCACTCTTCAGCTGGGACAAGCTCTAATCCCGATTGGTCTCCCGTCATGTGATAGTGGTAACTGTGTAAAATATAAGAATAGGGCAAGGAAGAGGAAGGAACGCGCGGTCAGTGGCCCGTTTGTAGGGTACTGTTCAGGTATTGGTGTTGAACGGAGAAACCACGGAAAACTACCAATAAGAGCACATCGGACCGACAGAATTTTCTTTCCAGGCACTGCAGTGATATCAGTTGAGCCCCCCAAGCCGCTCATCTGGTCTAACTATGCGAAAAAATCAATTGAAAGCGTAAAAAATAAAATTCCGGATTGCCCAATTTACTTCATTTTAAATTTTATTTTCTGTTACTATCAGTATTTCCATTAGTTTATTTAGAAACATTTGTTCCCCCAAATGCTCATGTTGAATCAGTAAGCGATAAAATAAACTTCTTTCATGTATTGTAATGCTACTGCTAAAACAACAGATACCTGAAATTATATCTAAAACTTACTAGTTGAGGCGCATTGTTTTTCAAAGCAATAAAAACTGTTTACGTTCTTCTGAATATTCAGCAGCATGATTCACAGTAATATGTCGTAAATTAAATTTCTTCATGTGATTGAGCATGTTTTGAAAACTGAACAACTGGGTCAGGTACTGAAACCCACAAAAAGTTACTTTCCCTCCCACGCCGCATTGAAATAAGTTTTTTTTTTTTTCAATTCATATTACGTTTATATGCTTATAATGAGTAAATGTTCCAAAAAACGTTACAAACATATTTTACTGCTTTTCTGTAGTAATGTCCATTCCCTGAGTAGTGAGATGATTTCAGTCCTAGCAAACCGAAGAAACACGGAGCGACCCACTTTGCCGCAAGCATCAGAGATACAAAGACTAACTGCTCCCTCCGCCAACCTATTATCAGTTTTAAACATGGTGGCCAGCGTCCAGTCAGCTGTGACTTATTCCATCAGGTGCTTCGATACCTAAAATCAAAGTCGTAACGAAGCTCCCGATAGGATACCCGTATTCGGCTGTCACAGTTTACTATATTTAAATCGAACAATATTGCTGTGACGTATTGTCCGGCACGGGTTAACAGATCCAATGGTACTGATAGGAGCCATTCAACGGGCTGTGGTGTCTGCTCTGCTACAGTCAGAAGCTCTGGCAGGCGTTTACATGTAGCACGGCTCACCATACGCCTACCTCGACGAGGACAGTAGCATCACTCAGACTCGTTAAGGGTGGGAAAAGATGGCCATGCACACTGACTGCAGGTCGTCTTCAGTAACGAGTCCCGTTCCTACCAGTGTCGACCAGTCTGTGACTGGAAGTTCAGTGGGGAGCGCCAAGAAGAGCTGTTTGGTGTGTCTCATCACACATCCCTCCAGCTTCATGTGATGGTGTGGGTCGCGATATAAGTCTGTTCACCGATTGGGTTTCTCAAAAGAACCGTGATAGGTACGTTCTGCTGACCCTGAAATTAGTGGCTCAGCCCTTCGTAAGTAAGCACGCTCTTGCTACATTTCAACGCCCATCCTCTTACTGCTGCCGCCATCGCATGCCGCATCAGAGCAGCTGCGATTACTCGGCCGTGACCAGTCGCATTGCCTGCCACCTACCGATACAGAATGTTTATGGTGCAATAGAGCACAAGATCAGGAATCCAACCCTACCCTCCAAACCGCGCTCAAGAGCAAGCTGGAAGGAATAAACTACCACAGGATGCATTTCAGATCTGAACAACATCATACTGTGATATTTGAAGTGCGAGATCTCAACTGTGGTGGCACAAACGCTACACTCGATTATAACAGGATGACCTTTCGAGGTCACGAGGTGAGAAGTGAGGGTGTGGGCGACACTGTCATTCAATCGGGAGCTTCTATGCCAAAATTGAAGCCCCTACAAAGCTCAGGATTCGATGACAGAGCCGCCCCCCCTCCTGCTGGCTCGTGGTACTGAAAGAACTTTCTGTTCTAATCGGAGTAAAACATGCATCTTCTGTGGTCGTGTGTCATAATAAATGGTCCTACAAATGTAAAGTTTAATAATTTCGTATGTGTGGGCTCATTTACGTGCCTGCCAACAATGGTCGCAATTCACCTGGTCCTTCCGAGTGCAGCGTTTTTAAGGCGCGTTAGTAGGCGGTCGCGTCTTAGCAGACAAGGTAAGAACTCACGAAGCGTCATAGGTTCGAATCCTGCCTCGAACGGGAATATTTGCATGTGCCATGAGGCGCTCCTTATCACGATGAATCATTTTTCAAGTCTCCCTCTTCCATTCCTGGAAGGCTGGGAGCGCAGTCAAACTAGGTTTCATGAGCAGCACGCGTCTTGGGAACATGGGAAAAAAATTGCTTTGCGCTGAATTTTCACTGAGACCCTTGTTTTGACGTTTTATAAAAGGGATGATATGTTAGAATCGATGTCACGTATACGTTGCAAGATATTAGAGGTCAAAGGTCGGGCAAATCTCCCCCCTCCTCAAATAACCCGATTCCTGTGCTGTTTATGTTGAAAAACTAAATTATAACGTTTGTGAGAAAATTTCTCACAACAGTGATCGTAAACATACTTTTCTACGACAAACAGGTTTCTAGATATCTAATGTTATAAATTATTTTTAAAATCGTACTTCGTAAATATCCGCAATAGCATTTCAGTTTCTATGCGTCGTACATCAAACTGGATTATTATCAAACGTGAAGAAAAATAATATTTCCTATTAAACTTTTATTTTCCATACGACCAACCGCACGAAGATGAGCGAAAAGGGACAATGAATTCGTTCATAAGATAGAGACATTTACTCTGCGGAAATAAACGTACAACACACCCATATAACATTCATTCAAAAAATATTAGAATAAAAACAAATTGCTCAAAGTAATTGTTTGCAAAACATCTATTTTTCATTTTGCCTGATCTTTTTTACAATTTATAGCTTTATATTGTTTTGTTTTAAACTTCATACGCGTGTAAATAAATGAAGGCATAGTAACAATATCTAACAAAGTAATTCATTCATTTCCGTACCATATTTGAGATGGAATGAAAAAGGTTTTTTTTTTTATCCACGGTTTCGTGGGTTGCCCGCACGTTTTTTTTAGAAACAGAAAGTGGTATAATGTTCTGTTAAGTGGCATTAAAAGCTTCTCGATTCACACTTGTATGCGATTACCAGTAAGCGAAGGTGGATTTTTTACAAGTTTATCTTCAATCTATTTCATATGCAATTACCGGACGGGATAACACGTCTACGCTCTTCAACCAAGGAAAAGTTCGAATGAAAATGTTGGAGAAAATCTACCTAAAAGATGGTGTGCAAATGTATGCCTTATTTTGTTAGATATTGTGAATAAACTTATTTACACGTTGGTGAAGCTTAAACTAAACCATGTAGTTATCAATTGTTAAGTTATGGCAACCATGAAAAATAATTAAATTCAACTTTATATTGTTGGCCAACCTTGTGTACTAATTAGAGAATAAATATGATTCCTTTTTTGTTGGCTTAATTTATAAATATAATGAAAAAAGTTTTCACAATTTTTTTTGTTACTCAAAAAACAAGTGTTTCGCCAATTTTTCGTGTATTATCATCAAGCTCTGAAATTTACACAACAACTTAACTAGAACACAACAATAACAATCTTTAAACATTTAATTATGAACCTCTTACTAACATGAATAAAATAAACATTAACAATTCAAAACTAGCCACATTGGCACATTCAGACGATTTACCGGGAAAATTGAGTGTCGAATATGAGGTTCTGGTGTTTTAAAGCGCGTAGCGTGTGCGGAATTTCCGAGTCACGGTGTTGTTAGATTTGTTATAGTTGATTTAAACATTCCTTGTTATCATTGTTTATTATTGCTATTTTGTTATCGTTGTTCGCTATTGAATATTGGTATTGTTTCGTAAGTGCTGTATCTCCTGACATGCCTGAACAAAGTGGCAAACGCGACCGAGGCGGATAGACGATAAAACTGGCGGATAGAAGATTTTCATGGCTCGTCCTTCATACGCTTTCCCCCCTGCGCATTGTAATGCCAATTTACTTTCAACGGCAAGTTTTCTCGTTTCGCTCGCCCGGTTCCAAGTCACAGCGAGGCTCGGGCCTGCGGCCCTCGCGTTCACTATAAATATCCTTGAGTCTATCCACCGCATAATTACCATCTTTATAAGAAAGCACTTTTCAAGAAAGCCTTCAGAATTCAAACTGCGCAGTTACCGCCGGAGAGACGCGAAGTGCCGGTTTTAACGACTTCCGAAGGTGTACCGTGTACTAGACTTCAGCCCCAAATTTTCTGAATAGGCTCAACTTCAAAACGTAAAAAAAAAAAAATCCAGTTATTTACTTGAGATCTCCCCCACTTCACAATTTGAAATCGCCTCTGCTCTATTTCCCCTTCCTTTATTTTCACCGCTAACAAAGCACTAGGTCGATGAATTTAAAATAGCACAATTCACTGGTCAGAGAGACCGCTGAATGAAACGGAAGGTTGGTCCCTATAATTATTGTTTTTATTATTATTACTTGCTATATTTATGGTAGTTTTTGTGTAGTTTTATAAAAGTGTCATAAAGCTGAAAAGTAAGTTGGTGTCGTCATAGTCCGCAGTTGTGGCGGTAACACTGAACACCGGTAAAGCGCCTAAATGTGGCAATGTGATAGTTTTGAATTGTTAATGTTTACTATATTAGGGTAACTAAGAGGTTCATAATTAAATGTTGAATTGTGACTGTTGTGTTCTAATTATTTAATTTGTTGTGTATGTCAAATTTCAGAGCCTGATAATAACAATACGCAAGAATTGTCGAAACGATTTTTTTTAAGAAACCGAATTAAAATAAACGTGAAAACTTTTTTATTGTATTTATAAATTAAGCCAAAAAATGGATTATATTTATTTACAAAATGATTAAATTTAATATTCACAATTGTTTTGCGCAATTTTATTTTAGTACTAAAATATTTTACTGCCTGAACGTTACAAAGTATGGTATATGTTTATTTCGGAGATTAAACGACTCAATCCTATGGACGAATTCATCGTAATCCCTTCTCCGCGCCACGTCTTCGTGAGGTTTGTCGTAGAGAGGAAAAAAAGAAAATTAAGTTTCATAAGAAATATTATTTGATGATAATCCCATTTGACGCACAACGCGTAGAAATTTGGTTATTTAGATATTTACTTTGAGATATTTACGAAACTCTTTTAAAAATTATTTGTATCATTAAATATCTAGAACGTTGGTCTTAGAAAAAATGTTTACAAAACGTCGTGGGAAATTTTCTCATTTTGTTTTGGTTTTTCAACATTAAATGCGTAAAACAGAGATATTTGCGAAAGCAATTAGTGACCGACTTATTATATTCTGGAACGAACCATTTTTTCCGCAGCGAATGCTCTAACTTGACTGCGCTAGTAAAGCAGGTGCGTTGTGTGTTGTCCCGTGATGTGCATTCCTATCCCCGCGTGCATCACTCTTGAACCAAACCCTCCCCCTTAATTCCTTTCGCTTGTCTAGTAAGTTGTGTGAGCGTGAAAAGACGAGGTACGCGACGTACGAGCCAGCAACGTCAACGTATCGAATAGCGGGCAGGCCCTCCATTTCTCTCAACAGGACAGAGCGCGATAGGCTCTCGAGTACGCTCGTCAAATGGAGCGCGCACAATGGCCCAATAAAAAGCTCACGAGCCACACCGGCGCGCTGGATGGAGATACTAGTGGGTACCACGGTGGTTGCGCCTGGAAGAACCCTCTTCAGCCTAGGGAGAGCGTCTGTTGGCACCGATAAATGCATAGACTCAAAGCACAAATATACTCATAATTAAGAAAAATGATATATTAATTACCCATGTTCCTGATTAGAAAGAATAGCAAACATGAAATTGAAACATTTAATCAGACCGTACTTAAAAAAAAAAAAAAAAAAAAAGTTTAAAAAAATAAAAAAAGTTGCTAAATTTGCTAGACGGAGCTGACCCAGAACTTTCTTCGTCTTCCATTTAAGCGCCTTCCAGGTGTCTTCCCAGCGTATCTAATCAGCAGTTCCTTATTGGGGCGTCCTTGGGCATCTTCCTAGAAGAATAAAACCGCACATTTTGTAGACTGTCATGTTACCCACATTGCTGGCTTAAGATTCTGCATAAGAATCCTGTCTCACTACATGTAAACGCGAATATTTCTGTTGAGGTTCATGATGTATCGCAAGTGCACTGATAAATGACATTCACATTCCATTAATTTAATCAGCAAAATATGAATCATTCAATTAACGCCACGACGTGAACTATGCCACGAAAACTGAAAAGCGCGAAAATAAAGTTATTTTCTTGATCTGCATTGTCTTTGTAGAAGAATGGTGAACTATTGCGAGTGCTCTAAAATCAAATGATGTAAACTATAAGAGGGGGAGTACTATATTGTTTTTATTTGTTTGTGCATACGGAAGCAATTTACAACTCTGCAGTTATGTCAACTTTCTTTACATAAATCTCTTTAAAGAAGTGTGTGTTTCTCCCTTGATGTGGGAGCCTTATAAGGCACTCCTGGAACCAATTCTTTAAACTATGATTGTGGTCGCGTCCACTTCTAAGGTCATTAGTATCATTAGTGAAAGGCATGTTTTCCCCCCGAGATGTGGAAATCTTCCCCGCTGGATGGTGAGATCCGGCGCCGACCTATCTGTCGGGTAACGAGATTTTTCCCAACCAGGTATCTTCCAGCAATGGGGCGCCGCCCAGCCGAGCCCTAAGCTTCCCACCGATCTCCTGAGATTTGTGGTAGTGTAGTGCATGTAAGTGTGTGTAAAAGTGGTAAAGAAAGAACAAGGAAGAGGAAGGAAAGTGTGCGCGCGAGTATTCGCGAAGTATTGATCGGAGAAACCACGGAAAACTACCTCAGAGCAGGCAGTTGCTAGAAATCTCGACCAGACAGTGACTGAATTCGACCTAGCTATCTAGATAGGTTGATGCCCTCAGCCACCTATCATATCTCACTTTTGAGTGCCGCTCAACTACGACTAGACGGAGTTCTCAATTCGTGAAATGCAGGTGGTTCCTTCAAGTCTCTGAACATGTAGTAATTAGACGAGTAATTACCGATGAGAGAAGTGCCCAAGTCCAAAACACGTGGAGAAAGCGGGCATTACTAAAGTAGTAAATTGTTTCTGTATGCACAAAAATAATAAAATAGTAGTGACACATTGCACAGAGTTTCTCGTATTACTAGTAATTTGTGTTAAATTATTATATTGCTATTGATGAACTTATATTTCAGTTTTCTTGTGCAAAACTGCATGTCTTGTTAGTCTCTTCTACAACTAAATTGGTAAGTTAATTGATAGATATTTACGGACTTGACAACTGCTATGGTCATTAAGTCTCATTACTGTATAGAATGCTTCATTGCGGAAGGTGGTGGTGTTCCTCCCCGCTGGATGATGAGATCCGATTCCCACCTACACATCGGCTTGCTGTGTTATCCCCCTCTAAATATCTCCCCCGCGGGGCATCGCCACCTCCGGAACAATAGGGCATTTCTCCGGCATTCGCATGGTAATTATATTGACCGGCGAAATCTCAGAAACTACCGACGCAGTAGCCAGTTGCTAGAATTCTCCAAACAGTGTCTGAATTCCATTAGTTATGTAGCTAGTGTCGAAAATTCGTTAACGACGGAACTAGGACCTACCGGTCAGTCGCTGGACTGGGAGCGGCAATGCTGGCTCTGAGCTAACTCTGCTTCTGATTCGCTAAACTTTGCCCACTCTCACCAATATATGGTCCGGTTTATGAAATTATGTGATTTGCCATTGGTATTTCTTCCATAATTGAATCATTCTTAGCCAGTCTCTGAAGTACACACACTTCGACAAAAAAATCAGACCAAACACAGGACCCGACTCCATACCATGCCATCACATGTCTTCCAAAGTTGTATCATACTTTTCGCAAATGATGAATATCCTCTGTGGAGGAATAACTTTTCTAGCGAAAGAGCAAAAGGGGTTCAAAAGGTTTGGACTGGACCAATGCCGAGAAATTATGTGGCTAAAGAAAAACCGCAAAATACTGCCTGTGAACTTCAGACCCGTCAAAGAGCACGTGGGATGCATGCCGAAGAAACATACCGATATCTAGGATTGTTACAAGCAACACTATGCGCATTGATCATACCACAAAGAAAGCTAGAGAAAGAAAGAAAGAAAGAAAGAAAGAAAGAAAGAAAGAGAAAGAAAGAAAGAGAAAGAAAGAAAGAGAAAGAAAGAAAAAGAAAGAAAGAAAAAGAAAGAAAAAGAAAGAAAGAAAGAAAGAAAGAAAGAAAGAAAGAAAGAAGAAAAAGAAAGAAAGAACTAACCACCACATTTGAGCGGAGAGTACGAAGAATTTTAAAAACAGAACTTAATGGCGAGAACAGTTCCAATCCAAAGCTACTAACACTTACGCCTTGCCCATCTTAGGCTACTCAGCTGAAAATGTGTAGAGGAATATTACAGACAGAACGTTCAACAAAGAATGAGGGTACTGTCTAAAGCGCTTAAACGCCACCCTCGGAGCTTGCGGTAAACGTGTGACCCTCCCACGACACCTCGGCGGACGAGCCTTCGCATGACTCGAAACAACGTTGGAGGTCTCAGAATAGTCTTTCGTGCCAAATCTGCAGTTCCCAAACTTCACCATGGAGTTCACACAGTGTACGAATAGACACGTTTAAATTATGCATGTCTGAAGTAAGTTTTACGGCAGGGTTACCAGAAAAAAAATTCCCAATAGAGAACATTTTATTTAAAAAAGGGCATTTTAATTGAAAGGAGTATATTTTAAATTTTTATACTCTACGAAGTATAGACTATGTATTCAACAATTCCAAACCATTAATAGTCTTTAAAAAGCATATTAGACTTTGCGTCATTAAAAATGGAAGTTTCCAATTGGAGAACTTTGCCCCCGCACTCGCCTTCATTATCTACTCAACAATAAGCATAAATAAGTTTTATACCACAAAGAGTCTAATGATCTTTTATGCAAGACATTTGAGTAAAAATGTAGAATTCAAGTCATGAAGTCCCTTTAATGAATTCAATTACTTTAAAATTATGTCAGTATTATTTTCAATTCAACAGGACCAAAAGACATTACATTAAATTAGAAAAATAAGAGAGGGCAGTAGCAGTGTTAAAAAAGGAGAATATGTCTTCAAAGGATTCATGGTTGGCTTACAATTTTGCAGTTCGGCGAATTGGCCCTGAAGAACTAGTAAATATGTTAACTTCTATCCAAATAATAATAGATGATGCGCGTGGGCCGTACAATATGCATAACCCATTGTCCAGGAAAATCTTTCTTAACGCTTGTACAGGGACAGACCTATTCTTACACACAAACAGCAGTAATCGACATGATATCGTTATGTTCCATTAAAAAAAATCAGGCAAGTCCAAGCCATCAATTCCGAACACTTCAAATCTTGCTATAACACACAGAAAATAAGACCCAGTATTAGGAACCCTCAGTCTCTATCAAACAACAATGGAATGCAGACAATGTGTTCTTTGTTAAATCACAATATCTACAATGTAAATATTCCAGTAAATAAAATTAAACAATGGTTAAGTACTATGTATGGTTAATTACTCTGTGTTAATGGCGATCTCTATACTCTTAACACAGTATTATACATATGAGTATGTAATTGGCAGTTCGTGATCACGTGGTGAAGCGCTGTCCTCTGAAACAGCTAATCACAACCTTCGGCATTTGCTTGGTGTTCTCACCTGAAATTCTAGAACAAATGAATTCCATTCCTCGATTGTTGTTTCTGACCGGTGGTGTCTAGTATCGATAGTGAGATTATTGTGCTTGAGTGCTCGGAAACTATGAAAAGTAAGGTGGAATTACGAAGATATTGCGAACAGTGGCAAAAAGTCGCAGTGCAAAAAAAAATATGATAATGGAAGCATATCAGAATGAATGTAGCATTAAAGCTAAGGTAGGGCAATTATTAATAGCCTTTGGAGAATCGGACATAGTTTATACTAGTAATACGAATGACAGTAATAGCACTTGCAGTACAGCGCCTGACATACGTGGAGTTTTTCTTTTATAAACAAGTTTTACAAACAACTTTGTGCAAATTTTGTGTACATTGCGAACAATGAGTTGATAGTTTATTTATATAGTGTCAAATTAATATCTGCATATTTGTTACTTCGTCACTTAACCGCGCAGCTCGTGAATAGTCGGCGGAGGATTAGAAAATGTATTTTCCTTGTAACTTCTTTCATTCTTTATGACTTTTCATAGAGCAGCGGATACGTGGTAGAATGCTTAGTAGGTTGCAGCGCCGTCCCCTCCACGCCTGACAACCACACACTTATTACTAGGGGGCGGATTTTAATTAAATGTCTTTTTTTCTTTTCCCTTTAGAAGAATGCTGTTTAGTAAAGATATTACTTCTATGTTATAACAAGAAGAAATAACCCATATTTTTATAATATTTTTTTGTCGATTTCGACTAATACGTTGTTGTATTTTTTTTTTAAACTTTACCCATTAATGCACTTCTCGTTCATTTAACTGATTTTAATACTTTCATGGTACTTGCTTCAAATAACATTTACGAGATGCAACAATGTTCTCCACAGAATTCCTGAGCAACCTATTCGATTTCTTCGCTCATATCGCCGTTGTAATGTCAGCCATTGGAAGTATGTAATCCAAGCTTTCTGGGAGAATTTTTTTACGTATTTTTTCTTTGTTTTCGGGGCATTTTAAAAATATTTTAAGAGCGTTTTATTGAAATTTGTTGGGTTTTATGTCATCAAAATCCGCTCCCTAACTTACTACATTCGAACTTAAACACGTTCACTGTCCTGCGAGTCATATGTGGTTCACAAAATGTAACATGCGACATGAATATGTCCGTAAACCATCCGTATATATATAATACGATAGTTCCTGTAGTGTTAGTTAACATTGATACAATTTTTTATTAGTAAGTGCTAAGATGATGGTTTGTAAAACTGAAGAAACTTTCGAGTAGTTTGATCTGCTGATAGCGAATATTTTTCAATGACATTCATATTTACGTTCCAAGATACGGGGTTCAGATAATTCAGAGAGGGGGGGGCATAAGTGTTTTCTCACCGGTTCTGTTTTTGGGGGGCGCTAAATTCGAAATTTAGATCTGACGCCACAAACCTTGGATTCACAGAGGTAATCGCAAAACCATTAAAAAATCGCAGTTTTTTCGTCAGTCTTTCATTCTCTGCCACTACGTTTTATTGATAAGACATACAGAAAATGAAAGTAGACAAAATATTTTACAAAACGCATTTATTAAGTTTATTTTTTGACGGTTAGGCATTATAGCGCGAGGAAAACTGCTACCTGTTGGACCTCCCTCTAAAACAGAAGAAAATCCCTACCTTACGAACTCGCGGCGGCGCTCAAATTCCACGATATCATGCTTGCGAACTGTAATTCTGAATTAATCAATTACGTTGTTAAATTATTACCACTCTGTCGCGGAATCCGTAGGAACGCGTTTACTAGCTCAAGGTATTTGTACACCCCAACCTTCGTCTTGACAGTGCAGCCGCAAACTGTCAGTCGAAGTGATTGTTTTCTATGTATTTTATTATTGGATATTAAATTATATTATATTTTATATTGCGTTTAAAAAAGGTAATATATAAAGGCATTTCGTTTTGGGAATATAATCAGTATCTAAAGATTCTCCAAGAACCGTATTTGAAAATGTAATTGCTCTTTGCTTTCGAAGTTACTGAAAATATTTTAAGAATGCTACAGTAGCGATATGGAAATGAGGTATATTGAAATTATCTTTATTTTTGGTGTAATTCCAGAGCTCTAGATTCCACCGCAAACAATTTGACTTCAACAATCAGCATCTAGCGGCATTGTTGGGATCAGATCGGAGACGGGACGGGAGACATTGTTGGCTCAAAACAGTTGATGTCTCGAGAAGACGTGCGGCAAAGCGGCGATTATTGAGATACTTGTTAACTAGTGTTTTTCACAGCAGAAATCGTAGTAAGAAGAGGTGACACGAACATGCACGTTATGGCCATTCATTCTCGAATTAAGAAACTCAGGTTTCTAAGAAAGTACTCCTGACTGTGCATGCTATTCATGTGGAGCACTCTTTGGAAATCATTTGAGCCGTGAAATATTGCGATTCAGTTCCGTGCACTTCACTCGTAACTTGGAAACAGAATCCTTTATTCATATTTTATATTTGTAGAACAAGACAGTGGCAGATCAAGACCTACAGTTTGTGATAACATCAACAGTTCTCGAATCCAGACCACATTCATGGAAAAGGTATCAAAATAAAATATGAAAGAATAGAAGTAAATAGACAAATTGTCCTAAATATTTTTTTAATATATTTTAACTAGTTTGTAATCACCATACACATACCTGCAAAATGTTTTGATAATTTCTTCACAAAATCTTAATTTTGAAAAATTACCCTAAAAATGTAAAGATTCTCATTAATGCCAATTTACCATGCCAACTTACTAATGAATATAACGTGGAGAAAATGTCAAGACAAAACAGACTTATGCCCTTGACATGCCACAATGCACAGAAAATTACTCTCTGAAGAAAACAGATTTGAATTTTCAATATTGATGTACTTAATGTTGCATGAAATGAAGACACAAGATTACACATACTCAAGACATTACTTAGGAGGTCAGATGGCACCGTTACCAGATGAAGACGACATGGCAGGCATCAATCCTGAGGTATGTAGTCATTTAATTTCATACTCCATTACAATTCTCAGAACATTTCCAACTTCTGGCTGGTTAATGATATCATGTACATTACAAAAACTACCTAATTGTTTGAACACAAAATAATAAATTTTAGATTACATTATGACTGTGATTCAATTGAAAAAATACAGTTTTTGAAGACGTTCCGCAGATACTAGTGGAATTAATGACAAAAATACAAGTCAACAATCTTTTTACTCTCTGAAACACAACCAGTCAGACGTTTGCAACTGTAAGATGTTTAGTTGATAAACACAAATATGGTTGCATTGGAAGTATTACAAACAAATTTTAGAAAAATTGAGAAAAGTAGTGAACTACTAAATTTACCACATACAAGACACTTTTCAGCTGTTTTGACTATTCACATACTGAGGTAGAACAATCCAAGTGGAATTAAAGAAAAGAACAGGAAGACTTCCGCACAAATAAGAGATTTTCTTAAAAATATATGAAGGTTCAAAACTACTAGCAACAGTCACTGCAAAGAGCTTTTTGTATTTTTTAAATTATTTGTATTGAAACTTACTAGTGGACTGCTTTTCACATTGGCCATGAATATGAAACATTTGTTTGTAATTCCAAAGTTCTAGATTTAGAATTTTCATTTTTTTAATGGATCCAACTCAAAAACAAAGTCATTATAACACAGCATTGGTCAGGTGTGTATGACATGACAATGATATGTTGGAATGTCACAGAGCCAATGAAGTTTTGTAATCTCATGGTTACAATTATATTTTAATATGCACATAAATTTACCATGCCAATATTCTAAAAACCCAATAAAGACACGGATAAAATATTTGAAATTAATCTATTCCATAGGCACACCCATATTATTTTCTTGGAGGCAGGGGGGACTCCCGGTATAGGGTCCAGCTAACTTGTTGCATCATATAAAGAATTTTTAATTTATGCTGAATATAAAATATATTTTTATTTATTAAATTATAGTTAATATTTAAAACATTAAAAATTGATATATTGATTGACTTCAGTTAGTACAGAAAATAAGTAAAAGCTACATTTTTGAATAGGTATCATTAGCTTCCGAAGAAGAGGGTCTGAAGACTTATGAGGCAGCCCCGTTGGGTGAACAACTAATCTATTCAAATTTACGTATTTGTTTGTTCTATACTATTACTCCAGTAAATTATTATGCCCTTTTTAGTTTTTTAAACCCTACTCAATACATTAATTTGCTAATAGAAAGAGAAATATATAGGGTACAATGAGCCAAAGATCATTTTTTCTCACCTGATGTTCCAGGTTTGAGGGGCATATAGCCAGACCACATTCCTAGCTTTACACATTTAGAACTATGTGAACAATCCAGCAGATTCTGACTTTGGGGCTTTTAGAATAATTTTGTGGGACGGAAAATCAAATTTTTCCAAATCATACTTTAGATTTTTGTTAACAATACGAATTAATGTTATTAAAATTGGTATAAACTCAACAGACTCAAGTTTGCATATTTCTTTATATTCTATTGAGATGGGAATGTATTTTTATTTTTTTTTCTGTTTTTGCTTTATTTATGTGATTTGCAGGGTGTGTAATATCAATGATTAATGCTTTCCTTTCCTGCACTTTATGTACGTCTGCTTTATTTGCCAGAATAATTTTACCAGTATTTATTGGAGTGTTGTAATACATTTTGAACTGATAACCTTATATAGTGGATTTAGCTTTGTATTCATAATTTATATATAATTATATTAATAATATAATTATTAATATTACAGAAAGGAGTTTAGACATTTCTTTTGTTACACATACGCACTAAAATGGGTATAATTAAATAAAAAGTTTTTTTTTTGTCAAATATTTCTTTACTCGTTTCACTGACATTAAATAATATTGACTAATAAAATGAGGAATGGATATTGGAGCAGCATCTCCTTATATTCACTTCATTATTTTGATAATCTCTGATCCCAGTGAATAAGCTGATAAGTCGTGAAAACTTCATTTCACAGGTGAGCAAAAAACAACTTTAATTGGAGTAAATCAGGGATTTATGATATTCACACAAAACGAGTTGTGTGTAGGTTTCATTTGAATATCATTAATCCCTGATTTACAGTATCAGTTCAAAGTTGTTTTCTGCTCTCCTGGAAGTGTTCATGACTTATCGGATTATTCATTGGGGTCAAAGAAATGTTTCCAATGGTTATACATCATTACGAAATGTTTTTTAGCCTCCAATTAAATTATGGCAATATGTAATTTTTTTCGTGACTGAAAAATAAATGTCATACATCAACTGAAGCTCAAGGGTCATATTTAAAATAAGTAATTATATCATGATTCAGTTCATAATAGTAGAATTTTCAGTTGGATTCGTAAGCTTCCACAGTTAGGAGTCATTTGATACTTGGCTAATCGAGATGAGTAGCGTCACACTCGGTTGAGCTGATGTTTTAGCCATCATGTTATGACCTTCTTGAGAGCTACTCATATACTACTGGAAGGCCACATGATTGCCAAAACATCAGCTCAACTGACTATGACACGGCTTATCCTGGATAGCTAAGTAAAAGTAGAATTTTCACCTCTAAAAATATTGGAGATTTTTCATACATTTCGAAGTATTTATTGTAGGTCCTTGATACCCAGAAATTGCCTGATAGGAAAACGTGTGTCTGTAACATCGTTTTCTTCAAATCTGATATTCCCGCTCGATCAGACCAAGCTCAAGGCCCTTCAACTTTGAAATGAATATTTTTATTTTTCAAGGTATGAAGGCTGAACAATATTTTCTCAAAAATGAATCCTATTTTCCTAATAAATTTCTTCATTGGATAGAGCAAAAGAGAAAAAAATAAATAAAAAAGTAAGGGGCAGATCGCATTTTTTGTTAATCTCTCTTCAAATGTGTCATGTACATTTATTTGAAAATGTATTTCACGTAATGAAAATTCGTGAATGAAAATTGAAATGAAAATTTGCAAATTCGAATTCCCGCGCTTCTTTTGATGAACAGAATGAAGAATCATTAGGTCGAAATACGATACTGACAACGCAGCAGTTACGACAGCAAGATTTCATTAAGCAAATAATCTTTATCATCAATATTGTTATTTTGCTGTTAATCTTTCCATATGCACTATTATTATTATTATTATTATTATTATTATTATTATTATTATTATTATTATTTTCGATTCGGACCACAGACATAACTAACCCCACGCAAATATCTAGAACTACTGCAATTGCGTGGAGTTCTTTTTACGGAGTTTGAACGATGCCTGATGTTGGTCGTCACTTTTTGGTGCTGGTACGAGTAGGGATGACAAAAAAATCGTTGTTTTTAAAATTTCGACATCTCCGAGCACCGATATTTTGCTTTCGGTGTTTTACTCAGATCGATACATTTGTTCAGAAACACCGATGTTTTGAAAAAACTATTTCTGATGATATAAAATAACATTTCCAGAATATATATTTTTTGTATGAATTGCTCGCTATCAACAGCCATTCACAACTGTCACTGTTGCCGATCCCCGGACGCACAAAACAGTTTGCTGTTCACAACCTTTCTCCACTGTCGTTACCTTTTTTGATTATTTTTTTACGTGGTAATATCGTTAAACTGAATTTTGAACCTTGACTACATAGTACATTGATTAGAGAATTAGGATGATAGTAAAATTTAAGTCAGAATATACATTAAACTAATACTGACGTGTTATGTATCATATTAGAACTAGGATATTTTACTTTGATATGTTTCCTCATATTAAAACATCGATGGCTTTCGTCGATGCTTTCGTCGATGTTTTCATCGACATCGAAAACTTTTTTTGATGTATCAATGTTTTGCTAAAATTTGCCATTACTAGATACAAGTAGATTTCGAGACAGGCGTAAAGAATATAAATTTTTCCAACATTCCGAGTGTAATAAGGCGCCACCGTTAATTTTTCGAAGGCAGCATTTTTTACTGCCCATGCGATCTCACTATAATTAATCAAAATGTTCGTAGCCATTTTTTGAGAAAATTTAGATAAATATGAGACTTCATATAAAGTACCCACAAAAATAAAAATATCCATTTCAAACTAGCACAGCCACGAGTTCGGTCAGATTGATCGGAATTTTTTTTGGAGAAAAGTCGATTTCAGCCATGTCCTAGCGTGAGCGCCAAAAGCAAGCGACCGAATTTGAAACCGTGTAGAGAGAATCCGCCAAATCACAAGCGGCGACAGAATTGCAAACGTGTTCGAAATTTGTCGTGTGCTACAAGCGACAAGTGGTGAAATGTACCAAAAATTGAACATGCACTTAAAATATTCTGCTATTTTTATTGTACAGAGCCTAATTGTTTCATAAAAACAAATTCGCGTAATTTGCAATGGCGGCTCGTGACCAAATGTTCAGGGTTGGCAAAATATTACAGAACAGCGGCAGATCCCGGGAAGGGGGCATGGGAGCCTGGCCACACCTCAATAGATTTTCTTTTTGTAATTTTATTTAATTTATTCAAAACATTTGTCTTACCGATATCAATACATTCCAAAGCATTATTTCCATGAAGCGCGCGCCGATATGATTTCAAGATACTCAGATTGTAAGAAAAGTTTGCGAGTTTGTGTTGTTCTGACAATAGTTAAGAAATCGGGTTAATTTTTTTTTTCAGGAACTTAAATTACCTAATTTACATATGCAATCATTGACATTTCATTTTTTGTACAGTTTTTGATAAATTTTTCATAACAAAATATTCATCGCTATTCCCAGTTCTCTCCGTAATTGACAATAAAAGACACGGCCAACAATCATGCTTAGGTGTGTAACTTCTCTATCCGTCAGCAATTTGTGTGAATCAACAGACACGATTCAATTTTCCTGCATTTTTCTCGCCAGCACGATGTACAAACGCACTCAACATACGAGTAGATTGACCACTGTCTAAAATTCGTCTCTTTTGTACATTGTTAAAACTGAGTACGTAGTAGTTCATTCATGTATCTGTAATGTTTTTACCGTAAAATCAGATTTAAATATACATGTTAAACTAAAAAAAAATGTTTAACTAATAATCCTCAGCATACTAATTTTGAAGTGAAAACTTAATCTTTCCTAAATAATAATTACATTCTCCGCTTGTTAACTCGTCAAAAAACAGTAAACACACGTGTTACGTGGCTTGCATGCGAGTGGAAATCGGAGACTTCCGTGCGGGTAGGCAGCAAGCGATTTTGTGGCCTGCGCCCTAAGCGCATGCGTCAGGTATGGACACAGCATGATAGTTTTCTACAGAGCCCTTTCTCAGAATGCGTAGTGAAGGGCGGCAGTGCCCGGGCGTGCCTACCCTGGGAGATGCAAGCGGGCGCATGTCTCGGCGGAAAGAGACGGGAACAGATCGTATGGCGCACGGGCTGTTAGAAAACGTTTGAAATGGAAATTCGTCTCGTGCCACGGCAATGAATTGTCCATTATACATTTCCAGATTAATAATTCCGTATTTACACGAATCTCGTGCGCATCTCTTTGACCAAATACAGTACTCAAAATCGTGTTGCGCATTTGATTCGAGTGCAAATCCGTTCCGTAAAATGCCAGTAACTTCAATTTTTTTTATTACATTACAATAGATTGCTGGAGTTTTCAAATTCAAGGGCGTTTCGTTTATCTTTAGCATATTATTGAGGGGTTGGAGTTACGATATCGAGGGCAAACACAGAACGTCTTATAATGTTTCATTAAAGTGTAAAGCAGTTAGAATGTTAATTATGTGTATAATAAATCATTATTGTAATAATCCATGTAGGTAATATACATAAATTTAAATAAAATGCTGTACATATCATTCTGTAATTAACGCACATTAATATAAAAACTTCATTTTTAAAAATTTTAAATTTCATTATACGGGGTGCGCATCAGATTAGCGTAAATACCATACTCACTCCATTTTAAACAATTGACAACGGGAATGGGAAAATTCCACGTCACTGCGCAGGCTTAGAATTACTTTATCTGACATTTGCCTAATTGTCTCTCACACAAGGTAGTTTAACCCAGCTTTTCGTCAAAGGTTCCCAACGGAGTCCGTATCGACTTCTTGGACGTAAAATGACATTTTTAAGAGAGTCAGAGATGATTAGAAGCCAGAAGTTTGGCAAAATGCCTATTTATTATTGTTGCGATTTTATGAATACAAATCAATTATACTTCTGGAGTTGTCTTAGTTTTTTTTTTTCTATTTTAGCTTCTGAAACCCATTTTTGGCGTTTTGCCATTTTCGTTATTATTTTGCTTTTTTTTTCTCTCGGCACCGATCTCGATCAACCTGGAAACATACCTGCAAGTCTGAACAATACGAAAGCGATGGCCTGTTTCGATTTGTTCGCTCTCAAGGAATCCCATCCTATCATTTGACTATGGCCTCCGATCGCTATTGAGGACAGCACTCTGTTATACCCTTGTCAATGATGGCTATTACACAAGTGCGAAAAACGAAAAATGTAATACCATTTTCACTGACACCATTTCAAGATAAAAAGGAGTTCACATTAACATTTCAAAGAGACAGCGTCGCAAGTAAAACTAATTCGTGGTCATACTACGTGATCATGTGGAATATAGATACACCCCCCCTCAAAAAAAAGGATTCCTTACACGTAAGTGGTAATATAAATTTTAGAGATAGAATAAAAATGTGGATTTTAATTACTATATTTTACAATAATTCGTTTATGTGGAGTTTTGCACTCCCAACTTCACCCAGAATAAGTATATTTGGATGACTATTTTAGTAAAAATAAATGCATTCTTGCCAGCTTATTTACGTAAAATAAATGCTAGAACTTTTGAACTCTAGTGACGATTAAAGAGTAGGCTGGAAGTTAATAGATGAATACACTGAAGCACATAGTTGAATATGAACCGACGATCGATATAATGAACATAACGATGATTGTTTGCATTGATAATAAAAAACATTAAGTTGATAGTTAATTGCGCACATTGATACTTACAGTTACAAAACATAGAATAATAAATTATAAATTCGCTTCTCTTTCGTATCCTTCATCGTTTGGATACTTAGAAAACTTAATAAATTAAAATAAAGTATTGTAATGCAGAAATGTAATGGCCAGTTCAAAACGTTGAGCATAGACTGCTTTTTATAATCGCACAATAATGACTATTAGACACTCAATTACTCAGTCGCGGAAGAATCTACGATTGTTGGATATCGATATATTTGCGAAACTTTTGGAACGCGATTTTAACATTAAGTAATTTATGTGCAATTTTTGTCATGATTGTGCTGAATGGTTTATATCAGAGAAAGAGGTTGAGGCGACAAACCAGCCTTTTGAAAAGGATTGATGCAAGAAAGGGAACTGGGAATCTAAGCTAAGACCAAGTTTTATGAGACATCATTTGTCCGAACAACATAGACAACACTGCTATCGCTATTAGACATTATTAATTATTATTGTAATACTTATGTAAGAGCCCTTTGCTCAAGAATCTTTAAAATCCATCAAATAAATGATTAAATACATTCTCGTACATGGAAACTAGTCTCAATGTAGTGTCCGAGACACTTTGGAAGCTAGCCGCATTGCCACTATACTTCGATTATTTTTTAACGTGATGTCTCAAGTTCACGCACAAAAAGGGGAAGAGAAGGCAGACTCCAATAGGGAGCCGTAAAACAGGGAGCACTAAGTGGGCCTCCGAGGCCCAGTAGTCAGAGTCCTTAACGGCTCTTTGAAAGCGTCAGAACATTTGTGTTGTTGGAATTTATATCCAATAATTTCAGATTTCGTTATTTATTTGTCTTGCCCAAATATCACAAATTCAAACCTTATAAATGAGGAATAAAGTTTTTTGGTACTGTAATTCAGAGAACTTGCACTGCGTGGCAAAATATACTCTGGGAAAAGGAAAGACGATGAACCTGGTACAGAAGATTTGTCATCAAAAACGAAGAAATTGGTACAGCCTTCATTCAGTGGTGGTTATATCCCAATAATATAACTTTCTACGTCCTCAGACATGGTTGAACTGTTATTGGAGAAGGAATTAAAATGCCTAAAACATTGCCAGCTAACAAGCGGTCAGTATCATAACTATTGCGAGATTATAATGGTAGAGAATCTTATTCTAGTATTTTTGAAAACGCAAATCTTACAAGTGTATCATACAAGCCCAAAAAGAGCACTATTACGTATTTATCTTCCTAGTATAATGCATCGGGATTAAGAAAAGGTTAACGACGAAAAAAATCATCAATCATTCTTGTATACAACCAAACAAAGGTAGGAGCTGACCTCATAGATCAAATGGTCGACGATTACTCATTGAAAAGGCAAACTCGCCGACGGCCAATTAGGTTATTTTATAACGTGATTCACATTGCTGCTTTAAATGCTTGCATAATCTTCACAAAAATGCTTCAAGACAATCAGCGTAATATGTGTGGGAGAGGTAGTTTCTTCAAGCAATTGGCTAATATGAAAATATGAAAAGACCCAAATATCCATAAAAGAACTCAGAATGCTCTTAGTCTTCAGGATACACAGGAACACAATCGGAAAGCCCAGAGAGATCTCCAAAGAAAAGGAAGAGGTAAGATGAATATTTAAAAACGTCAATACCATGGTAAAATTATTATAAATTCTACTTACGTCGTTACTTTCTTTCTATGTGCTAGTTGTCCCCGCAAAAAAAGATAGAAAAAACAAAATCAGGGAGCCTCTAGTACAAAACCAATGCTTGCCAAGAAATATTCAAAACCTATTTTGCGCTACAGTTGCAAATTAAATGTTTAATATGACTTATGTATTAAAAGTTTAATATGCAAGTTATTTAATAATAAAAGAAAACATTTCATTTATTACTAATTCATTCCAGCACCAAACCACCGGGTCTCTAAGGCCCACTAAGTGGAAAATTGCAAAACCCCGAGCTCCGTGCATCGAAGGGTTACGTTTGTTCACGATTATAGGGGGCGCTACAAGTAAACGTTTACTAGAGACACGATTTCTTGGTGATCCACGAAAACGCGAAAATTGTTAATAGTGAAAATGAAATTTGAATTCGCATTAACATGTCTTAGATTTGTCAAAAACATGCATTCTTACGCATAAATAATTTATCGGAAAGAATTAGTACAAAAAGTAGAACCTTGATTTTTTTCTTTCTTCATTATTACCTATTAGACAGCGTAGAATTTTCCTATGATTAAATATAATACCATAATTCCGTAGCTAAGATGTCTTTACTTCATGCCTTTTCTCGAATGAACGTACTAAGTCGTTCAGTTCATTATCAGGTAACTTACTGAATAAACTGTGTTCATTTGCAAGCTCCTATCCTAGAACATATCGTTCCAATCTTAGAGACATATTGGAATATAATTTCATAGTTGAAATTATACTACAGGGGATTATCCCATAAGCATTGTATATATTACCCGCAATAAAATCCTACAAAACGATCATTATACTATGGGACGGCAACACTAATGAACATTTTCCTTCCGAGTGATCCAAGCCCTTCACATCGCACTGTAAACAGTGGCGTCCGTGCGATATTATCTCTAGCTACCTGCGTTATTCATCGCCTGGGTGCCGTAAGCCGCCTCAATTGCGTCACATTTTGCTATAACAGCTGCATTTCCAATCTTTGCGGGCACTCTTGGCATGGCGGTGGCGATTTGATACGAAAGGATCAATAGTTGACAGGCAAGGAAAAGCGCGGAGTGTCTCTTTTGTTTATCGTGCATTTTATTCGCGTTTCGGTAATGTGCTGTTGTATGAGAGAACGATCAATATCATGGACAACTTTGTTCCCATACGTTCTTAGTTTTCGACGTGTGGCAGGCGAGCCAGTACTTGACGCTGTTATTCTCACATTAAAAAATACCAACATCAAATACAAACAAACTAAAGAACTTTACTTACAATCAACACCAATTTTATAGTAAAGTTTGGGTTAGCCGACCTATGTCATTATCATGTCCCGATAAATTCATTTAGTTTCAAAATATTCAAAAACATTTTTCAATGTATTTAATTCATTGACCGGAGATTTTTTAATGTAGCGTGCGTTTCCTCATACAATTAGGTTTAAATATTGTCAATCTAAAGAATCATGATCAAAGGATTCACGTTATGCCAAAAAGGCAGTAACTGGCAATTTATAGCGTTTCACCCACTGCATGTGCCGTGAAACACCTAAAACATTTCTTTCTTAAAAACACGTTTATTTTTTCTTTTTTTTAGAACATACTAAAAGGACCTGCCTAAGAAATGTCAATACATGAGCCTCATTGGTAGGAATCAAATGAGCTATTGATCGCCTCTGTAGATACCAAAGTGGTTCAAGTATTTTATGCAAAAAACACACTTTTGTGGAGAAATTTCTGTAAATCTTCTGGATGGATCAAGAAAAAAATCATCAGTTTCCCATCAGGAGATTCGGATTGATATAACCATGACTGACCGACGGACGCAGGTTACTAGAATATAATATGTTTATTGACATAACACTGATATTCGATCCATCCCGCGACAAGCGGTCTGATTGGGCAATGTTACCATCTATATTATCACTGAACGAACAGCAGTAACACACACCGAAAACACTGGCACAGGCACTGCCAATAATTTCGGTACATGATAACACGCATACCAGAACGGATGACTCAGACAACCAATAATTAAAATGGACAGATTGACAATGACAGTGGCAGTAGTATTTTCACCGATACGGATACAGCCACTCCCCCGCCGATACCCTCACCGTGACACTAACGTTGGGAAACTAAACTTACACTGACAGATCGACAGTAACAATCGCAAACTAACAATGAGTGACTTACAGACACATTGGCAGGGTGGTAGTGACACTAACGATGGCAGTGAGGCCCACGGCACAAAATTACAATTGTACCGATTGTAAATAACGTTGAGCTAAATCATACAATGACTGAAGACCGCGAGACCGAAAAGGAAACAGGGCCATCTGGAATCTCAATGTTGGTTCATTGCAATCGTTCACTTTTCATATTCATAAAAATCTGTGATACGTTTATAAATAAGATGTCAGTTTGCTACAATTACCAATGAGTTTCAAACTATGTCGGATGCATGTGTTCTCAGCAGCTTCGTTGAAAATATTGTCTTACACAAATCTATCTCCGCCCTCGCGTACTGTTTACAGTTATCCGAGTTTTCTTTTCTCACCATTCTGAGTAAATTACTACAGCAATTCTCATGCCAGTCTTCCAGATAGATGCTGAGAGTATACAGAATTCAGTCGGAAATCAACACTGATTGATGTGGCGGAAAGGAACATTTGAAAATAGGCATGGATTTTCCCAATGCTCAAAGGCAGTTCACAAAGTGCGCTGTTGGTCCCACAGATTCCCTCGGGGACAACGCTTTTCGTTCTCCACTAGATCAGGCACCGTTGAGAAAAGGATGTGTCCCGACCAACTTGTGTCGCACTTTTGTCCGCACTTTCACATCTTATCGTGAGCATGCACTTAATGATGCACGTTTAACAATTTTGCGCACAGCCTTTGTACGGAGGTCATTTAATAAATAATGCAGCTTGGCAACACTGCCGACTAGGACGCGACCGCACTGATTGTTGCGTCACTTGTATTTCAAATTTTGAGAAAGAAGCACGTGTCTCGGGGTTTCATCGGTACTGCGAGTGTTGATCAAAGATCGTATTTAAGATCGAAACTTTTCGGGGTAAAAACCCGACTGAAATCAAGAAAGCTTCGGATGAAGTGTGCGGTGAGCCGACTGTGGTCCGTAATAGTTTCTCGTTGGGCTAGCCGATTTCTTGAAGGTCGTGTGAAAACAAATGACAAGACTGGGAAGACCCAGAACATTGACAGATGAACGAAGCGTGAAACTTGTGACAGTTGTTATTGAAAAAATCGTCTTACGGCATTTGAAAAAAATCTGAAGCCATATGAATTTCAATATTTCCTAAATTGTCAAATGATTGACATTGAAAAGGCAAAACCCAAACCTCAGTTGCTCGACCATTCTGGGTCACTCATTCTCCTCCAACACGGTTCATAAAAGTGTCACAACATGCATCCTACAATCCAGTTTAGTCCAAGTTTTTTTTTGACTTGGTACCAAAATTGAAAAAACTTCAAGGACGTTTTCACATCTTGCTGAGCTTTCTGCAGCCATTACCATTCATCTGATGAACAAAGAAGGGGTATTTGATGGAATTGTAAAGCTTCCCAGATGTTGGACTCGGCAACTGAGGAGAATGGAGATTACATTGAAGGATTCTAAGAAGAGATTTTTTCAAAAAAAAATAAAGTAAACATATAAGAAAATACCAAATACTCTGCATTATTTATGAAATAGCCATTGCATAACTCACTATATACTCGCTGCATCACTGTATACTCAACTCAAGCATGAACATACGTAAATATAAAATGCACTCAAGTTTAAATAATTTCAACTTCACAATGAGAGCATGCTATTACTTAAATTTATACAATATTTTTCTTCTATTTTTAATTGTATAAATAATAATTAATATTTCTTTAGGCATTCATTTACTTCTTTCATCTGTAAGTGAGCAAATATCTTCCTTTTTTATGGAAATAATCGTATTGCACAACATAAACCATAAGCACACGATGTGGCAGAAATTTACTATTTTTTTTAAAACTTTCATTCCTATTAAAAATAGTTCAACAAAACTCTAATAAGGATGTTGGGCAGTTCTGTCACTTTTGAAGGTGCTATGATTGGAGTCTGCATGAATTTAACCACAATTTTCTAGAATTAATGAAATGATAAATTTTGCAGTGAGATGATAAGTTCAAGTAACTGACACTTATTATTCAATCTCCACCTATTCTTCCTTAATTCACGCCTAATCACAAAATAGTCACAAGACAAATGCACACAAAAATATCTTAGGAATATACCTAAGATAATTGAAAGAACTGCCTTATTTCAAATATCTGTTACCATGAATTAAAACTAACCACCATTGTCTACAACTGAAACACAATTCAATTTTTATTTTCACTTACTCATTTTAGAAAGATAACTGAAAATCCTCAAGAATAACAGAACATCAGATTAAAAACAATGACGTATGTCCTCTTTTACATCACACTCCTATGACACATAATTGGAAAAGTTGGCTTTCCTTCATTTATTTCATCTGTGAAAGATTTTACCCTAAATCCACACATCAGGATTAAAATGCAAGTTAGAACTGTTATAGTTATACAAGTCATAGATCAGTGAATTCAACTGCATAAAAGAAAATTCTCTATTTCAACATATCTCACAGCTAATTCATAATTTTTGCCTTTAAAATGAAAAAATATATGAGATCATGTGCCTACAGTACACTGTGATCACTATCACCCAACATTTCCTTAATGAATAAGATATATCACTTTCATCATAACATTTTACTCAAGACAACTGTTAAGAACTTGGGTTTAGATAGGTTCAAAGTTTTATCAGGAACAATAATTATCAAATTGTGAAAATTGCATTAATTTCACAATTTTCCAATTTGTGAATAGTCTTAAGAGTAGTGACATGCAAGTAGAAACTCCTCTAAAAGTGCATTTTAAAATAGGAAGAAACAAATTAGTTAAGCTTACCTACGGCAGGTAGAGTTAAACCCAACCTTTTACAGTACTAAATTTATACCCGATTTTCAATACACAATTTTTTATTTGTTTTAAATATCTTGTGGCTTGTCAACATCTTTTCAAATAATTTATTTTTTGGCAGTGTGAATGTGTGTCATATGTTCTCAAATTCCCAAAATGGTTAAAATTTAGTATACGGTACACCCTTAGAGAAGCGTGGCAGCAGGGCTTAAGCCCTAATTACTGTACATGCTCTAATAGAAACGGAGAAAACTTACGGATAAGTGATTTTCATGGTTCACCCTTCATATACTTTGTCCCCACCGCATTGTAACGACAATTTACTTTCAAAGGCAAGTTTCCTCGCTTCGCTCGCCCGGATCCAAGTCACGGTGAGGCTCAAGTCTTCGGCCCTCGTGTTCACTATAAACATCCTTGAGTCTATCCAACGCACTACCAATTCTCTTTTATAAGACATCACTTTTCAAGAAAAACTCCAGAATTCTAACTGCCTAGTTAACGCTGGAATGGCCCGAAGAGCCAGTTTAAACGACCTCCTTAGGTTGTACCGTATACTACATTTCAGCCCCCAAAATAATGTAATTAATTCAGTAACATTTTCTACATGTTTTCTTACTAGTGTTTTGTTATATCAAATTTCAATTTAAAGAAGTGACAATATTGCATATTGGTAAATCTGATGTTTAATTCTTAAAATAAATTATAATTTCTCTAATTCTACTTTTAAATTATTAATCAAATATATTTACAGATTTCTTTGGAGGTGTTGATGGACTTTCAGAGCAGTTTACTTTCAATGTGTCACCTGAATAAGGAGGTGATCTTGCAAAACCATTTTGTTGTACAAGTAACCGTCTTTCATAATCCTGATTAAACATCTTGAATAAAACAGATGTTCACCATATACAATATCTGAAATCAAAAAAGACATTCATAAATAGCTGGTATTTAATACACATCTTTTCAAATTAATTTCTTTAATGGAAAAATATTAGCCAAATCAACACCCACCTATGAACTGTCTGTATAACAATTTATTAAAAAATTAATATGAATTCATATTATAAATTTCTTCTTCGAAAGAGAAATATCAACAAAAACCATAAAATTCTTATTCTCCCATTTAACAGCAAAATGAAAGCATCAATTTTCACATAAATAATTTTCATTCTTTTCTGCTTTAACTTTTTTTCTTACTCAACTAAATTTGAAGTAATAAATGAAGCATTTTTATTTCAAATTGTGACATAGTCCTCGTTCACACTTTTTTCTCTCTCCTTCGTATCATTTTTTTTCTTTTCTTTTTCCATTAAAAAAATACATTATTACTAATTATGTCAAAAATGTTTCATTTTCCAGCAACTTCACAGATTTGTAAAAGACATGTTCCAACATGTCTTGATTACTGTAAGAAGTAGGTTACAACAAAAGTAATTCTTAAAAATTTCATACAAAGTGGTTCTCATAATAAACCAAAAGCATCAGTACAAAACTTCGGGATACGTTATATCATCCCCAAGCAAATTATCATGATGGCCATGAAGAGTAAATTCATATATTCCTATAACAAATAATTCATTAAATGAAACAAAATTGGTACTTACATTTTAAAATTAAATATATAAAATATTTCTCCAAACACTGATGAATGTGGAAATAAGGCCACCAAAATAAAGTCAAAAGTTCTCACAACACATCACTCATTTTATCATAAAATGATATATAAAAATAACTTCGAAAATACTAGAGTGTTAAAACGACAGCAAAATACCCCGAACAGAATATAAAATTAAAAAATATATATTTCTAAAAAAGGTGTAAATGAAAATAAATACATATAAGTTGGAGTAGAAAAGCGACGCTACGCTTTCATCTCATACTTAATTGCAGTTGCTTCGCGCACAACTAGAAAAACCTATCATTCTAATTCGTAAAGTTGCTATATAATGACAATCAATTTTCCTGTTGAAATTTTCGAGATTCAATGAATTTTCACTATGTAACACTTCTGGTGCACAAATTGCACCAGCTGAGAGGCCGAGCAGAGAGAGTAAATTAAAACGTGATAAAGTCAAAGAATAAACGTTGGACACAAACGACGCTTGACAACCGTCAACCGTCGCCAGATACGGCCAGAGAACTCTTAATCTCAAAGTCGAGGGCAGAGCAAAGAATTAAAGTTTTGCAGTGCTATATAGATTTAGATTTATTTAGTGAAATAAACAGTAAAAACTGTATGTGACTTAGGGAGGAAAAGATTATCTGCACACGTTTTCTGCGCACGATTTCCAGAATCCCTTCCCATTATTTTAACTCTAAATAGTTGAAAGATGAGTAAAAGTTTAACATAAATAAATAAAAATAAATTTTAAAAATCGCAAGATTAGCAATATTTGAAAAATAGTCATATAATGTACATCATACAGAGGTATTAAAAACTGTGGTCTCCATCGTTGCTTTTAAATGTTGTACAATCGACATTAAATGAAATATTACTGTGAAAATTGCCCCCAATTGTATTATCCGATTCCCGAACACCAAAACATTGTGAAATATATTTTCTTGGTTGGGTTAATCTCAAGTGAACTCCATTACAATTAGGCATCTCCCTTGTTATTAAGTGGTGTTGGAGCGAATCCCTTATCGTACCCCCACCTAAAGGAATGGACTCACTACACCGAGAAAACGAAATAGTCTGTAACCCAGCATCACTGGTTTTGTCAATGCTAGCGAAAAGTCTCCGACATTCGGTCTACGCAATTAACAATCTTGAATTTGTGTTACTCATTATTTCCCGCACAATTCAGAGAGTAGGAGCCAATATTTCTTCAGTTCAGCTCCAAATTCTACACCGTGCTCCGATCTGTGTACGGCCAAGGAGTAGATTCGTTCGGAAGGAGGAATTAAGGGATAAGACCCGCCAATTTCATAAAGTTTAATTTGATATTTTTACACGAATTTATTAGTGATTAAGTACAAAATAGAATTATAATCTCTGTAGGGTACTAAAAAATGCTTTAATCCTCTAAAAAATGTACAATATGACTGAAATATTATCAACTTTGTACTTATAAAGATTCAGCTCATTATATTAAGATTACAATGTGTCAATTATATTTGATAACTTTAATTTGTTTAAAGAATTTTATCTACTTCTTTACTGTAGTGTTATAAATATTTGCAAACAGAAGAAAATTTTTCAAATGCTGCTCACAGTTTGACAATAGTTTAATAATAGCTTGACATCCTTTTTCCTCTCACCCAGCCAACACAAAGAATTTTATACGTCATAATAGATGCAGGAATTTACTAAATATAGGAACACGATTTATCCACATTTTTGGTACCAGGGCCCCACAATATGACTGTTTCTTAAAAAAAAACAAAAAAAAACGCAGAGTTTTGCCGCAGCATTACAATACTTTACAGGCAGGCGCGGGTTCATGAGGGGGGGGGAGGGAGGGAAATCCCCCCTCCAATTTTTGTTTTTTCAGTAACTATTAATTTTAACTTATCACGAAACTTGCAACTAATGGTGCAAACACAGCACGTACTTTCTCACGCATTATTCACGCAAAATTACGCACATAGTACTCACATTTTTCAAAATTTTCAAATTTTCGAAAAGGAAGGAACCAACATGAGACCTACACTATTATCTTAAACGTCCTTCAGACTATCCACCAACATTTCATCAAAAATCGTTGAGCTGCTTTTGAGAACACTAACGGTGCTACAATAGTATATGCTTTCTCGCCCCTTAGTAACAGTTATGTAATAATATTTTACCGCAATTCCTTTTCGAAAAAATCGAGTAATATCCGAAAATGAGACTAGCGCCATATTTTTTACTTTTCCTTATTACATATATGCAGAAAATTTAAAGAAAACATTTGGAGAGGTCTTTGAGAAAATGATTTTATGTAAATTTCAATCGCAAAATACGCAAATACAACACGTTTATTCAAAAACTTGTACCTGACCTTTTTTGAAGAGCTAATTTTGTACAACAGACTGTCTAAGACAAAAATCTTTAACTTCAATTTTGTAGTTTTAATTTTGAATATTTTTTTTAAAAAAAGCAATATCCGAAAATATGACTACCACCATATTTTTTATCGTCTCTTGTTATATAAGTGAAGGACATTTTTAAAAAACATTTAGAACGGTTTTTGAGAATTTTTTTGTAAATTTCAATTCCAAAATACGCAAAAAAATAGACTTTGTCTAACACAAAAATCTATCTCCAATTCTGAAGTTTTATTTTTTTTTTAATTTTAGAAAAATTTTGGATGTCAACGAAAGTGAGACCTGCAACATTCTCTTAAACGTCTTTTGCCAACAACAAAATTTAATCAAAAAATTTGGAGGCATTTTTTGGAAATTTTGAACATGTCTCAGGGGATTCGTGTAAAATAGCCCCCAGATTTAAATATCAGGGGCGGCGACATCAGATAAAACGATTGGGGAGTATCAGTTTTGGACAAAATCGGCTGAATGGTTTATGCGCCAACGTTGTGCACAGACGGACGGACAGACAAACGTTTTGCCGTGAATCGATTTTTCGGTATCAAGGACCCACATAACATTGATTCTGGCAACACCACGTCTTAGAGGAATTTGTTTCCATATTTAGCAACTGGATTTATCCACTTTTTCCTTACCAGGGGCCGCTACATCAGCTAGAACGATTGGGGAGTATCAGCTTTGGAGAAAATCGGCTGAACGGTTTATGCGCCAGCGTTATGCACAGACGGACGGACAGACAGACGTTTTGCTTTCAATCGATTTTTCCGTATCAAGGACCCACATAACATTGATTCTGGCTACACAACGTGTTAGAGGAATTTGTTTCTATATTTATCAACTGGATTTATCCACTTTTTCCTTACTAGGGCCCGGCAATAAGAGTTTTTGTGTCGAAAATTTGCCGTTTTCCGGCATACAATTGCAATACTTTCTCTTCTTACGTTAGTAAGTGCGAGAAAGTAAAAATTGAAGAAAATTAAAAATTGCCTGTGTTTCACACAAAATTACGCGGAAAATATACAATTTTTCGAAAAATTGTAAATGACCTTATTTCAAAAGCTAACTTTAGGGAACAGATTCCATTAATGGAAAACATCTCTATGTTTAATATTATAGTGGCAGGAAGACACCGAAAAAATTTTGAATTTTTGCAATTTTCCAAAGATTAGGGTTTTCAACGAACATGAGATCTGCACCATTCTTTTACACGCTCTTTACAGAATCGAACAAAAAAATGATGGAGTCATGTTTTTGAAAATTTGAATAGTGTCCCACGTGCTTGATGTAAATTATCCCCCAAAATTAAAATATCAATTTCAAAGTAAAGGGGCTACGACATCAGCCAAATTGATCGGAGAATATCAATTTTGGAGAAAATCGGCTGAACGGTTTAGCCGCTAGTGTTGTTTGCAGGCGGCCAGACAGACGTTTTGCCACCATTCGATTTTTCTGTGTCAAGGACCTACAAAACATGGATTCTGGCTACACCACGTATTAGAGGATTCTTTTTTTTTTCGAAATTTAGCAACTGAATTTATCCACTCTTTCGTTGCTAGGGCCCTGTAATAAAAACGTTTCTCCTGAAACTTGGCCATTTTTTTCGCGATGCATTACACAACCTTCTCTCTACTCCGTAATTTTTTTTCGGATAACCAATAAAAAGAATAAAATCATATCACAGCATGAGCTGAGTTTATCCTGCGGGATTGTACATAACCTGTAATATGACACAGTCGACCAATCATTTTGAATGAAAAACTATCTTAATTTACCGACCACGCTCGACTCACAGTCGCACATTTATGTAGCATCCCTGGAATGGGGAAATAGAATAACGAAGGGGCGGATTTTAAAGACCTAAAACATTGCCAAAAATGATCAATAAAATTATCTTAAAATGTTTTTAAAATGCCCTAAGACCAAAGAAAATGACGTAAAATTGGATGACAAAACAAATTCAGATGCGTAACTGAGACTGTTGGATGTGTTAGTGACGTAATCGCAGTGGTGGATGGATCGAGGGGGGGGGACATGCCCCTCAAAGGCCTAGTGAAAAAAATTAAAATGGTAAATGTGTAGGAAACGTAAAATTGAGAAACACAAGACAAAATATAGAAACGTCTTAAATTGTTCGAAAAAATAACCGAGCGTAGTCTCCTTAGCCTTTTAGTTACGAATGAGAATCCTGATTCTCGCTGTATTTTAACCCAGTGGTGCGTATGGAAAATGGCTTCGACTGTTCTCCAGAGGCACGTGACAGCTCATATTCTCTTTCTACTCCGCTTGACCATAGGCGTGACAAGCGGTGGTACGGCGACTTCCACGTATTGGAGGGTGGCCAATACAACCGGAAACATTGTTGAATGAGTTACGTCACTCAATAGATGCCAAGCGACTGATCGTGAGCAGCTGTGACTTTTCGCGCAATTACAGTGTGCCCAAAACAAAAGAGTAGGGTATGGACCGCTTACATACGCCTGACGAAAGCGCTTACATACTCCTGAAGAGGTTAATAAGTACTTAAGAAGAGAAAAGAAATATCTAAAAAGAATATAATGAAAACAGAAGGAAATCTAAGAAAAAGAAAAAGTATATGAGGCTTGAAACATATGTTGTTAAATCCTGTCGACGTTCTTCAATCCTGGACAGTAATGTTTCTATGTAAGGGAATGTTTAATTTGTAAATCGATATCATACGTTTTTATTTTAATTCTGTCCGTTGACATCTATATCATAGAATGAAAAATATAATACTTTAATCCTTAGGCGTTTTGCAGTATTGAATACGACGATTTTAATGATAAATTATGATTACTTTTAATTTAAAACTATAAAGTATTCATTAAATATTAAACTTAAAATTTAATTTTGTTAAATCATTTTATGATAAAAAATCTAGTTTATAATTAATTTGATCTTTGTGCTTTTAATATATATATATATATATATATATATATATATATATATATATATATATATATATATATATATATATATATATATACACACATATAGACATATATAAACACACATACAGACACATACAAATTCCGCTTTCCCAACATTTGTCTCTGGATCCGCGCCTGGTTAAGACGAGAAAGTAAAATTAGTTCCACAAGGGTGAAAACTGACTTCCCCAATGTCGTCAAGGACGCACAAACCAGAGAAGTGAAAGGCATCCAGGAAGAGGCGCTCTCGCACGTTTCCGAAGCTTAAGAAGAGATTACGATCAATGTTGTGAAACACAAAGTTCGAAAAAGTAGAATGCGTTCTTTCAATTTGGTTGAAATGTTCTGTAAATGGCGTAACAAAAGAGCAGGGACTACTTTCTATTTTTCTTCACGACAGTGTGAAATAAAATATATTATTAGGGATAGATGTTCCCCGCCCTATGAATGCGGGCTGAGTATTATTTATCGTTTATGTTAAATAGTAAAATACGTATGCCAAAATGCAAATAACATTTCAAAGCGACACAATATGTAAGATACAGTTTTTTTGTCACTTATTTTTCGATGACCTTTCAATACATTTGTGTAACTTTCAACTTGAAGAATTAGATAGCGAATGTGGTAGTTCACGAATAAACCTTTGACAGACGCGCTTTAGTTTCTAGTGAAGACGGTCGCGTATGTTCGAAACCAGATGAGTAGTAACGTTCGATCAGTACCGCAAACAACAGCTCTCATGATTGTTTCTGTGACTTCTTTCGATCAATTCGAGTGGACGTTGGAACAGAAACGTAAAAACGGGCATGGACCGCGCGCGATCTTTCTTTCTTCCGACTCGGAGCCAGCGTTGCTTCTGTCTTATTTGTTTGTATGAATTTTTGCCCATTAAAAAAAGAAATAACCGGGATAAATGTATGGGGAAGCTGAGAACGAATCGCTTACATTTAGTGCACGACAAAAAGGGTCGTCCACACGAAAATAACTACAGGCACGACATATGTACTTCTCCCCATATATTTTTCAAGTTTCTGACGAACAACAGTTACTAATAAAATTAATCATTAATACATAATAGATAATAATAATAATTAATAATAATAATAATAATGATAATAATAATATCGAAAAACAATAACCTCACTATTTATTCTGAGTATGAAGGAAAACGAAAAAATATCGAGAGATCCTAGACCGACCGGGAGATTCTAGAGTTCGAGTTCTGACGGTAGCGGATTTTCGACACTAGCTAAGTAGCTTAATTGAATACAGCCGCTGTCTGGAGGAGAATTATTTCAGCGGCTGGTTCTTTTGATCCAAAGTTTCCCGTGGTTTCTCGAATCAATGCCGGACGAATGGCGAAGCTGTGTACTAAGAGAGGGGCCGTGGACCGCGTGAGATCTTTCCATCCTCATCTTTGTCCTATCATTTTTCGTTACACTCACTACATTACCACACATGTTAGGTAGCCAGTCGAAAGCTTAGGACTGTGATCGTCTGTGTTGAACTTTCAGTATATGGTTTTTTTAATTTATTCTTTAGGATGTTGAATAGTTACCTCACACATTTCTAGTTAAAACTACTTTCCTTAATAGAATAATTAAAGACCATCTTCTCCCTGCTCTTAGAAATTATTTACATTGAATATACACAAATGCAGGGAGTAGTTTCAGCTAACGGTAGAGAACTTTAAAAGATTATAGTTACATTTGAGTGATTATGAGACACACCAAATTAGATTAAAATGTGCCTTTCTCTACAACTCATTTTTGTCTTCTACGCAATACGTCAAAGGTAAGTATTTTAGATTATTTTCAATATTCCTGATACATGACCCGACAGTGTGAAAGGAAACACTGCCTTCGGCTTTATGGCAAAAAAGTACAACAAAAGACAACCAACCAACCAACCAAACAACTGTCTCTATTGTTAGAAAATTCTGAAGAGGTTGTGTCTGATCTCGACTTTAGTAGTGATGGATCTGTAGCTGATGGCAATTAAGTAGTAAGCAAAGATGCAGAAAATTCAGATGTTGGAAACAATAACATAGGCCAGACTTCGTCGATAGCGTACAACGTAGGTTACTTTATAATATTTTTATTGAAAATGTGACATTTTTAACAAAAATTCTTGAAAGTAAATTTTGTTTACATGTCCAAAAAATGTCAGTGGGACACATGAGTCCCACCAAAGAATACCAATGGGACACGCGTCCCAGCTGTCCCAGCGCCGCATCGAACCCGATATTGTGCTAATCTTGCAGCTACCAAGTAAAAATATGCTACTGAATATACAAAGAAAATAAACATTCCAATAAAAATTAAAATTTGCAGTGAAGGAGTTAAAAATTAATAATATAAAATACTGATAATTTGATATATCGCTTTTAAAATAAGTCTCATTGAAATAGCTGTAATTTGCGATCATGACCATCTCGATATTTTTTCGTTTTCCTTCATACTCAGAATAAATAGTGAGGTTATTGTTTTTCGATATTATTATTATTATTATTATTATTATTATTATTATTATTATTATTATTATTATTATTATTATTATTTAACTGTTGTCGTCAGAAACATTGAAAATATATGGGGAGAAGTACAATATGTGCCTGTAGTTATTTTCGTGTGGACGATCCCTTTTTGTGCACTAAATGTACGTTTGTTCTCCCTTCCCACCAAACATTACACGGTTATTTCCTTTTTTTGGCGCAAAAAATTAACAAATAAATTAATAAATTTGTAAATGAAAATTTAATATTTGACTTACATTCTGATTACGTAATCAAATTCTTGACCAATCGATCTTGTTCAAGAAATAATACGTATGAGGAAATAGTTTTGTTGAATTAAAATTAAGATTGTGAAATTAACGTCAATATTAATATTAACGTTTATTTTGAATTAAACCATTATTAGTAAAGGAGTGGATGTAGTTGTTCCGGGGCTCAAGAAAACGTGCGGGAATAATGCTCGTTTTCTTACGCACGTGAATAGATGTATGGACCAGCTGAATGGTCTCAAAAATTGCTTCAATGGCTTCGTGAATTGTGAACAAAAATTATGAAATAAATACACAACACGGAAAAACTATATTTTATGATCTTATTATTCTCATATTTAATTCCTGTACATAATTACTGGCTTGTAAATGAACAGTACAACACCCTGCAGCAACTTGTAACCATCCAGACACAATGTGTAAAAAATCATTATCATGTCATCGATTCATCGTTGTATCATCGGAACTTCAATGGCATCATTATCGGCACATCATTGTGGTAATTCGTTTGACAGGCTTAAATTACTTAGCATTCGTCCTTAATTTAAGCATTTTTTGATAATACAAGGAATTCAAATGATTAATACTAGACGAGTAAGATCGAATTGAAGAACAGTTTTCACCACGGTAGCGATATTTTCCGCCTACATGAGAGTCGAAAAGTTTGCTGGTAGGAGAAAAGCGCATTTTGACTTTCTACCGCATTTTATTATTATTATTATTTATTTATAGTGAAGATAACGTATTGGAAAGCTGCGGAAAAAATGGACTATTTTTCTACAGAATAACTTGTGTTATATGACCATGGTATCAAAAAATATTTATCCTATTGTAGTAAATTATTTCATTTAACATGATGTGCTGTCAGAATTCACGTTTTATGGGTTCTTCGTACCAAAAATTTGGTTGACGGAGAAGTGTGTCTGTCCGCCAGTCCTACGCCCGTCTGTCAGTGGTGAAAGCTGGCGCCTAACCATTTCGACGAATTTCTCCAAACTTGATATCCCCTGATCGATTCGGACTCGAAGTCCTGTCAGTTTGTCACCACAACAATATTTTCAAAATAAAAACAAAGCGGCTCCAACTTCTTTTTATTACATTTTGCCCACGGATAGCGTAAACGATGTAAAGGGCAAATGTATTCTTCAAAGACCGATCTTCAAATAAGATCTTATATATTTTTCGACAATGCGAGAAGTTTGTTCCTAATTTTGCATGAAATATAGGCACTGGCGCACCCAAGGGACTTTGCCCACCCCCCAAATGACAATTAGATATATTAAAAAATATAACGTTTATAATTGTCTATGATATAAAGATTAACTACAAGTTAACAAACAAAATACATTTTATATTAGTACAAATGAGAAATTGATTGAAAAGAAAACATGAAATCGACTGGACATCTAATACTTGTAGCCCGCCTCCGCAATAAATTAATCATTCATTTTAAAATTAGTTTTAAATATACACGTGTATACATTGATATTCAAAACGATATAAACATTGTAAACCAATGTTATATTCACATTATTTAAAAAGGAGTCTAAATATAGATAATATAAACAAATTTCGAATAAATTACATGAGCGAGAAACGCTTAAAGACGCATTAAGAATATGTCAAATTCTTAGTCGTCTTTAAGCATTTCTCGCACATGTAATTTATTTAGATGAAACAAGAATATCGCACTTACGTTCAAAATTCCCCACTGCACTTTCACTATTCACTTCAAGTAGGGCACACTTCACCCACTGAACACACCACTCCTTCACCTTGATGGCAACTGTAGCAGCACGCTGCCGGCGTGCCTGGGCGAAGTAGGAGAACTGAGAACTTTTCACTCGGGCACTGACGTTTCCCGGCTTGCGACAGTATTTCCTGAAAGACGCGGCAGGACCCCTGTCCGCCCGAAAGGCGTTACTCAGCTTTATCATCACGACCAGGTAGTCGACCGTTAGAAAGAAGAGACCGGTCCTCTGTAAGATAACGACGATGTTTGCTTTCGATGGATTGCAGAGGCATTGCAAAATGCTCTTTCTTTTTAATAACGTCCGATTTTTTTTTTTTTGAATGGATAAGTGGGGTCTTGTAAATATATCTCTTGCCGTAGGCAGTTGTGGATTATCCCAAAACGTTTCTTTATCTCTATTTTGGTCCATGCAGCTCGCCAACTGCATCCGGACTCTCAGACGCTTGTCACCGATTTTCTAAGGGTGTCAGCCACAGGAGCCATTCCATGTAACATCACAAAAACTGAGTAAAATTTGGCCTTCATTTTTTTAATTTTTTCCCTGTTTATTTTGTGGGTCATATAAATTAACACGTATATTTTTTTTTCCAAAATGGGATTTCACTAATTGTAATGTAAATTATAATTATATCTACTTATTAGGCTGCAGCAACAGGCGCGACTCGCATTACTACTGGCTCTTAGTGTTCGTTATCCAAAGTTTCTTAACGGACAATACCTCTTCAGGGTCAATAAAATGAGTGAGCATTTAGTGTTTATAGGCACGACAACTACAAATGATCATCATTCCCGTAAATGTAGAGCATGTTATAATTCTGGACGTGACCGCGTTCCTCCCCCACTGAAAATTGAGTTCCGACGGAAGAGCAACGGCGCCAATATGTACGACGATTGGCGGGGTATTCATCCAGTAGGAATCTCCTTCACACCACTCGGGATCAGCTCTAAGATCCCGATTGCCATCTTGATATGGCAGTGAGGTGCATGTAAGTGTAAATGTGAGCGTGTATGGGTGTATATGAGAGAGGAGGCGCTCGCACGCGGTCCATGCCACGCTTGTTTTGCATTCACCTGGAATTGATCGATTGGTTGGTTGGTTAGTTGTTAGTGATTCCGGGGGCGTTAACTACTGAGATCATTATTCCCGCAAGGGTATTGTATTTTTTTTCCTCGGGAGGTGGGGGTGATCTTTCCCTGATGGATTATCCATCGATTGTGGCGGACCTTTTCTGGGGCCTTTCAGTTGGTTTTACAGCCGTAAATATACTTGAAATACGATTTATGGAGTATAGGCCCCACAAATAGTGATATAAGTGACACGATTTGATGGTAAAGATTAACGAATAGCAGAGGGAGAAAAAAATTAGATCATATTTTTAGGAAGCTATAAATTTGCCTACAGATAGACGAGTTTGTGGGATAGAGAAAAATGTACAAACTATATTACCAAGTTAATATGTGGTGCCATGAATTAATATTATCAATAATTTCTAAATTAGTATTCTCCTATTTTTGTACAACTTATTAACGGATGCGTATTAGGATCTCTTTTTAGTAAATGCATCTTTCACACTCACACATATCAAGAATTAAATTTTCTTTTAACTTAAGAATGGTAATAAACATATAAAATTCATTAAGAATTAAATAAATGGTTACGTACATGTTGAGAGAACAATATTGAAATAGGTGAGCTGGAGGAGTTTTGAATCCGTATAAACTTATACGATAACTTTAGCCACAAAACAATATTTAATTATTACGGGAATGAAATCTGGCATCAGATAAAATGGGAGAAATTCTACATAAATGTAGCTCGTATTCTCTGAGCATAAAATGCACACAGTCCATGAGTGCTTAACCAGCATGTCAAGGAAAAAGGGCCACCATTGACCCGGCGCATGCGCATTCTGCTTACTGCTTATGTTGCTTTTTGTTAGTTTACTTTCTCGTATGCGTACATATTATTTTATGCGAATCTTTTCTTGTGCTTCTTTTCTGTTTTCTTTTATCCAAAAACTAAAATAAACACATGAACTATTTTATTGTATACTTTAAAATATATTATTTAATATAAAACATAATGCATTAATACAAATCGACCTAAACTATGTTATTATTATTTTTTAAATAATAATTGCAAATTTAGAAATAAAACGAGAAAACATGTGCTGTTGTAGCACCACTAGTTCAATAGTCATGCCATCTTTCGGTCATATACTTAGGGTTAGGCTATTTAAACTTGCTTAAAATTAAAATGCATATCATATAACTTTTATATTACCAAAGTTTCAAGAAATAGTAATTATTATTTTTTTTCGTGAATAAGAGGACGAATTCTTCGGAGAGGGAGAGGAATTCATCGCTTGCGCGTCACTTTTTACCTAGATATACCTATTAGAGTTATAAAAAAAGTCTTAAGGCTATTATTGTTGACCATGCTAATTTTCTTCATATATCTTTTGATCCCTTATTTTCTAAATATACGAGTATCGTATGCGCGTCTATTATGAATCTAGTAGCACTAGTTCGTTCGAACGTTCTTCATATTTTAATTTAATTTAATATATTTTCATTCATTTTGTTTATCTACTCTCGAAATATTATATATCCTGCATCTAGAAACTATTTTCTTGACGTCTAAAATTAATTTTCATAATATCTGTCTTGATCATTAAAACGTCCGTTTCTTTCCTTGAACGAGCCTACTATTTCCGTTCTCGTCACCGCCCACCGCATACCAGTCTCTGGCGTAAAACGTCATCAGTCCACTTGGGTTTTAAACTTGTGCGGAAATGTGAAAGTTACAAAGCGAAAGGCAGATTGTGGGATGAGAGAATGCGCACTCTCCTAAAACGTTTTTCGCAGGGTTGCCTCAGTGTCGTCTGGCGACGCTCGTTATGCAACGTTTTACCCTTCAACAAAAAGCCTTACATTCTCCACTTTTACATTCTCTTTACGTTCTTTTTTAAATGATTACATAGCATTATAATAATCCTACTGGTGAAGTAGCTGTCGATCCGGGTTGCTGAGATCGCTAAGGCAGAATTGCCAAGGATCGTTAACGCCTCGGGCATGGTGGTGTGTCGTGATTGTGTGTGTTGTATATGTTGTCTTGTGTGTCCCCTGTGGTAGGGGTCAGGAAGGGCATCCGGCCGTAAAATTATCGTCAAATCAGTAGAAAAATGGAGTGTGAGGAAAATTTAAAAAAATGCGCCCACCCCATCATCGCCGACCCCTTAGAAACGGGAAAAGAAAAGGATGGAGAAAACAAACAAAAACTAGTTAAGTAGCAATGTTTTCGGGTGCCCAGGTGTAGGAGAACCTAACGAGATCCTAACTGTGAGTGTCACACGTAGGATCAGGACATTAAAAAAACAATTTACGTATTTCTTACTTTATTAAGTTATAATGTATGCAGGTATCGATCAAATTAGGAAAATGGTAGAAAATATTGCAATTTCATATACGAAACAAAAATAAATATTAAGGGCAATTAAAAAAATGTCGAATCTTCAAAATTCTATAAATGAATCACTCCACGTTAAATCGCACACTCATAAAACATCAGTATTTTTAGAGGCTTCACCCTATTTTACGATATTGGCGGTTAAAAGTATGTGATTTTTTTCTTCTTTTTTCTTTAATCCCTCTTCTTTCAGAAATATTACCAATTATTTATTTCGGACGTACACTAAATGCGCAAATGTTTAAATATTTTTCACGGATCTACCGTTTCCTACTGAAAATTCAACTTCACTTAAATTAAACCTACAAAGATATACTTTTATATCATGAAAATATATTTTTTGTAAACATATTATTTAAGTATTTAGAAGAAAATAAAATACAAATTTTCAAATTAGGACGCCACTTAAATGAATTTGAAACAATTGTTCTTGTATTTCTACACTAAAGTTCTATCTACCAAATTTCAAAATGGGACACAAAGAAATAACATTAAAAAATAGTTTGTTGACCGGAGCGCTGGGCCTTCCGCCCTACCGTCTGGCTCGCAATTGTTGGTGTAAAGTCTAAATCGCAAAACGACTGAAAAGGACGCAAATGGAAGGGTTCTGACAAACCTGTACTCTTGAGTTTATTTATAAATGTTATTGCTGAGGGTTACATCTTAAACAGGGTGCAGCTTTCTTTCTCACCTTTCTTTCTTCTTCCCGAGTCACTTGTGTAAACAGAAGAATCCGAGCAACACGTGCGTTGTTCTGTGAAGTTAGTGACAATGAATAGCCTTACAAAAATATCCATACTGTATTAATTTTCACCATCTTAATAGAAAAATCCAAAATTACAGAAGAGGTGTACGTCAATGTAGATACAACTAGCATTACTGAAAAGATGAAAATCGACTGTTTACAGTTGTTAATAAAAGTGTAATATGTAATGGTAAATAAAAATGTAATATGTATTTTTTTTAATTCCAAACTTTTCTCGTGACGACGCAAGTAAAGTTTTTACACGAAAGTAATAATCCTCCAAACTTGTGAATGCCGCAATTTTTTGTATCGGTGACAGTGATGAATAAATCTGCATTTCGATCAGGTTTTGCTCAGTTTCCCAGATCCACTGAACAAATGCTGATATGGCCCCTTGTTTTGCTTCTGGACGTAAATGTAGCTTCACTATGCGCACGTTTTGTTGAACTCTCCTTTGGCTTGTGGTGGTAGGAGGTAAGAGAGAGTTACTATTTTGTTAGCAATGCAGAAAATCAAATCTGCAGTTCGTTTGCCGTAGCGAAATTGTTTGCTATAACTCTGGAACGAAAATGTCTAGTTTTTCAAATCTTGCTAATCTCGCACTTTTTAATTTTATTTTTATTTATTTTTAACTTTTACTCATCTTTCAACTATAGGAAGGGATTCTGGGACTCAAGAAAACATGCGCAGATTATTACCTTCTCCCTCATACGTCACAAACGTTTTTACTGTATTTTGACTAAATAAATCTAAAATCACGATTGTCCTGGTAGGGTATGATCACCCAAATGTATCACCAGTCAGTAAATTTATGACCCGAGTTAGTTCGTCTTCTGCGATTCCAGGTAGCGTCACGGAAATAATAGATGTGCAAGACTAAACGATGGTGTGATATCTGATGGAGAAATACTAATTCGTCAAAAAAAAAAAAAAAGCAAAAAGTACAGAAAATCAAATGAAGGTATTTTGTGTACAAAAAGCCCCGGCTACGCCATGAAGAAACTCAAACGGAAGTCAACTTATTGAAAAATTGAAACAATATTTCAACGCTACTCCTTAAAGCTATTGAAAATACAAACGCGTGAAAGGGTTTAGCAAGGAAGAAAATTCGATTCTTCCGGTACAAATTTGGGTACGATATGGCGAGACGATATTTTTAAAATGGAAGGATGTTTACCAACTGTCCAGGAGGCCCGGAACATCTCGTTTAATTGTAGTTTCAAAGATTATTGGAATCAGAAATGACAAAACAGATTATTTATAAATATTGAGTAACTATTGACAAATTATACTAGAATAATGCAATCAGTGTTAAATAAATTTCTACAAGAAAAAGATCGTCGAATTCGGATTTCCTACGGCCACACTCTTATACCGCAGCACAAAAAGCTCTGAAAATAAACAAGACAAAGATAATTTGACGTTTTGACGCCAGAAGTTCGCATTGTCCCGTGTGAGGGTTTTTTTAGAAAGAAAATTACTCTTTTATTCTTCAAGATGTAATTCAGAGAAAGCACTGCATTAATTACTCATTTATCCTGCATCCTTTTGTGTTACACTTAAGAGAAAACAACAAAATTAAACATCGATCAATAAATTCATTTTCTAAAAGCCTGAAACATGACACGAATTCAATTTACCCTTTTCCGTGTAAAACTCATAACTAGAGCCCGGAAGTTTGGCAAAATTCGTTTTTGTTATGGTTAGTATTTCATGAATTTTGGCAATAGGAATCACTTGATTGTGGTTTTGGTTATTTTAATGTAGATTTTCATTTTTCCTTCTTTTTTGTGCATATTTTAGCTTCCTACATCTATTTTTGCCATTTTGCTTTATGCCTTTTTCTTTCTTTTACGTCATTATTTTGCTTTTTTCTCCTCTTTCCGATCTCAATTAAGCTGGATATATACCTACAACCATGGACAACACGAAGGCATGGTCGTATTTTGCCTTTCTGTGGAAGCAGAGGCATTGTTAAAAGTCTAAATGAAAAAAGAAGAGACTACCAGTGAAGTTTTTTTATTGATGCCGACAGACATTTGTTGCTCATAAGGAATCCCATACTACTTTGAGAGTAGCCTCGGATCTTTTCTGAAGACAGTTCTTTGTGTATGATATACCGTTCTCAATGTTGGCAATTACACAAGTGCAAAGCACGAAAAATACAATTCTGTCTTCAGTACTGCTATTTCAAGATTGAAAAGGGAGTCCACAACATCATTTAAAAGAGAGAGCGCCGCGAATAAAACAAAGTCACAATACCGTATGGTCATGTCGAGATTCCTAAGATAGAATATAATTTCCTTTCATGTTAAGTGCTAATGTAAATTTTTGCCTGAATCCATGTTTTGTAGGTCCTTGATATCCAAAAAACGTGAAAAGGCTCGCTGCTAAATCGTTCAGCCGATTTTCTCCAAAACTGATATTCCTCCATCGATCTGGTTGATGTCGCGGCCCCTTGAATTTAAAACATGTATTCTTTATTTTGGAGGGTATTTTACATAAAGCTCCTGATAGTGTAAAGGACGTTCAAAGAAATTGTGCAGGTCTAATTTTCTTTACGCACTCTTATTTTTCGAAAATTGCAAAAATTCAACATTTGCTCGGCGTCTTCATACAACTACAATTATGAAGACGGAAAAATTTTCCCTCAATAAAAAATGCTCCTTGAAGGTAGATGTTGAAATAAGGTCAACAATTTTGGAGAAAGGTCAAGGTGTACAATTTTTCGAAATTTTCTTTCTGCGTAATTTTGCGTGAAACGACGTTGCGTAGGGCGAGAAAGTACGCGCTGCTTTAGCATCATTAGTTTCTCGAATATTTTATGAAATTCTACATCCCTACTCCCTAATTTTACTATTCACCATACCCCTACCTCGAACCCTAGTACACAACAATATAACAATTTGGTGCTCCGCAGATCTGGGGTCAGCGAAACGCGATACTCCCCTCCACGCAGTCATAGAAACATGCTAGATATGAATGGATTAGTGAGAGGTACCGATTTTCAGTTTTTCGAGCTGACAATAGCACAATGCTATTTGATTAACCTTCTTTTCTGTCAATTGTGTAGGTTCCCACTTTCTCATTTACTCTCTTTTGTTGTACTGCCAAACATTAATCTCGTTACATATCAAAACTGCATTAGTGTGGCTTGTGATTCCCTCTTTCTCTAACCCGCCATAGAGAAATGGGATAAACTGCGTATGTTCGTCCGTCACGGTCCACCGTTTGGGCAACGCGTTGCACCGCGTCTCGGTCTGCTGGTGGAGAACTGGTCATTGTTTTCATATCCTTTTAATCAAATTAAAAATTATCGAATTAATTAATATGAAAATAGTAAAATAAAATATCTTATACTCTCGCTAGTTGAGCTTGGCGCCTCTGGCAATTATGTTTATTTGTGGCACGCTTTGTAAATAAGTTGGGGAAGAAGTGGAAGAAGGAAAGAAGATGTCTATAAGAAGCAATTTTATATTCGAAAACAACCTGTCGGAATTACGATCCTGCTTTCTTTTCCGTTAAGGTTAAATCTATTTGGTAAGTTCTTGATAAGGGATATATAATCTTGGCGCAGATAACACTGATAACCGCACCCAACTCTCAGTAAGAAGTTGTCCATTAATTACGAAACGCTAAAAAGGGGGTAGGAATTTGAGGCAGCGTTAGGCTGCATTCTACAAGAGTAGGGGGTGCGCTGTTGCTTGTTTCTTTAAAATTTTTGGCATTTTCCGAAAAGATTTCATTAATTTCGTCTTACATTAAAACATTAAAATATTAACACTATCATTAAAAAATAGTTATATAAATTGTTGCAATAAATATAAATATTTTTCATCAATGCTATATTGATTGAATCTGTTAGCTTACGAAGAAAATATTTAAAATTGATCTATATTCTAGAATAAAATTACTTTGGCGTAGTGGACTCTCGTCCATGCATTCACAACGGCGTGTCCACGGTCAAAAATGTTCTCCGCTTTGCGTCCTTCCTTCTCACATAAAATATCCCTAATCTTATTGATAGGTAATGTAGGCATCACCAACTACTCTTAATTCTATCTCTATCGTAAATTTTAATGTATATCACTAATACAACTCATACAAATTATTATTGTTATATAATTTATTTTTATTTCTTGTAAATGGGGTGTTGTTGCAAGCGAAAAGTAATTATTTAGGAGGAGTTCAAGCGCGTTACGACGGGAGGAGGGATTCAAAATACTCCAAATTTGCGTTACGTAATTTAAGGATGGCCCCGATACCTATTGTTTTCATTGAAAATTGGAATTTTGTTACTATCAGTGACGGATGAAACAGGTCAACATTTAATATTAGCTGACTGCACCCCAGTCCCGGAGCTAGACAATTTTGGGCCCGGGACAATGTTGAAAAGTATCTCCCCCGCCGGAAAAATCTGAAAATTGTATCAAGAAACTATATAGTTATTTTATTTCAATACATGATACTAAAATATCTTGGATGTTGGAAATAGTTGGAAGAGGAGAAATTTAAAGGAAAATTTAAAATTTTCAGGATTATCTGCCGTAAGTCCTACCGTAAGAGTAATAACTATAATTAATTATTTAGCATAAAAATGAATGGAAAATGTCACGAAATAGCAGACTACTGCACCGCGCCTTCTACAATTACGATAACGATTTTTCGAGGTATAATTTCTTTCAACTTTTTAATAATTTTCCCCATCAGTCGCATCATCGTACGTACGTATATACGAGTAATATACTAAGTGTAGAGAAAGTTACATAATGCTGCGACAAAAAACGGCGATTTTTCCAAAGAAAAACTCGCATTGTGAGGTCCTTATACAGAAAGGTGGTTTACTTCAGTTCTAATATGTAGTAAATTACTCCCTCTAACACATTTAGTCAGATTCCACGAATGCTGAGTCCTTGATACACGAAAAAGTGTTGGGGTTTTTAATGTTGTTTTTGTTTTTTCAAAACGTCCGTCCATCTGTCTGTCCGTCCGTGAGCACCAGTAGCGCCTAAATCATACGTAAGATTTTATCCAAAATGGATATTTTCCGGTCGATCTGGCCCCGATTTCAAGCTTTGCGTTTTTGAAAAACATCTTTAAAATTTGGGGTACTTTACATACAGCTCCACGAACATTTTCAATATTTTCTCAAAAATGGATCCAAATCATCTTCCAATTTCTCGTAAGAATAGAGTAAAATACACTTATAAATGTGATTTTTACTGTTACACTAAATATTCGATAATTTCAATTTTTTTTTCGGCCGTTTCCTACAAATTCACGACTGAAGATAGAGATTTTTCCTTCAAATAAAATTTTTTTCTCCGTAATAAATTCTTTCATTACTTTCACGTACATTTGAGTAAAAATATAAGTATTATTCACCCAATATTGCGTGCAATACGTGCAATATTAAAAAATAACAAAAACAAACTTTCTTCGAAAACGGCCCCAAATATTCCTTAAAAATTGAGATATGGATAGTGGTAAATGTACTCTATAAGAGGATATAAAAGTCATCTTGCCCTATTTTTTCAAAAATTACAAAAATGTAATTTCTATATCCATCCATTTTGGGGAATATCAATTCTTGAAAAGAATCCTACGTATGGTTTAGGCGCTACTGGTGTTCGCAGATGGACATACATACAGGGAGACGGACGGACGTGTATTGCCGTCGAAACCTCGAAATCGATTTTCCGCAGCATTACATAACTTTCTCTATACTACGTATATTACTACGTATATACATACGAATACGAGAAAAATTGTTGGGTGAAAATGGGGTCAGCATACGTTTTGACAGTCCTCTGCTACGTACGAAAAAAATAAAGAAAACAATTTGGAGTCGTTTTTGAAACAAATAATTATTTTAAAGTGCCTACAATACATGTAAAATTACTCACTTCTTTGAAAAACTGATCATGACAATAATATAATGTTTTTGAACAATAGATTATATTTAAAAAAAATCAATATTTTAGTTGTAAGACGAAGCCGTAGTAATTTTTAATTTTCGTAGTTTAAAAAAAACAACAAAAAACCCAGATATTTCAGATACACGATATACGAATATGTGAATAGATATACGAATATGTGAGGCAATCCATGATTAAGATTACACTTAGATATGTGAGAACAAAGAATAATCCAAAAAATTGAAACCATTTTTGATTGATTTATTGACTAATTAGAGATTGTGGGCGGGTCAAAGGCTAAGGTCATTAGTCCCGTTCTCTGGGTGGTGAGATCCGGCACCGACCTACACGGCAACTATCGGTGTTTCCCTCAACCAAGTATCTCCCACGGCGAAGCACCGAAGCACCACAAGCTTAGATCCCGACTGGCCTCCCTGCATAAGTGGTAGCGTAGTGCACGCAAGTGTAAGAGTGTGTGTAAGTAAAGAATGAAGATATGACAAGGGGAAAGAAAGATCGTGCGCGGCACGTGGTCCGTTTGTTAGGGTACTGCTACGGGATTCGTCTAATGTTAATTGGAGAAACCACGAAAAAACACCGGTCAGAGCAGCCGACCGCTAGAATTCTCCTCCAGACAGCAGCTAGCGCCGAAAATCCTGCCACCGTTGGGACTGGAATCGTATGACCTCCCGGTCATAGGCAAAACGGGCAAACGTTACGGCTTCACGTAAAGTACCCCCAAAATCATAATATCCGTTTCGAATTCGCAGGGGTTAAAGTTTGGCTTGGTCATTCGGCAAACGTCAATTTTGGAGAAAAAGGTTTGAACGGTTTAGTCATTAATGTTGATCAGAAACGGACGGGAAGACGGCAGCTGTCAGACAGATCTTTTGCCGTTAATCATTTTTTCGACATCAATGACTTTCATAGCATGGATTCTGATTATACATGTTAGAATACCTAAGTAATTTACTTCATATATATGAACAAAATGTATCCACCTTTTTGTTACCGGTGCCCCACGATTTGAGATTTCCTATAAGAAATTCGCCGATTTTAGCCGCGGCATTATAATACTTTCCCTTGGCTACGTAAGGCGAATAGTTTTCGCGATTTTTTGTTTGACATAAATGCTATTTATAACAAAAATTCCTGAAACAACTAAAAAAAAGTGTCTTAGATGAAGCCAAGGTCACTGAAAAAAATTGGTAAATTTCATTTTCGTTGAATTCTCTGATTTTTCGTAAATTGCAAAAGTTTCAAGAATCAGCAGTTGTAGCACATCTAGTTTCGATATCAGGGCCCAAATAAAATGTGTTTTCCTGACGTAAATTCGCCTCTTTCCGCAACAGCATTACAATAGTTCCTCTTTACCACGTAAATACGTAGTATGACGAGAAAATAAAATCAGGTCCATAGATGGATTTTCCTGTACTCTTTTCACTGTTCTGTGACTCTATCATTTATTTATAGAATCCGAAATTCTTTTATGTATTTCAATAGATCTTCTAAGGTTTCAGAACTCACGACTTTTAAGTATTCAGTTACTAATGAATAACATGGAGAATCGTGGGGAGACATCTGATGCTTATATATACAAAACGAAAGACAACGAACTGTTTTCTTTCACAATGGATTTCGTTTATTGTTTTGCTGCTACCACGCTTCAAGTTGCACGAGGCAGATGTGTCATGCTACATCATCATGGAAACATAACACTCCTTATTGAGAACTACTAGTCATGCTCGCCAATAATATAACAATAATTAATATTATAATAGCGAGCAGCACTCGGCGTGGTCCAGTCGCCATGGACGGGCCACGGCGAACGGGTGCTCGACCGAGCGGGCGCGAGCTCGCCAACACTCTGTCGGCCGTCTTCTTCGGGTGGACATGGCGCATTTTCCGCGAAGGTCTGAAGCGGGACCTCACCGCCGACGACCTAGACGACCCGCCGCGAGAAGACCAATCGCAACTTCTCGGCGACCTCGTGGAAAAGGAGTGGCGACGGCAGGTGAGTGCCTGTGGGGGATTGGAAGAAAAGCGTTTCCCCAGCCTGCTGTGGACCATCGTCAGAGTGTTTGCGCTTGACTACCTGTTGTTGGGCCTCCTGGTGCTCACACATGGCGTTCTCCTCGGAGTGGTGCAGCCGCTGCTGCTGGGTCTGCTGTTGGATTACTTCGCGTCGCCCACCGCCGAGCAAAAGATGTACGCCTTCTTGTATGTCAGCGGCATCGTGGCGTCGATTACGCTCAACACGCTGCTCTACAGTCACTACGCTCTGGGCTCGTGGCAGCTAGGCATGCGCGCACGTACCGCGTGTTGCGCCATGCTCTACCGCAAAGCGCTGCGCCTCAGCCAGACGGCGTTGGGCGGCGTCCCGGTAGGGCAAGTCGTCAACCTGTTGTCCAACGACGTGAGCCGCTTCGACAAGGTCACCCTCTTCCTGCACTACCTCTGGTTGTCGCCACTGCTCACCTCATCCGCCGTGTACTTCATGTTCTGGGAGGTGGGCTGGCCCGCCCTCATCGGGGCCTTCACCGTGCTGGCGGCCCTGCCGTTGCAGGGTTTTATGAGCTACTACTCAGCCTTGTTCCGCTCCAAAACGGCCTACCTCACGGACTGCCGCGTGCGCTTGATAGACAACATTGTGTCGGGCATTCGAGCTATCAAGATGTATGCCTGGGAAATGCCCTTCATCCAGCTTGTCGACGCCGCCAGGCGCAAAGAAATACACACGCTCAGCATCACCTCTTACATAAAAGGGCTGTCCATGACCTTGAATCTGTGCACTACCCGGACGGCTTTCTTCTGCACAATGGTGATAATGGCCCTCTACCAAGAGAACATCTCAAGTAGGAAAATTTTCGTCTTGCAATCGTATTTCAACGTGCTGTCTCACGCAGTGTCGGTGAATTTCGGAAGAGCTCTCACAGAATTAGCGGAAGTACGTGTGTCAATCAAAAGAATACAAAAGTTCATGATGCTGCAAGAAGTGACTGCCAAGAACAGGAACAAGTGCCGGTCGATGTCGAGTACGTGCTCCGAACAGACCAGACAGTCGAGTTCAGAACCTTCCACCAGCTGCGAGACGCTGTCCGACGGGGAAGATTTGGCCGTGTGCATGCGCGGCGTCTCAGCCAAGTGGGAGCCTGGCAGCGCCAAGCTCACGCTGGACAACATCAACGTGTCGGTGCGGAGCGGCAGCCTGGCCGCGGTCGTGGGGCCCGTGGGCTCGGGCAAGTCGTCGCTGCTGCAGGCCGTCCTGGGGGAGCTGCCGCCGCTGGAGGGGGACGTGGAGGTGCGCGGGCGCGTGTCCTTCGCCGGGCGGGAGGCGTGGGTGTTCGCGGGCACCGTGCGCCAGAACGTGCTGTTCGGGCAGCCGCTGGAGCGCGCGCGTTATGACGCCGTGATGCGCGCGTGCGTGCTGGACCGCGACGTGGCGCAGCTGCCGCGAAGGGACCTCACGCTCGTCGGCGACCAGGGCGTCGCCTTGTCCGGCGGCCAGCGCGCGCGCCTCAACCTCGCTCGCGCCCTCTACAGGGACGCCGACATCTACCTGCTCGACGAGCCCCTGGCGGCGTTAGACGCCTGCGTCGCCCACGAGCTCTTCGAGAAGTGCATCCGCCAGTTCCTTGCCGATAAGACCACGCTGCTCGTCACCAGCAACATGCACTACGCCCAGCAAACGGATCTCGTCATCTCGATGGAGCGCGGTCGCGTGTTGGCTGTTCGGGGCGACCACAAACCGTTCGCTTGTTCGGCTCCTGCTAGCCAAGTGAACCCCGTTCGCAACGGTGCTAACGAAGGGCTCGAGACACCGGTGTTCCTTACAAAAGGGAGTGTGCAAGGAGAGGACACGCCCTGTGGGCCGACGAGAGACAAGATGGAGGAGTCTTCCAAAGGCCAGATTGAAGGGAAATCTGTGTTCAAAGAGTACCTATCCAGTGGATCAAATATGTGCATCAACTTGTCCTTGATATTTCTTTTCCTTGGCACGCACTTTCTAGTGTGTGCTGTAGATTACTTCGTTTCATTATGGATTTCTCAATATGAACTTAGAATGAGGCGAGAATCTAAGGGGCAAGTATTCAACGAAAGCGTATCCCAGAAACAATGTTGGCAGAATATCAGTAGTCTCCCTGAAACACAAGTGAACTTTCCTAAGCCTTTATTGAACCTGGACCAGAACATCATCATCTACACTTCACTAATCATCTCCCTCTTTATCGTGACTCTGGTGCGCTCGTTCGCATTTTTCAAGGTGTGCATGCGGTGTTCCGGCAAACTGCACGAGAGGATGTTTTCAAGCGTAATCAAGGCCAAGGTTTCGTTCTTCGATTCCAACCCCGCAGGGAGAATTCTCAACAGATTCACGAAGGATATGGGCAATACGGACGAAGTGCTTCCGAGGACCATTCTGACATCTCTGCAAATCATAATGCAAATGATTGGATCCATTGTTCTTACCATGACTTCAAATTTATATTTACCAATTCCTGTAGTGATCATGGGAATTATATTTTTCTGCAGTACAAATGTCTATCTAAGAACATCAAAGAATCTAAAAAGAATTGAAGGCATGACAAAAAGTCCAGTCTTCACTCATTTCCATGCTACCATGAGGGGATTACCTACAATTCGCGCCAACGTGGCTGAAGGGGTCCTACGCGAAGAATTTGATAAGCATCAAGACTTACACACGTCAGCATGGTACACTTTCATGGCGACATCAACAGCATTCGGCTTCTTTCTCGACACTGTCGTCTGTACATTCATCGCCTTCATCGCATTTGGAACCTTACTCCTGGAAGGCCACGTCGCCGTCGTGCTTGGAGGCCACCCGGGGCTAGCCATCACACAGTGCATGGCGCTCTCCGGCCAGCTGCAATGGGGCCTGCGCCAGTCCGCGGAAGTCGCCAACAACATGATGAGCGTGGAGCGGATCGTGGAGTACAGCTGCCTGGCGCCGGAGCCGGAACCCGATTCCAAGGAGGCCGTCGACGTGGGCGCGGCGTGGCCCGACCGGGGCATGCTCCAATTCGACAACGTGTTTGTCCGCCACAACGCCGCCGACCCGCCGGTCCTGCGAGGCGTGAGCGTGCTGGTGGAGCCCGGCCAGAAGGTGGGCATCGTGGGGCGCACGGGCGCGGGCAAGTCGTCACTGGTGGCGGCGCTCTTCCGCCTGTGCTGGGCTGTGGACGGGCGCGTGGTGGTGGACGGCGTGGACACGCGGCGGGTGGCGCTGCAGGCGCTACGCGGCCGCATCGCCTGCATCCCGCAGGAGCCGCTGCTGCTGGCGGGGTCCGTGCGCCTCAACCTCGACCCGTTCGGGGAGCACGCGGACGCCGAGCTGGTGCGCGTGCTCCGCGAGGTGGAGCTGGGTGGCTTGCTGCTGCCGGCCGAGGGCCTGCACACGCCCGTGGGCGAGGGCGGCCGCAACCTGAGCGCGGGCCAGCGCCAGCTCGTGTGCCTGGCGCGCGCCATCCTGCGCCGCAACAAGATCCTCGTCATGGACGAGGCCACCGCCAACGTGGACGAGGCCACCGACGCCCTCCTGCAGAAGACCATTCGAGAGAAGTTCCGCGCTTGCACCGTGCTCACGGTGGCGCACCGTCTCGAGACCGTCATGGACTACGACAAGATCCTGGTGGTGGACGCTGGCCGCGCCGTGGAGTTCGACCGGCCGCAGGTGCTGCTGAAGAAAGAAGGCGGTTTCCTGTATCGGATGGTGCACGACTATGCGGCCGGCGGGAAGGATCTTTTAACCGAGTACGCCAGCGACATGAGCGTCTCAGGGCAAGTCGAGATGTGGCGGCCAGAGGATTGACACTCTGTCCCACTTGTTAAATCAAAAAACTTATAAACGTGCCCTTTGGCGAAAGGCGGATTTTTGTGCCTTGTAGAAGTTTATACTATTTTTTAATTCACAGACATGTAATCTTCAAACGGGATACTACTTTATATTTAGCATTCTACTGAAAATAGTGATTTATTGCGCATGTACGAGTAAATGCTTGTTCTGGCAAGTAATAGTAGGACATTTACAAAAACTTGCAATGTATTGTTATATTGGTTGTGCTTTTCATTAAGAAACATTTTATAATTTCTGAGCTGTGTTTAGAAAATATATATTTCAGCGTATCATAAAAAGCACTTATTTTTGCATCCACTACTAAAAGAGTATGTTTATTCCACTACTCAAAAGGTAGTGGTGGTACAAGGTGGGGGTCAAAAATTCTGAAGATACAGGTCATCTATAGCAACAATTCAGATGACTAAAACAGGTTTTTGTTCATGTTTGCAAAAGTGCAGTTCAACAGTAGTGAATCTATAAAATCTAATTTTTGTGAAATACATTTAGCATCTAGAGATTGAATAAATTTTAACAGTGGTTAAATAACATTTGGTGTTTAATTAACAACATTTTTATGAAGGTCAAATAATAAATGTATTTAAAATCATTTCCAAAATATAATAAAGAACTTACACTTAAAAAATTACTTCAATTAAAAAAAAAAAAAAAAACAAAAAAATTGCCTTAAAAAAGCATTGCCACATGAAAAGACTAATTGTATTTTCACAAGTATAATTTTTCACTTTTAAATCCTTTTTTACATTTTGAAGCCATGTTTAACTGTTTTGAATATACTTTTATTTTCAATTTTTTAGAGGTTTTACTGGAAAAATGAAATATATTATTCACTACCAGCATTGTGTCTCTTTACCACCGAGAAGAGACATCATGTAAACTTTTGTGTAAGTTTTGAAAACTCAAAGGTTTTAATGAAAATAGTACATGTGCTATGTGATTCAGTGTCTATGCTCACAAATGTTTAAAGAAAAAATTAGGAGCTGTTTAAAAAAAAAAAATCATTTATTTACCTTTGGAAAAATTGACATGATTTGACTCAAACAAACATAAAGAATATTTTGAAGAACTGTACGTAATGCTAATACTGACAAATAGATTGCATTAAAAAATATCTGGCTTCAATAATGATGATGTACAGTTTTCAAAAAGTTGCCCTTTTGCATATTTTCAAAAATTCACAATTATTAATATAACCCGGATCTTCACCATATTTGTAAGCACACTTTGTACTAAGGGAACAAGAAATTTACAGAAAATATTGTTTCTAATTTTGAAAATTCAGTTTGTTCTTCAAGTAAAGTGTCTGACATATTTAAAAGAAATGTTTCAAAATCACATGCTTCAATTTGAGGCAGATCAATCATAAAATATCCATTTTGAAAACAACATGTGTATGTTCTTTGGTTTTAAAAGTATTTTGCACACATAAACTGTTGCACCCTACACTTAATATGATATCTTGAACCTCCTGATCATAATATCATTCAATTGACATGGTACTATAGGAGAGTATACCCTTCAAAGCAAAGGTTTATTGTTTAAATTGTAAAGATTTGCAAAACGCTGTGACCAATCCTTTTTTCAAACTATTCTTTATATGACCAATTCTTCTTTCAAAATCACTAATAAGTGCATCGATATTCTCTAATTTTTATGTTAAGTGTTCTCTACTTATTACTTGCACTCCAATGTAACTGTATTTTTTTAATTCCAATAAATATTTTGCAGGGATATGTTGCGTATTACGTTATTTACTACCAGAGAATTCTTTGTCACTTCTAATGCTCAACTCCACTCTCAGCCTTCACATAACTCCCTTATAAATAAAAAAAAACATTCTCAAGTTGTGAATTATGAAGTCTTGGTAAAGGTAATAGATAATAACATCAGTGCACTAGCACAGTGACACATCTCGAAGATCATAATATTTTAGTTAAGTGCGGAAATATTTTAAGAAAACACTTAATATTACAAGGAGAAATTTCATAAAGATAGTTCAAAAACAGACAGTACATAGTGTAAAACTCTTAGAATTTGGCCATAAAATAAATGGCTCCGCTCAAAATAATCTGGTCTTCTTGAATATAACGATTTTTGTGATGTGTCACTTTTTTGTGTATCAATGATATGACATAAAATGTTTACCTAAATGATAAAAAGATTCCATGCCTTGTTTGATATCTTGTCAGTGTAATAATGTAAGAGGATTTAGAACCTGTACATCAAAGTCTTGTTATGAAATATGTATCCACAAAGTACTTGAATCAATATTTGTTAAAAGTCATAAATCAGGAAACAAAATATTTTGAGAAACTGAAAAAAGAATATTTAATGTGAAAACTATGCAGTTAATAGCACTTTTCTAGATATGATATTTTTCTCTAAATTTGTAATGATTGAGACAGTAAAAGAGAACGTTATTAAATTATATCTTTGGTTCTTTTTTTTTTTTTTAATGCTCTTGACTGTCACTGTTTTATCAAATACTGGAATAAATTTTTGTATTTTTTACATCGTAGTTTATTTTAATGGTGCAAGTTTTGTAAGGAAATACAAAAAAATATTAAATATCTGTATAAACACATTATAAGATTTTTCAAACATATTTACCAAATTAATGTTAAGCATCAAAAATTGAGCAGTTAGGTATGAAGTTAAACAACAAAATTCTTTCTGCTTAACTTGAATTCCTTTCCTCCTTATTCGTAATCCACTACATATTCTGTAGGAACAGGCCACTGTAGTATATTCTCATTAAACTCCATATCCTTCACAGAATTGTCTGATATTTTTAGTCCAACTGCTTTGCCACTTTGATTGGAACATTTCCTGAAGGATAAGCTTGTACGCCTGGGTGTACAAGATCAGGAGTTTGACCACAAACAAATGGATGATAGATGAGACCCTTGTATGCATCCACTCTTCTCTGAATTGTATTCGAGATAGTACAAACTGCTGACAGAGAATGTGTTTTCCTCACTTCTTGGCTTGTGTTGTCTCCTCTGAGATGACTATCTTCTTGTACATGAGCTTCCATTAGTTCTTGAAATCAAAAACATTGGAACCTGTGATTTCTTTAACCTCAGTTTCCCAGGTTTTGTACTTTTAATAATATACCCCATTATTTCATGTATACTATAATATGTACCATGCCTTCCTACTGTTTCATGACTCGAAATTTCGTGTTCATATTTTGTTGAAGTAGCGTCAGTCGGTGACTGCAGCTACTTCAACAAAACGTACAATTTGAGCTCTCTGAATATCAATACTGCCAGCAGAAATGACATTTTAACATCAAACTGTAGCTCTATACATGAAAATTCAAAATGCAGAAATGATTAATTTTCTTAAAACATCAACTAATGATTTAACAGACATAGATTCATTTATGTTGGAGAGCTCTTTCATTTTAACTCTGAATTCATCATTGAAAAGTGATTATTTAAATATATTTGTAATACTCTCGTGTTTTACATTAGCTTCATTAAAATATTATAAGTGTTGCAGCTTAATTATGTAGGCTACAACCTAAAATGCATATAATTACTTTGAGTAAGAAATACATCTGCCTTGAAATAACATCAAACACTTAAAATTAGTTTTAATAAATAATAAAAAATTAAATTATTTATTTTATGGTAAAATTCATGCAAGACCTACTCTCTAATTACACTGAAAATCTTCTTCTCCACTGTCAAGAAGTTTTATATTTGGGAGGCTTTGATCATAGATAGGTCAACATTTTGACCACCATTACCATGTATTTTTACACATTTGCCCACTAATAAATAATGAAATAGCTCCCCAGTAGGAAAGTACAGAAAGAGAGGGCAGGACGAGAAGAGGAAGGAAAGGGAAAGAAACAAAGAGGAGAGATAAAACTCTTAAAAGTTCACGAAAAAACATTTATTATAAGTTGATTCTTAGGCATAAACAAACAGTAACAATATGTTCCTTTTCAATTTATTCTGGAAGTTACATCCATAGCTGATACATAATACACAACACAAGGTAAGTTTTTACATTAAAATAGGTAGATAATTAAAAGTAAATAGTATCTTTTGTATGGACTAGACATTTGCTTCACATAAATTGAAGTTTACATTCAACAGTCAGTAACATATTAATAAACATAGTGAAACATCAAAGCAACAGATTAGAAGACAGAAAGAAAGATGCAAATAAATAATTATAATTTAGATATAAAATTGTATACTCAATTACAGATTTACATATAGGCAACAATCACCCGAAATAAAAGACCAGCAAGAAATGTTAGTATTCTTAAGAAATAAATCACTATAGATTAATCTGTCCTCCATTATTATTCTGTCCTTATATCAATTTCATTGTAACGTCACTAAATTTGTCCTTTCGGAACACCATTGCTTTGTTTGTTTGATTTTATTTTCAATTTTCTCTTAAATTTATTTGTACAGAATTTCCACTTGATGTCACTCAAGAACACTGAATGTATACCATTCTATTGTAGAGCAAATTATATCCATTATTACACAGTAAATATCCAAATTATTTTCTATGATGTTAACATTCCATATTTTTGTCATTCCTTTCACACAGCTCATATTATATGAGAATGACATACTTCATTGTTTAAGAACATTCCAACAATATCAATAGTATCAAAACGCCACTAATATCCAGTAGAATATTTCATCTAATACTATTAAAAACTTTCATACAATAGCTTCTTTAGGGTCAATTAATTTTCTGCTCCATCAAAGTACCATTACAGTACAGTATCAAATCTCTTAACGTTTTCAAAATATATGTGGCATTATCTAATTAAATTAAAAAATCAATACATTTAAATTAATCAATATATACAAAAACAAAAATAATAACATAAAATGATAAGTTATAAACAGTTGTGCCCACAAAATTCACATTAGGAATGCTCCTGACATTTCCCTTTTATTTTACCTATTCAATTTTAGTTACTACCAGCATAGAGGAAACACTGACTTTGTCCTCTGTGGCAACAAGTATGTTTGATGCTATTTAATACGAAGCACAAAGTATCAGAAAATAAATTTCTCAATGAAACAAAATTAACAATTTTAACAAGACAACAACAAAAAAGAATCTGTTGCATTGAGGTTTCACTGTTAATGCAAAACAGTTTTCATTGCTGAGATCTTCATTCATTCATCAATAGCAATGATAATTGCAGATATTCCATTACTGGACAAAAACACTTAGGAAAGATTTGTTTACTACTTCTCCTGTAAAGAGGGAGTGAATTACCTATATCATGAAACACATTACAAACATTTTACAAAGGTCCCATACGAGAAAGTAATAGATTTTCAATTTCTTCACTGGTATATCCAGAGCAAAAATCTTGAGCTAAGAAAAAAGAACATGAAGTGTAGAAAGTTAAGTGAATAAAAAAGCATTGAGAAATGTTAATGTCAGTGAAGTTAACAACAAAAGAAAATTAAATGTACCTGTACGTCCTTTGGCATCACGTTTATCTGGTTGGGCTCCAAAACTGAGCAAAGTTTTCACACAATTTGTCTGCCCAGCTCTGACAGCACAATGTAAGGCTGTTAATTTATCAATTTCTGAAGGTTGGTCAACATACATACAATATTCCACCATTAGAAATTCAATGACTTTTGAACGACCAGTCTGGGCAGCGAAGTGCAAACAACTTAATCCCATTGCGTCAATTTTTCGAATATTTGCCCCTTGTTGCTCCAATATACATATTATTGGAATGTGGCCACCTCGAACAGCTTCATGCAGAGGAGTAAGTCCACAAGAATCAACTGGGTCAACCGGACTTCCAGCTTTGAGAAGTTCTTCTACCACCACAGTATGTCCATGTAAAGCTGAAAATTGAAAGAAGTTGTAATTTTTCATGTTAAAAATTTATGAAAAGGTTTATCAAGGTGCAGTAAATTATCTTTCCTATGGTCTCATTAGCAGCCTACATAACATAGATTCCTGCAGCAACAACTGAAATATTTCCGGTGGTGGTCAAAAGGCAGTAGCTATCATGTCATTTAAATCATTGTCCACCAATATATTTAATATGCTATGGGATATTTTTCATAATACTACTGCATCTGTTTTACATCAAATTGAATGGTTAAAATTGTTCCAATGAGTATTGTAGACTTGTAATAAAGTTTTAAAACAGTGATTCTAAGTCAAATCATATGTTCATATATATAAACAAAAAAGGAAGTGAAAAGTTAATTTTAGAGTAGCGAAATTTATCAAGTGTAGATGATTCACAATTAAGTCTATAATGAGCACTGTTTTTATGGTGATGGTGGTGAGATGGTGTTAGTGGTGCAATAGTGAAAGCGGTGGCGGTGGCGGTGGCGGTGGCGGTGGCGGTGGCGGTGCGGAGGCGGTGCGGAGGCGGCGGTGATGGTGATTGTGTCATGGCGGTGAATGCGAGCTTGGTGATTCCGAACGTCAACTACGTCAACCTACGTGAGATTCGGCGCTAATCTACACGTCGGTTTGCAAAATTTTCACCAAGCTAGTGTCTCCCCTCTGCGGGGACAAGCTCTATGTTCCCGACTATATGTATGGTAGTGCAATATGAGCGTTACATATGTAGAGGATGAGGAGGGGACAGCAAAAAGAATGGAAAGATAGCCGTGGCTAGTTTGTTAAGGTATTGCCCTGCCATTGAATGGACAAACCACGGGAAACTATCGACCAGAAAAGCTGGTTGCTAGAATTCTCCTCCAGACAGTGACTAAATTCGACCCAGCTATGCAACTATAGCTACAGTCAAAAATTGTCCACAGCCAGAATTCGAACCCCATGACCTCCGGGTCAACAAAGCTATAAAAACAACAGATGTTGACATTGTTATTACACACAGTGGCGAGGCGGTAGTAGCCGAGGTCTTTGTGGCGTTGGTGGTAGTCGCAATGATGCAGAGGTGGTGGTGGTGGTGGTGGTGGTAATTTTGGTGGCGTGAGGGTGTAGGTGGAGATGGTGGCGATGCACTGGTAGTGACTCGTGATGAAACGGTGATAGTGGTAGTGATGTAACAATGCGGTAGTGTGGTTCGGTGCGGTGATGTAGTGTTGCTAGGAAGATTAGTGGTGGTTATTATTAAATATTTTGGAGGCTAAAGTGAATGGAGCATAGCGTAGAAGCCATCCTCCATTCTAGTCGTAGGCAACGAAAAAGTGGAACCCTTACCTCCTCATGAGCGAATGTAGATCTATGTGCGTGGGCGTAGCCAAGATAGAGCAGGTGTGGACACGTGCCCCCCTCTATCCCTCTAGAAATTGGGTAAGAAGTACAGAAATGAAAAACACAAAATACATCAATGAAATGAAATTTTGATAGAAAGATGTTTATTGTAAACATTAGATATGTATAAAGTATTTTAAATAGTAACGTAGATATTGCTACAAGGGTATAGACGAATAGCACGGTCAAAAGTGTCCCCAAACCAAATCGATAATTGCGATGCTCATATGAAAGAGAAGAAAAAATGCTGTAGTTCCTCAAAAAGAATCAGCCTCCTAGAGTCATCTGTTGCAGATACAAATTCGCGCCAATATGTGATTGGGAAAAACTATTTACCAACATTTAAACTCAAATTCAATCACGACATATGAACTCGAAATCTTATAGGAGTTACTTCGATTATGTACCAAACGTAGTCAGAATATCCACGGTGGAAAGAGATTGGTAGGCTCTTGCGTATCCGACTTCAGCCAATGAGCTCAGGCACTAGTTTGCGTCATAATTAGCGTGAATTTTAAATGTCAAAATTATCACAGTTACAAGTCAATGAAACAGAAACACATAAGCACTTTTTAAAAATAAAATATTGCATCCTTCATTCCAATTACACCTGAATCTTGCTATTTTTGGTTGGTCACCGTTGAAAATTGTCACTTTAAGCTACTTTCAAAATGTTTCTCTTGCTTTCCATGCAACATTGCGACCGTCTTGTCTCGCTTTTCAAAACGAAGTTTCCGTGTTGTCATGTGGTTGACGCAAACTGTGCTGCGTAAAACGAGCAAAAATTGGTGTAATGGAGGAGCCTACCCATCTCTTTCCACCATTGAAATATCGGAGTGAAACGATATTATTATGAACGTGCGAATATGTCGCACCTCGGGATTCTGCTCTCACATAGCTGCGATCATTTATTACTCGTATTTGGCACATGCTCGTTACTTGGCGAAAATTGTTAAAAGTCAGAAACTTTGGGTAGACCCTCTATAAAGGAGCGCGTGGTCCCAGTTGTTGAAGACAGTGACAATGATTAATTGTGTATGATTATGATTTTGTATGTGTATGATTAATTGTCAATGATAAATCTACAGCTGAGTAATTTGCTTTATATTCGAAACAATACATAAATCTGGTTGCGTAGGCTTCCGCGGCCGGAGTTGGTGTTGTCTAGGCTATCCGGGACGAGCCGCGTCACTGACATGGTGCCTAACGTTTCGGCCAGCGCATTGTGGCCCTCTTCAGAGCCAAGGAGGCCTATGCTCTGGAGAAGGCCACAATACGCTGGCCGAAACGTTAGCCACCATGTCAGTGACGCGGCTCACCCCGGATAGCCGACAACACAATACATAAATCTAACAACAAAAGAGGTTTGAGGTTTTTATTTCAATAATATAAATACTTTCCATATTAAAACACATATTTGTCGGCAAAAAGTTGTAACTTATGCTAGTGAGACTTTTCAATAATTTAAATATAAATTGTTTAAACATTAGAAAAAAAACTTTTTTTCCAATCATAGTTTGGTGCGCATTTCAATTTTTTAAACTGATAAAATTGATATGATTTTTTTCACTATCGTCTACATTGTTTAAAAATCTGAAAAAAAATGTTAGGGAATGTCTTAAGACACATTCTAGGAGGGGGAAAAGTCGACGATATATTTGAATTTCAAAATTAGTTGACAAAAACACCTTCAAATTCAAGTATTTTTCTCCATCTGCAATTTTTTTCAGTCTGAGACTTGCAATAGAAGCTAGAAAAGAATAAAACATGAAAAATACGTTTCTCGACGTATCTCTGCAACAGCTTTCCCTAGGAGGCTGATTTTTTGGGAATCAACATTTTTTATTCTTTCACACGAGTATCACAATTATCGATTAAGTTTGGGGACACTTTGTGCCGACTTATTCGGCATACCCTTTCTTTACTTAATTTCCTCCAGCCATAGCACTAATCTTGGCTACGCCTATCGTGTGTGCGTTAACATGGAGACCCTTTAACTTTAACCTTTACTTTGTGAGAAAAATGTGTCCGAAAAGAAACAGACGAAGAGGGGTGAAGGGATTCTAGAAAGAGTTCTTACAAGGGACTTTTCAACAGTTGTAAAAAAAGAGCTGCCTTCGCGGTCTGAAGTTACTGAAAAAATTAAAAATTGGTAGTGGCCGCGCTAATGCCCTGAACAACCTTTTATGCAGACAACTCACGTTGGTGCTGCCATTGCTCTCTAGAACCTCTACTAACAGGTTACGTTTGACATTTTGCTGGACGAAAAACCTAGTTCATTTCGGGGAACATTGTGATCCAGTATACTAAATATGTGGATTTATTTTGTTTATTCCGCAGTTCGTTACCAGAGATTCATCACAGGCGACAACCGATTATATTACATAAATCGGCACAATTAAATTGATTATATTTGGGTCAATTAATCTATACATTACTTAAAACCATTTTACAGTTCGATTACTGCAATTCAATTTATTTTTTTAAATTTCTAATGTTACATTTAGATTTTTCTAAATGCGGCTCTCAGGGCGCAAATCAACCCTCATCATAAGCATTTGACAAAATAACTATAGAGTAATCCGTAAAGCGCCTCTGAGCGGCCTCGAATGCGATGATTGGCTCATTGATTAAAAACATTTACTTCAACCTATCATTGGCTTCAGAGCAGTCTTGTCGAATAAAACAATGATAAAAGCATTTTTGTTTCTTGGGCAAATTCACTAGCTGACACATCAGCATGGATTAATATTTAAAATTGGAATGGCTGCTTACCGGAGTCCATGTAAGCTCATTCAACAGAAACCTCATACACTGATGTGTCTGTGCCAAAAACAATCTAAGATTGGCAAAGTTAACTATACTTGAATAGCGCGGGAGAATAGGCGTTGTGCCGCGTGACATCGCGGACTTGTCAAAGGAGTGAGCAATTTCATTAGCTTAATGTTTCCCTGCCCTGAATTGGAGCTGTGCCCGTAGGAGCACTTGTAGCCTTGGCGAACATTCTCTCAGCGTAGGTAGGCAGCTCCGTGCATACGACGATGTGCGTAGTGAAAAGCGTGGAATGTTCGTTGTTTTTTTTTTTTTTTTTTTTTTTTTTTTCCCTTTTCGGTAACTTCCAGAGCATAACGGCAGCTTATTTTTTCACAGTACATAAAAGTAGTAAATATCTATCAATAGAAAAAAAAATATGAGGCCAGATTTCGAACTGCGCCTTTTGAAAGGTCCCTTGCTCGTCTGTCGTGACGCTGACCCAAGAGATGGTTGGTTCCAAAAAAGCATTTCCACTCGTCCTCAGCCCTTCAGAGACGGAAGGTCGCTAACCGCTAACAGGTCACCACTGCCCGCTGCTGGACCATAATGTGATTCCGGGCATCCCTTGTGTGGCTTCGCTGCAGTACACTGTACAGGAAGGTCCATAATTGTAACGCGAATGGGCAATACGGGCAATGAAGTTAAAATTGGATTTTAAGCACTCAACAAATTTCTCGTATTAATACGTGAAACCGTTCACTTCGTAAAGCATAAGATTTACATGAGGAAATGAAGCTAAACAAGGTTCAGGAGAATAGCCAACTATCACGTGAATTGCAAGGATAGGTCACGCACAGGCCCAGATGATGGAAGAGGATGCAATGGCATTACGAATGCTCAAACAATTACTCAAAGGGGTAATAAGATTTTGCATAGGTGACTGCAAGAATACTTAGTAACCTGAATACGTGAGTGACCACGATGTAACTTACGCATATCACGAGAATGACAACAATTAGATGGTGAGCAAAGGCGCAAATTGGTTGGTAGAAGCTGGAGGAGGAGAAGGGGAGGGAAGAGGAGGAGGTGGAGGTGGAAGTGGAAGTGGAAGTGAAGGTGAAGGAGGAGAAGAACCAAGGTCCAGCTATATATCGCTAACCAGGGCTTAGATGCAGACTCGCTGCTACAAATATCGTTTCATTTTAATTCAATGACAGGTGAGATTAAATCCAGAATATTGTTGCAAACTAACACGTTGTCATTAGTGTTACACTACCGGTAAGTCCCTCTGTATGTTTAAGGCTACGTAACAAACCATGAACGAACTCGCCTGCGAGAAACTATCTGAAGATATCCGCGGCCGAAACCGGCAGACTACATCAGGAAACCAGTCAGCGAATTCTTGTACTACGTTGGGCGCATACAAACATTGCACGAGCATGTAAACGCCATTATTTTGTTACAATAGAGATTTGTCAGATTCGTAAAATTTTGAAGCAATGTGGAATGTTCATTCCCCGAATTTGCTTGTGCGACAAGCACAGACCTCGTAACTGATTTGGTGATTCTTAACATTACGGAGACAATAAACAACTTTTTCTCACTGGAACAATAATTAATTTTGGTCCCTGCCCACAAAAACTAAGAACTTGGACATTCTGTTACTAAAAGATGCGGACTCACATGCAATATGTAAGGGTGTCCGACCGTTGCAACTAGGAGATGCAACTATCTCCGAGTTATACTGCAGTAGTAATCGTACAGTATCCACCCAACCAGTGCGAGTTGCCAGATGTAATGATGTCCAACCATCTTTGTTCTTAAGCAGTGGATTCGCGCCATTCTCCAATAACAAACGTACTGAGTCGCTTGCAGACAGTCCTCCCTTGCAGCATGCTAACATCAAAGGGGTCCAATCGGCAGCTTTCAGTGGATCGACGCAGGCACCTACAAAAGATTCCAACTCGACAACTTATTCACTGATGAGACACACCTTTAACTCTCAAAATAAAAATAATATGAAAGTCGTCTTTGCAAAATATGAATGCGCAAAATAAACATGGATCTGTGAAACTCTCACAACTCGGTGGGTTTTCAATTACTTGTTTGCTTCTTAGAAAAAGGAATTTATAAATGCCTAAAGAAAAAAAAGGGGCTGCTATTTTGGGCACTACTAGGAGGGGGGGGGGGGGGCAAAAAAAATACTAAAGAGATTTACTAAATTACAAAAAATATTTACAAAAAAAATACTAATTTCATTTATGGACCCTGAATTACGAAACTCCTCATATTCATTAGTACATTATGCAAGCTTATCATATTGAACAAGAATAAAATATTACTAGAGTCCATGTTCTTATGTAATTACATATTTTTTGTCTTCATTTTCTCTGATCTTAAAATTGTTATCTTGAGTATTTATTGTAATTTGAATACAAAAACAAAATTTTTTGTTGTATATTTTCACACATTGTGTACTGTATTACATAATTTGTTTACATTTTTAATATTTTGCATTTTAACATCTCAATTTTTTTAGAACTATTGGTTGTTGCAGATGTGTAACACTTCAAAAAGAGTTCTACAGTGAATGATCGCTTTATTTAAAAATTTATTTTTAACAACGGTTTAATAAACACTTTATTAATGTAATTTCAAATTGTGCATATTGTTTGTTTGTAAATATTCTGCAAATAAAGAGTATATTTTGATATTATATATTATATTCCTTTTCACATACACACTCTTTATCATTTTCATATCTCATATTTTTTCTGGACAATATGTTACACATCATGCATGTTATGGAAAAAAAACAAGAAACATTTTGTGTCTTTTTGAAATATGAAATGAGACATGAAACATTTCAACTGTTTCTTCCTCTTTGTCTCATAATTATACTCTGTCATGTCATAATTATAATCACAGTCATATAAAATGTAGCCTTTCAAAGTTTTTGTTTGGTTCTTTTGTCTCCCCCAGCCCTTGAAATTCATATTCCTTCCCAACAATGTTTTTTAATTCAAAAGCAGCTTTCGATGGCTTAGCCATCATCATCAGTTGTCTGATANNNGCAATGACAACATCTTTAATTATTTTAAAAATGCCAAAGATATCCTACCACAACACCTATATTTCATATTCCTTCACTTATAATTTAAGCTTTTTTAATCATGTACTACCTATTTGGAATAGCAAATTAGTTTTTTGCAAATGAATGTGTTTTGTCTGACATACAAATTTACATTAATTTTTTTAATGCAATACATAGGTTTGCAACAGTTTTAGGAATGAAATAACCCCGATAATCTCCAGTACTTACGTCCATCAGAACACACATCATGTGTTTAAACATTCATCTCAAATTTATTGTTTTCCTTTATAAGTAATTCATACCAACAACAATATCACACTGAAATTATCAGCAATACTTTAAATAAGAACTTACTTTCTATTAACATTATCACTACATGACACAGACATATAAATAAAACTATTTGGTTTGGTATTTTTAATATAGGATGTATTCAAAAGCAATTACACATTCATATTCATAACTGAAAAAGAAGGTAAAAATATTAAAAGAAAGAAAAAAGTGAAGATTGCCAAATGGATGTGGTCAAATTGTTGATCACATCTCATAAATTTACCATGAAAAACATAGAATTAAAAAAAATAATTAAATTGTTTATTTTAAATTTACAGCAAAAATTTTGCTGTAATTGGAATAAATCTTTTGCAAACAAAAAAATATTATCTAGAAAGTGTTTTTGTACTGGTATTAAAAGCAAAGTCTCACTAGTGTTAATTTATTGTTTACCTTTTACCTTATTTTTGACACAGTAAAATTATTTCATTGCTGAATATACATTGCCTCCGGTGATTGTTATCTTTATCGTTCAAAACTGATCAAACATTCAATAACAAAGTATACATTAAATAATTTTTTTTTTTTTTTTTTTAAATTTTAACAAGTTTTAATTATAATTTGGGACCAAATTGAGAAAAAAAGGAAAGTCCTCAAAGCAATCAAAATGCTGAATTTTGCCAACATAAAACTTTGGCTTTAATTTTTTAACAAAATATAAGTCCTCTGGACTGTATTGGGATTACTATAAATAAAAAAATACTTAATCAAAACTACACATTTTAAAATATGGTTAGCATATGCATATTAAATACATGCATATCAATTAAACAATAGGTGCTTGTAATTAAAGTGATAATACAAGTTTCATAACTTTTGATTTGCTGAAGGAGGTTGCAAAAGAAATTAACTTATGGTTATCAGTACCATACCATAAAAATACTAAAGATTTAATTCTAACCACAAATTTTCTTGGAGCAACAGGTTGGTCACCCATAGTTTTTATGTTGTAACTGTAGTATGTTAAGATTAATTGTACAATTTTTTGTAATTTGAAAATTAATTTACCTTGTCTCAAAAGGTATTCCACTATTGGCACACAACATATTTGGGCAGCCTCATGAAGACATCTTTTTCCCATATTGTTACCTACTTCAATTAATCGATGACATGTCTCACAATTTGTCCGTTCATCTTCATTAGAGTGACAGAACTCGACAAGCATTCTAAAAAAGGCGGGGAGCGAATTACATCGGGACTATGCAATATGATGGATTCAAGCAAAATATTGCACTTACCTCACGATAGACATCGACGATGTTCGTGCAGCGACATGAAGTGCAGTGTCACCTGTTTTACGGAATCGAATTTCTGACCACTGTGTTTTATTTTGACGCATATTTGCCAATATTTGGCGAACTGCTTGCTCGTCCTGTCTCACCACGGCTTTAAGTAAAACATCTGTAGTTTGAGTTTCGGAGGGCATATTGGCCATATCACATAAAGACAGATAAATGTCTTACTTTAGAGAAACCATGACAACACTGGGGATCAATATTCTGTCAAAATGATATCAGCAGCCTCAGATTTTTTCTTTTGGCTGTCAGTGACCAATGCTAGCGGTATACCCCATGTCACTTACCGCGGACTTTCCATTCATACATGAACCAGAGGGGTCGAAGCGTACATATCTCGCTGAATCTCGGCCAGGCCCCTATAACTCCCATATAACGTGGTGTAGACCATTACAGTTACGCGCTCTAGAGCATCACCTTCTTACACGAAGTAAAATACGAACTGCTACCAACGTTATTTGAAACGCGCGTAGGTTCTCGGGACGCAAACACACGAGCTCGATACAAAAGATTGCGCCGCTGTTCGCGCTACCTTTTCTTTCACGCGTGTATTATTATGATTAAATAAAATTTGGAAGATAAACACATGGTATTTAACTTTTTTTGTAATTTATTTCATAAATCGCTCGTAATCAAAGTGTATTCGTATTTCTTGACCAATTTTTGTGTGCGAAAGTTGGTGAGTCTTACCAGCAGCTGTATCCGGTGACACTAGCGCATCCTATAGCAGCAACCTCTAGCTTTGTCCCCAATTTTGATGGAGAGTTGCCGGGCCCTGATCTCGGCGTCTTCGCATAACTCGTTCTTCTCTCCGCACCGTGTTCTCGCCCCGCTCCCATGCAAAAACACCTGGACATACTACCAAGCCTACCAAGTGTCGATTTACGTGCAGTGCCTTCAGTTTCCAGAGGGGCAACATTTTTATCGTTTTCTTCAGTAGTAATAAAAAAGTACATTTTTCAAACCATTAGTTTTCCTTTGTAAATATATAATTGAGAAGAAACTCCATAACAAAAATTTGGATAATAATACAAAAACGTTTTAGAACAGTCATTCTTTTTGTTATTTAATTAACACTCTTTATGTCCATAGTTTCTGTTTGTTTCCTTTGAAAAGCTAAAACTAGTGATCACGTAATTTCTCGAATTTTCATAATTTTGCAATTTTTGAAAATTTAGAAAGTTCAACGAAAATGAAACCTGCCCATTTTTAAGAGTCCTTGACTCTAAACGGAACAACAATTTGTACTCATTTTGAGATTTTTTCATAAATTACATTAACATCAATCAGAAATTACACGAAAACTACTAGTTTTTTTTTCAAAGGATTATACATGACATTATTTGAAGATCTAACTATACAGAAAATATAAATTTTTAATAGAAAAATCGAGTCATTGCCTTTACTTAATGCAGAATAACTCGAAAACTACCCATATTTTCGAAAAACTGTACATGACCTTAATAAAAAAATTCATTAAAGAATAGATTTCATGAAGGATTTTTAATTTTTTTTTAAAGAAGTCGCCGAAAAAATTTAACATCCTCAATTTCCGAAAATCCAAAGATTTTGACAGAAATGGGAGGTGCATCATTTTAAAGTGTCATTTATGCCATCCGATTAAAGAGTTTAATCAAAATTTGATCCATTTTTGAGAACATATTGAGAATGTTTTAAAAACAATGTGAAGTACCCCCAAATATTAAAATATATTTCAAACTCACAGAGCTGCAAGTTCATGTGGGTCGATCGGAAATATCAATTTAGGAGAAAACCGACTGCACAATTTAGACATGTGGTGTCCAACTTGCAAGATCTCAAGAAACACAACTGAAACCTTTGTTGTGATTGCGGGCCATATGTCAATTAGTCGGGCGATCCATACGCGACTTTTCCACATTGTTGATAACTTTGCCCGGCTGCTCTTCAATGGAGGGGAGGGAGGGGGACGGAAGCATGCGAGATATCAGTCCTTACCATGCAAAACGTAGGGAACCATACTGGGATGATTTTGAATTTCTGAATTTACTAGAAAAAATCTTGAATCTAATATGAACATTTTGTTCCATTTAAGGCGTCTTTGATCTCGTCCCGATAAGGTGCCTGTGCTAGGAACAGAATGTTCTCGCCTGACATGGATGAAAGGGGCTTTCACTTTTGATTACACAGCGATTTTCGCAACTTTGTCCCTAGCAGCTGTTGAGTTTCATCCAATTGGGAACTTAAACGTCACCATAGTGACGTTACTATGGTGAAGTTTCAGTTCTTTTGAATGATTGAATGAAACCGAAGCCAGAGGCGAATACTTCTCCTAAAACAATCTAGAACTATCAATATCAAAACTTTGTACCTTATCACTGATAGTGGCACATATAGTGGGAATTTTCCACCGATAGTGGGAAAAGGGGGAGGCTAATACTTTTATATTTAGCAAAATGCAATATTCTGCATAAGAAAATAACAAGTCAATTACACCAAAAGTTCTATCACTCCCCGATAAAAAACTTGGCTGCGACACTCCACTTCCTGTTAATTGATTGACTCTGCCAGAGACAGAGTTGCATAAATCGCAATACAATAACCTTTCGCTGGCCACAATAAACGTCTCTGCGGGCAGTATGCAGCCCGCGGGTCGCCATATAGACAACCCTGGTTTTGGCGCTAGCGTAGAGCATAGACGAAAAGTAATTTACTACATACGGGAATAAGATTTATCCCCGTTTTGGATATCAGGGGCGCATCATACAGTTTTCCTGACGATAAATTGCCAATTTTTGCCTCAGCATTACAATATTTTCTCCTTCCTACGAAGGCAGAAAGGCCGAGAAAAGAAGATCATTATTTGGTTTGATTATTTGTTGTTTCCAAGCAGGACTGCTATGGCAATGGTCCCGCAAGTGCAGTGCATGTTTTCGTCACGGTAGGTGACTGGTGTCCTTCCCTCCTTCAAGCGAGTTTGCGAAGTGAGTTTATTTCCAAATGCTACTACAGTTTCAACAAGATCTGGATACTTGGGTTGATTGGGTAGTGATTCCGGGCGCGTCAACTGCTAAGGCCATTAGTCCCGTAAGTACAACGCATGTTTTATACCAGAAGTTGGTGGTAATCTTCTCCTTTGGATGCACAGATCGAGCGCCGACCTAGCGTCGGTTAGCGGGGATTTCCCTAACCAGGTATTTCCGCCCCAGCCGGGACAAGCTCTAACCTCTCGGCCGGTCTCCGGCAGTGTGGTGCGTGTCAGTGCAAGTGTGTAGAAGGGGTAGGATAGGACAAGGAGTGGGAAGGAAAATTCGCGCGCGGCCTGTGACCCGTTTGCTAGGGTACTGCTCCGGCATTCGTCTGGTATTCATCGGAGAAACAACACAAACCATATCAGCCTTGCTTCTAGAATTCTCCAAACAACGACAGAACTCGGCCTAGCTATCTAGCAGTGTTGAAATCCTGCCAGCGTCTGGACTCGAACCTAGGACTTCCCGACCAGAGGCACTACACTGTCATCAGTTAATGCCCTGAGCTACCTCTCCCGGTGACTAATTGCTATCATAAACCCTCTCAGTTTCTGGTAATAGATATTCAATACTGAGCAATTTGTTCCAGTTGTGATCTATCAGCATCGTCGTTGGAATTGGCCATCTCCTCCAGTTAACTACCATAGTTTACCTTCTGCTTGCAAAGCTCTGTCTCTCAGTAAAACGAGAATTGTTGAAAGTCAGTGTCTTGTTAGTTGCGACAAACCGGCTAATAATTATCATCTGCATCCTGTACCATTCTGTATGGATGAAATCATCCAACTTTCTTCTCCCGTTTGGTATAAATTGACCAGATCTTGAAAAAAAAACAAAAAACAATTCACTTAACAGAAATTAACATTATTCACTGTAGAAAACACCCTTTCCAAATATTAATCGAAATTACTAGCACGAATAAAAAAGAAAGCAAATCCGCAATTTTAAATTTATTTCAAGTATTTATTTGTAGAAATTTCTTCTTAAGTTATCTATTATTTGCAACGTAGTCTGAGAATTCGATTTGTTTCATTTGCCCTTTTTTTCGCTATAAAGTTGTTGGTACGTATTCCTCAATTAAGATTGCTTGCTAAGAGGCACAGAAACTCACAGAAGCAAAAGGTTCGGATTATTGAATTTCTCGGTAACGATCCCCATAGCAATAAAGCATATGGAAGCTCAAGGATACAGCAAGCAATAGCTCATTTTCCCTTTCTAGAACCACCATTGAATATCTTTCTTGATTTCAAGTCTGTGATACTCTTGTTACTAGTGCGTGATATTAGTATAATCCGTTTTCTTGAGCCCTCGCTTCGCTATTTGCGAGAGGAATGGGAGTTTTGATTACTCTGAGGAAAGGAATTTTGTATCAAATTTGTAGTTTGTTTTTAGATACGATATATTTTCTATTACACGGGAGTGAACATTCTGGTTATCAGATTTTGTCTACAACGCTCGTTGCTATCATTTATTTTTCATTCAACTAATGTGGGCAAAGAAGTTGGGGGTAGGTATTCCGGGGCTCAAGAAAACGTGAGCGTATAATACTAGTTAGTGGTAGTGGTATACGTGGTACATGAGCGTATAATCTATTCGCGCTTACAAACTAATGCAACCCCAATGGAATACATTATGAAAGCTGGTGGTGCTAAAACAGCACGTACTTTCTCGCCATTAGTAATGGTTATGTTGTATTCCACAATTTCTCTCCGAATTAACATATCTCAGTCATTTTCTGTTGTTGTAAAACTTGTTCGTAGAACATTTGATACGAAAATTAAATAGTTTCAAACAATAGATTTTTTATTAAAAACTTAAGAGGAAAATATATTTCTGGCATTGAATTAATTGTATAAGGTACGCAGTGTATTCACGAACATATCGGATGAGTTATTTAGTCTTACAATATTCTTCGTAAGTAGTATGCGAGAAAGTAAAATAATTAAAAGTTAATAAATAATACAATACTGATAACGTTGGCAAACAAATGCAATTAGATCAAAATATATAGTATGTATGTACTTGGTGCGACAGCTCGTAAATGGGCTCAGGCCTACCGGCGACATCCCTGCCTCGCGGCCATGGGTTTGAGGAGTTATGAGCAGTTAGCACGTGGACATCCCCATGCCGTTTTCTGGTTTTCTCAACCTGAGAGGTGAATTTTCTCATCATCACACAGCAACATTTCCAGAGACATTGCAAAGGAAAACGTGCAATATAGTCTTGGCTCGACCGGGAATCGAAGCCGGTGCCGCATTGTGGAAAGTGAGCACGCCGACCAAGAGCTAGCACGAGATCAAAAAATATATAATAGTAATTATTAAACTCTACGGTTTTGTAATATTCTACAACTATATAAAAGTATTAGTTTATATTATCACAAACGAAGGGCAGCCATCATAATCACCTTGTTATCAGTGCGGTGTTACAACAAAGGGTTACAACAACCAATAAATATAATAAATAATAATAGTAAAATGAAATGTGAATTAATATACCAATTAACAATAAAATTTAATCAAAATCTATGATGCCATTTTTCTTTAAATTTTAAAATGTTCCAAGGGCTTCATGAAGTGTACCCTCCAGAATTAAAATATCGTTTTCAAATTCAATGGGTCGCGACATCAGCCAGATCGTTTGAGGAATATCAATTGTGGAGAAAATCGGCTGAACGGTTAAACGGAATCGGCTAACGTTCACAGACAGACGTTTTGACGTCAATCGATTTGTTGGTATCAAGGACACATAACATGAATTCTGGCTTCATTTCTTGATCGATAATTTTCCCCCCTAAATTTTGCAACTGGATTTATCCACTTTTTCGTTACAAGGGCCTTGTATTAAAAAAAAATTATAATAAGAGTTCTTTATGCCGAAAGTTCGCAGTTTTTTCGCGCAGCATTACATAAGAAGTCCCTTCTTATGCGGGAGAAAGTAAAAATTAAAATTGTTGACGGCATTTTATACCGATTAGTCATTGTCACAGCGTTTCCTATCCCCTCTAATCCATGATATTATTTTATTAGTAGTTTTTCTTTAGCCACATATTTCATAAATATGCGTTAAATTATATGCACATATTATTACAGTGAATACATTCATAATTAATGGGAATGGAAACTGGAGAGGAGATATATATCTTGTAATACAACATTTCTTGTGCTCGTAGACCGTGTAATCTTTTGTTGCTTATTGACACAATAAATGTGATTGAGCTGTGCCGACTTAATATTTGGTATTAAAGGTCCAACACTTTTCATACTCAAATGTTCAAACAGTTCGTAACTTTCGCACCCCGAAAATGTAAATTTACGAAATCTATCGGCATTATACCAGTTTCTACCTAGATAATTAGAGATATTTTTATTTAGAATTTTTTTATTTATTTAGTAAATTAAATCTTGATATCAATTAACAGGAAGTGGAGTGTCGCAGCCAATATTTTTATCGGGGGGGGGGGGGGAGAGAGCTTTTGGCGTAATTGACTTATTTTCTTATACAGAATTTTGCATTTTGCTAAATATAAAAGTATTAGCCTCCCCCCTTTTCCCACTATCGTTGGAAAATTCCTACTATATCTGCCACTATCAGTGATAAGGTACAAAGTTTTGATATTGATAGTTCTAGATTGTTTTGGGAGAAGTATTCGCCAAATAATAAAAAGTAGTATGCCCTTAATTAATCGTAATATAAGCTTACATTTGTGGCACTCTGGACTGTGTCTTGCAATAATTATTCATATAGTTTAAGATGTTCAATAACAATTATTCATATATTAAATGGTTCGTTCATAAATTAAAATATTCTTATTAGTAATCCTAATTATCATGTTTTACATATAACTAATTTTCAAAATGTCCTCACTTGCCGGTAGAGGAAGAGAACTACTACAGTCATTAATTTTATGGTTGGTCTCGAATTTTACACATCTCCTAGTCATAGCAGAAACGTTTGAACAGATATGTATTTTTGGGATGTGATCCGCATTCTTCGGTGCGTCATCCGAATGTTTACCGCGCCTGCGTGTATATTCCATGAGGGAAAGAATAAAGTAGTTGGAGGAAGGGCGGTGCTCCCACCTAGAGATAATAGCTGGAGTCAGACAAGCGCAGAGGAGTAGCGGGCTTTAGGCTCAGGTGTGGCTGCAGGCGGCTGCAAGTGGTTGTGAAGTTCATTGTTTAATTACAAGTGTTTTAAAATTGTCTATAGAGTAGTCTGTTGCGGTGTCATCCTCGTCAGTTAGAAAACGCGAGTGCAAGAATAGTGTATATTAAGCAGTTTTTGTACACGTATTCGGCCGACAAAAATTTGGATGTTACATTGAATGATGTGTTAAGTATGGTCGAGTAAGCGATAAAAAACATTCTTGCAATTCCCGAAGAATTGATACAAAATGGTAAGATAAAGTTGATCCCTTTTTCTGCAGTGTATTTAAAACTTGATTGTTTACCTCCTTGGACTTCAGGAGATAGACAACCGAGAGAACAATTCTGGCGTGCCTATCAGTGAAAGTGCACCCTGAGTTTATTGTACACAAGTTATTGAAGTCACGTTGGCTGATATTTTAGAAAATGTTATGTATATTCTTAAATTTCATGATTAATGTTCTCTCTGTAAATTATAAGGTTTTCTATTTAGTTGCATATAAAGACATACAATTAATCATTATACATAGACAAATATTTCCCTGTAAAGATCATTATTCTTGTGAATGAAAATTGGGAATAGTCATGTTTTGGCAGTAAATTTTATACTTATATTCAGTTGGTATTTGGTAAAGATGCTGTTGTGGTTTATTACTATTGTGTACAGACAAGTGAACATTCATTACTTACCCAAGTTCCTTGTTCTCCATGGAAATGGTTAAGAACTCTGAATGTTTCATGTTCATGTTAACTTAAGTTTTAGGGGCAGAAGAGTGAATGGGAGAGTATTATTTAATTCAAAATTAAAGGTAATATTTAATTTGAAAATAGCAGAATTGTAGTTCACCTCTCAGTAGCATGTAAGAATGATATTCAGTGACAATGTATTGAACACATGTGCATCGTCTTTTGAAGCATATACAGAGGTTTTACTTGATTTAAACTTTACACTTTAACTACATTATACATTTGTTTCAAGAGCAAGTGTTTGATATGAAATAAATTTAGTCTGCTGGCATTTGCTGCAATTTCAGGAACTTACATTATAGTTGTTGCTCTTCTTTAAAATTGTAATTCAGTAAATTTTGAATGAAAACAGTTCATTTGATTTTTCTTTCTAATAATTTTAATTTAGCTTTACAAATTGTCTTGTCAATGGGACAGAGGTGAGTGAATCAATGAACAGAACACTGACAGTATGAATCAAATTGAGAAAAGATGCTGAGGCATATCTTTATGAAGAAAATTTAGGATGAGATGCAAGACCAGAAACTGTAAATTCACAGTTCTTTGTGTATAACATGTTTGTGGGTGAAAGTTGTGTTGAGGTTCATTAATATTTAGTAGTGTAATTTTTAATGTTCACTTGTCTTGTCAATATAGTGATTGACTTTCATGTGGGTGAGTACTGTTTTATTTACTAATAAATAATAAATGGATTGTTTTATTTTGCTTGTTTTGCAAAATCACTTTTACAGACAATGATATAAATACTGGATTAACGATTTCATTATTATTGACGTAATTATTTTGTTTTATTTTGATAATTAATAAAAGAATAGGACACAAAGCGCATGTCAATTTTAATAAATGCCATATTTATGACGATCATGTAGCTGCCAAATGTGTAATGAATGATGTTTTTTCAGTCTGCTACTTTGCGCCCATATCTGACTGCTGTAAGACACACTCTTACAGCAGCAATGTGTTTAGATAATTTCTCATCACAAGTTGTGGAGAGACACAATAAGCCTGAAGTAGAAGTTAGGTGAGCTACTAACATGTAAATGTATTCAATACAGTAGTAAATTCAATTTTGTTACTTATAAATAATGTTTCTTTTCAGAACTAGTAAAGAGCTTTTACTTACACCTGTAGTAATAAGTAGAAATGAAAAAGAGAAAGTATTGATAGAGACCTCAATTAACTCTGTAAGAATTAGTATTGCAGTAAAGCAGGCTGATGAGATTGAGCGTATTCTTTGTCACAAATTTATGCGTTTCATGATGATGAGAGCTGAAAACTTTATTGTGTTAAGGCGTAAACCAGTAGAAGTAAGTATGAAAATTGTTGCTGTTTTTTTAATTGCATTTTTTGTTAAAATATACACAAATTCTTACTATTTCAATATCTTATGTTTAAGGGATATGATATCAGTTTTCTGATAACAAATTTCCATACAGAACAAATGTACAAACACAAACTAGTTGATTTTGTTATACATTTTATGGAAGAAATTGATAAAGAAATTAGTGAGATGAAACTGGCTGTTAATGCACGTGCTAGAATTTGTGCTGAAGAATTTCTGAAACGTGTAAGTATTTTGTTTTCTCATCTTATGATAAATGATTGTTATTATGAGGGTTGTTGAAGTGCAAAATGTCAGAAAAGCTCTCATTGGTGAAATGTGACCCATGATTTTTCTCTGATATTTCTGAAGTAGCAATTAATTTAAGTATTTATTATCATAGTCGCGTATTTGAAATGCTTTTAGGTCGTTCTGATAAGTTTTATATAGCTGTAATATCTTTAACTATGCTCAAAATGAAATGTATACAATGAAATGTATTTGTATTTAATGATTAAATGAATTATAATTAATAATTAAAATATTACAAAAATGAGACATTGCTATAAATGAAATGTAGAATAGGCAGACAATAATAATTTTTCTGAAGACAAATAGGATTTAGGAAATTCTGTTCAGTTGTGATATTTTGCTTTTGACAGTGTAATTGTAAGAGAATCTATTATGATTTGTGATCAAATAACACTGTTTTGCCCAAGTTATTTGAAGAGATCATACAATTACTGGTATTGATATCATGACACTAATGTTTACTGTAAATATTCAGAATTGTGTATTGGTGTGTTCTTCTATAAGCAAATCTCAGAGGTAGTAATTACATATTTGTAGAAAATATTATTGTGGAATGTTTTTAGCTGATTATTTGAACATTCTATTGGAACAAATGTTTCTTTTATTGGCCATAGTATATATAAAATACTAGTGGTAATGCAGAACGGTACAGACTTTCTCATACTAGTTTGGTTTCTAGTTTGTTTGTTCTGGGCTTACTGTTTTGTTTTGCCTCACCCTGTTCTCAGCTGTCGTCTATTGCCCCCAAAGTATTCTTTTTCACTATTTCTTCTTCTTCACTTTTTCTTCTTCCTCTTTTCTTCTTTTCCTTTTTTTTTTTTCTTTTTTTCTCTTCTTTTTCTTCTTCTTTTATTCTTCTATTTTTCCCCAATGATAGAAATGAAACATGACTTTAAGAATATTATAGAAGAGTAAAACCTTGTCTTATGTGGGCATTTTTATTGAAAACTTGGGAATGTATTTGAGAAGATGTTATTTGACTGTTTCTGAAAATGTGCGTCTTGATGCTTTATTCCCCCCAAATTTTTTCATTTTCGTGAAATGCTATCATAAATTATTTAAAGTAATTGTACTTACAAATACAATAATGTATACAAATTGCTCGTAATGTAAATATTAATGACCTGTGTGAGATTTAAAAAAATACATTGTGTAGTTTTTGAAAATCAAAATATACCAAAGTGACATGATATTATGTTTAGTCAATTTAGCACTATTCATTGAAAAAACTCAAGAAGAAAATTAGGAGCTGTTTTTAGAAAATGGCGTTTAAACATTTCTGAAAATGAGAAATTTTGAGCTCATTTTCACAGAAAACTTATTGATTGATTGGCTATTCGGGGTGTGTTGAATGCCAAGATATGTCCCGTAAGTGTAGTGCACGCGTTTTTTCTTTGTGAAGTGTCTGTGATCTTCCTCCGCTGAAAGATGAGATCTGGTATGTACCTTTCCGTTGGCTAGCTGTGTTTTCCCCCACAAAGTATCTCCCACCGCTAAGCTCCTGATCAGTATGTGTGCTGATGTAGTGAACGTAAGGTTGTGTGAAAGTAGGACAAGGAAGATGGGCGAAAGATCGCGTGCATTTGAATGGCGTTCTGTGGCCCGTTTGTTAGCGCATAATAACGTTTTTGAATGGTAATTATGATTCAATAAAAATATGAAAAATGAAAAAAAAAAAGAACATAGATTATTTCATAACACAAAGCAATATCCGGCTGTATTTATCGTAACCAGTACTGTAACTCCACTTCCTTTCTTCTAACTCATAAATGTTGGAGAACAGATTTAACATTATAATTCAATATTTTATTCAAAGTTTTAAAATATAATAGTTTTAGTTCGTCCCGAACCAACAACACAGGCACATCAAATAAAAAAAGTTGTAAATGAGTAAAATGGAGAAGACCCAAAGACTTGACTCATGTTTCTCTATGTATGTCAACGCGTTGAATCCGAATCTGAAGCTAGAATAGAAGCACCAACCTTCAGTTTTTTTATTCGCGAAAAACCACTGTGACATTCTATTCTTTTGTCGTCGACCCAACACTTGACACATGTTTCTATATATTTGTCAACGCGCTGAACTCGAAGCCAGAATTACACCAATACCGTCTAGTTTTTCAATTGCGAAGAAACAATGAAATTTACAATTTTATGGCGTGCTGTGATTTTTTTTTTTAATTAAAAAACTGGAGGGTGGTGGCGCAATTCTGGCTTCAGATTCGAATTAAGCTTATGTACATACATGGGGAAGCATGCATAAAGTCTTTAGGTCTGAAAACTGTTTATTTTGCGTGCATGTGTAGTTGATGTTAACAAACATATCTGGGAGGGGTCATGTGGGTGAATTTGGACTCCAGGCTCTTTCATTTATACAGTACAGTTTTGTTTGAAATTGTTGTAAATCCTCGTGATTTTCAAATTCTTTTCCATAATCTGTTTGCAAAATAGCAGGCATCTGTAAATTATCAGAAATTATTTTCTCTGAGTTGAAAGCTGCATAATGCCTCTGTTGGTTGAATTCTTTAACATCCTGAAGTTCATTGGAATACTCTAAACACTTCGCCAATTTTACGGTATCTACAGAAGGAAACCTTTATTCCCAAACCGAAAGAAACTTGACGGATGTAAATGGCTCATGTTCCATTAAACATCGACGAAAGCATCGGCGCCCGCCGTCTGCCCCTCTTGTCCGCCCCCCTTTGGGCTCGCACCCCTTCTCAGAGCTAGCTCGGGAATGAGAACGGAGGTCCGACGGCATTTCTCCGCGTCTCCGTCATTCATGTTATTAGGCGGGTAAAAGGGCCTTTGAAGAGTGGGCCTTCCAACAGTGCACGAGGCATTGAAGGGTGCCAAGACTGTTTTACTATACTGCGAGACAGTGGACAATGCAGGATCAAGTATGCAGAGAGCACGATCTCTGGAGAATGATCTCGAGAAAGTTGTAATGAAAAATAACGAATCAAACAATTAAAAATTATTGATTTTTTAAAGGACAAATAAAGATAATGAAATTTTTAGTTTGTGCCTTGAATGTATTTTCTGTATATCGCCATAAAAAAATCAATAATTGTAGAGAAATTCTATTTAATTTTGACATCCTCGGATATAGTGAACCTGTAGCGTCGACTGTATTTAGCACTATCCCTACCAAACGTTAAAAGAAAACATTTGGAGCCGTTTTTTGAAGGAGGAATTTTTGAGGGAATCCCAGCGCTTCATGTATAGTACGCCCCTCAAAAATCAAATAATGTTATTCAAAATTTTGGAAAACATCCTTCGCAAATATAAGTCGCTAGTGTTCAGACGGACAGACGTTTTGAAAAGAAGAAAAATAAAAACTGTTCTGTTAGAGGAGACCCCAAAACGTGTAGTTCCGTTGAAATCACGACAATGATTTACCGCAGCATTGCATAACTTTTTGTATACTACGTATATTACTCCGTATATACGTACATGTCCTGTCTGAGGTGTTTCCAAGATAGAACTGGTTGGCTATACAGTATTACAAATAACTTGGTCTGAAGTCCCCGACGTATGAATAATTGTCTCTAATATTGATTTAAATTTTCTTCAACTCAGGTGGTACAATTTACATAATACAAAAGATTTGTGAAATTTCGAACATCAACATAAATGCACTTTTCAACTCTCGAGGTGATGAGGTGTTGCTTGTCTGAGTGTATTTTGAGATTCATGGGTAGAAGTGACTCCATCAGCAATTGGCAATTGGAAAAGTAGTCATTGAATAACGTAAAATCGGTTAGAGGGGAGTTAAACACAAAATATTCAAACTAAATAATTTTTGTAATTTGAAAACAATTCAATATAATGTGCTATAAGTTGTGGAAAATAATTGTTGAGATTTTATGTTATTATTAATATTATTATTATTATGAATCTTTCGCGAATCGGCCATCATGGGACCCCGCGATACGTCCATGCCACTGCGGCTAAGTCATGATTATGGGGGTAAATGCGGTTTTTTTTTTCTATTGGGGGATTTTTGACAATGTTCTCTTCATATGTATCAAGGTTGATTAAAAAATTGGCGCTAGTCTCTTATCCGGCGAACTGTATAATTTTGAAAGTTGCAAAACTGTAGCATTTAAAAATGACAAAATTGAAGAAAGATTTTTGTATTAAATGATATCTGTTGTAAAAATCAACTCTTTAAAAGAGGTTATGTACAATTTCTTGAAAAAAGGTAGTTTTAGGTAATGTTTGCTTGAATTTGATCCAATTTATAAAATCAAAATATTTTCTGAAACGCTTCATTTTTTCTTATTACTCCCCCACCGATAAGGGACGCGTAAAGGAATGGTGCTGGTCTCATTTTCGTTGAACTCTGATTTTTTGAAAAAGGCAAATATATAAATAATACGAGAAAGTGTGATGTAGTGGCTCCTGGTTTATTTATGTATGGAAGACAAACAGTAATTATATTTTAAAGTATTTTGTCACTAACCCGTTATTATTTACAAGCATCTCAAATATTTTTATTTTATATAATATCATGGACAATTTGAATGCGCATGGGGATCTCGGAAGTTTCCCATCACAAACAGGGCGTTCTATTTTAAGCATATTAAATATGACAATACGAGCTGGTGACGCGTCGTGGCGTCTGAAGTGGAAATCGCTGGGTTCCCCGAAATTTGACAATAGTAGATTTCACGCGGGGCTGCCCAGGAGCTGATGCGATCTTTCGGTGACGCTCCTAACTAACACGAAACAGTTGCTAATCTATGTTAAGGAACTTTGTACGAAAGAAGTGAGTATTTGTCAATCGGGAAGAAATCCGCACGGCTTTTTTCGAGTAGAATTACTCTCTCCTGGGCGCGAAGTTTGAAATGTATGATCCTTTCTTCTGAAACGCCTTCAAAGAACATCAAAAGTGCTTTATTCGAAACGATGCGTCAAGTTTGAAACAATTTGGCGGTCAGTGTGCCAACACCCTTATTTTGCGATTTTCATAAATATCTTGGGCAGTTTAAGATATCCCACGCGAATATTTAGTAGTTTATAGCAATTTTTCTTAGTCCCGAAGAATTAATCAAAAGAAAATTAGCATTTTTGAGAAATTTTAAAAATGAAATACGGACGTGAGATAATCTAATGATCGTCCCCAATTCATAAGGTTTTAAGCTAAAAGATTTCAATAACGGAACATCCGTTTTGAAAACTTCTGTAAGGCAGAAGGTACCTCAAAACCTGCGTTGACATCAGATTGAATGTCCGACCTGAGTTGCGAGAAAAAGTGTGCGAGTAATAGTATGGTCAAAATGAACACAAAAGGTGTTGTAATCTGCGAAACAACTTGGTACATTTATATTGTAAGACCGGGAAAAACCTTGGATGATTTTCAAAAGAAGAGTTTGACAAAAAATTGTTTTTCGAAATTTAGTTGCAGTTTGTCCAAGTTTTCATCTAAAAGTTTCTTTTTGTGTATGATAAATCGTCCTTTCTGAGAGTATTTCATCTGGTTTCTTGATGCGATTTATCAACTCGAAATGTCTGTGTAAATGGGAATAGCGTTATCGGTGTTTTACCGATATGACTACGGACGGATATCCCGTTCATTTCGTAACATTCGTTTGACAGACTTTTTCCTGTATGGTGTTAAGCAGTCCACGTGTCATTCTTTTATGAAATAAAAATCACGACTACTGTTCGCATGTCATGTCCAGAAACTGAATGCAATAGATTGTCCAAAGTGCTCAACGAAGTGCGAAAGCATCCACAATACCAATAGGTTCAATTCAAATCCTCACAAAAAATACACTTCATAGGTATGATAGAATCCTTGGGAAATGGTATGATGCCTTTGGAAAGCCGTGCGCTTTTGAATTGCGTGAACGTGAATTCTAGTCTCGACCACGGCAGAATTTTTGACGATAACTAGATAGCTAGGTTGAATACAGTCGCTGTTTGGAGAAGAATTCTAGCGACCGGCTGCTCTAACCGGCTGCTTCCCTTGGTTTCTCCGTTTAGTACCAAGCGAATGCCGGAGCAGTACGCTAACAAACGGGCCGCGGATCACCGTTCGAACGCGCGCGATCGCTTCTTCCTCTCCCTTGTTCTAATCTCACACCCTTACTTGCGCACACGCACTTCACCACCACACATACTAGGACACCGGTCGGGAGCTTAGAACGTGTCCCGGCTGGGGCGGTGCTCCGTTGGTGGGAGACACCGGTTTGAGGAAAAACGCCGCTAGCCGGCGGGAAGGTGGGCGCCGGATCTCACCATAATTCACGGCCACCATAATTCATAATAATTGACCATAATTCATAATAAATTCACCTCACAAGAGAAAAACATGTACTAGGATTACGGGAATATTTATCTTAGCAGTTAACGCGCCCAGATTCCGTAATCAATCAGAATTTTTGAAAATTGCATTAGTTTAAAAATGTCAAAGTCTTCTACAGCTAAAATATCTAACATTGATTGATCTCAATTCTTCAAAATTAAATTTTAAAAAAAAATGCTTTTTAATGAGTTGCATCTATTCATTTTCCTTTTTAAAGCATCAGGAAGGTTGTAACACGGTCTGAGCTATTTGGGTCCGTGGATATTCTTATAGCTTGCTTATCCCAAATCGTGAATTCGAATCCCAGCATTTGTAAAAAATGCAATTGAAAACCCTTTTGCGGGTTCAGGTTGAATTTTAAGATTCGTAAATGCATCAGTTAAAGCCAGAAAGTTCGTGCATCATTAATATTCCCAATAAGTCTCGTGGTCTGTGTTCTTGGTATCTTTCGTGGTTTTAGGGTTGGTGATTACGCCGAAACCCGCCGATCCTGTCGTAACCAAATGTTAACCTATACTCTTCAAAAGTGGAGAAGCTTGTTTCCGATTTGTTTAAATTTACAGGCCTCCAAAGAATTAACAGGCGTAATTTTCAATGATTAACCTATAGAAAACCACCTCATACATAGAGTGTACGATAGGAAATGAGTTATTCCTTTCGTATGTATACATCGCGACCGTTCTTCTTGATATTTGCCGTTCAGATAACGAGGCGTTATGCGAAGCAACGCTGAAAAGCGATAAAACGGGTTCTACGTGACCCTGGTAGAAAGTAATGTGGAGTATTCAGGCAGATGTGCTATGAACCAAACTGTGACAAAGGAAATTGTTCGCTTTCGGAATATTGCGAGAAAAACGGTATAACGAGTTGTATGTATGATATTCAAATATAACCACCACACAAACATATTCTGGTGAACGATTCTGGTGGAAAAAATGCATAATAGTCCTCTGTTCAATTAGATGAACTAATTCATAACTAATTCTACGCGTTTAGAGATTATATTGAGCATAAAAAATAAAATAAAAAAATAAAATAGTTTCACTTTCAAGGGTCTTTTCAGCAGCTTCAGGCGAGCCCTGCCCTCTTTCTTTCTTTTCTTTTCTTTTCTTTTCTTTTCTTTTCTTTTCTTTTCTTTTCTCTTCTTTTCTTTTCTTT